>OY783195.1:23373335-23596490 GCA_963678675.1 Xiphydria camelus | reverse complement strand
CTCTCTCTCTCTCTCTCTCTCTCTCTCTCTCTCTCTCTCTCTCTCTCTCCTCTCTCTCTCTCTCTCTCTCTCTCTCTCTCTCTCTCTCTCTCTCCTCTCTCTCTCTCTCTCTCTCCCTCTCTCTCTCTCTCTCTCTCTCTCTCTCTCTCTCCTCTCTCTCTCTCTCCTCTCTCTCTCTCTCTCTCTCTCTCTCTCTCTCTCTCTCTCTCTCTCTCTCTCTCTCTCTCTCTCTCTCTCTCTCTCTCTCTCTCTCTCTCTCTCTCTCTCTCTCCCTCTCTCTCTCTCTCTCTCTCTCCCTTCTTCTCTCTATTTCTCTCTTTCTCTCTTCGGTACATGGAAACCGAAGGCGCGGGGGCTGATCACAGTTTGGACGATGTCGGTCAACCGGAAATGGCCGATACGCGCGTCAATATAAAACTCGTAATTCACAACTGTTCACCCGGGTGCACAGGCCGCGTCGGTATCGGGATATCGGCTTTTCCCAAAATTCCCAAGGCATTTCAGGTTAGAACTCCACCGCGAATGTAACTACGTATATACGACTATATCGACCGGCCGGCTCGTCGAGAAATTTCGTACCATTTGAATCGCATTCGGAAGTTCGTAATTGGTCGCCAGCCGATTCCCGCGCGCATTGCGATTTCGCTAAAACCAAAACTACCTACGGTCGTACATCTAGTTTGAAATTAAGTCGAAGCTTTAATATCGCACCGTATCATCCGCTCGTGAGTTGACGACTAATAACTCAACGCTCCAGAAATTTCTCACTCTGAAACTTTGTTACGAGTGCAGGTTGCGATAGGTAATAATGTTTATTGCGAATAAACTAATCAAATTGGATATGTTATTCTACTAGCACTTCAGTTATTTATTTTAATTCAGTTTACGAGTTAATATAAATGCCCGCGAGGAACAAAGTATCTACTATGCGCACATGTCTATAGTCTGTCACACGTCTACCATATATATAGATAGAAATTTTGTGTTGGAATCGATTCACACATTTCTGCGCGTTAGGATTAGTTGATCCTTTGTGTTAATTTTAACGCAAAAGATGTTGGATTAATGTAACAACAAGCACCCTTCCGGTGGGAGGGAGTACGTACACGGGTTGTTATCACATTACACTTTCCTCTTCGGAAGTGGTTGGAAAGAATCGGTTGATTTTAACGTATAAAAACGTATGGATCGACTTGCACACAAACTTTCCAACTATATGTAACGTATTAAATGTACAACTTTGCTTCCGCCGTTTTTCCGAAATTCGAGGCTTTATTGTAAAAAACTGCTTATATATTTATGATTCAAATTATCGTCCACATCGCTGGCCACTACTTTCTCCGATCTTTTGGGCAGCGTACAAATCCCGCGTTGAAAAAACTGGTCATCTTTTGGAGCGATCCACGAATCGAAATCGGCGATAGCAAAGTTGAACACCTATTATCTATAGTATTATAATAGATATACAGAGGATGACATTTTGAAAACTTGCCACCCCAATATCTCAGAAAGTTACAGAGATTTTCTAAAAAATAAAAATACGGTTTCGGCAGTGGAGAGGGAGAACCAAAATGACATAATCGGATACGCACCCACTCGAACCCCCTTAGGGGTAGCCCCCCCCCCCCCCCCCGAAACTTTGTAATCTTAAATAGCAATCCCGCATGTGTGATACAGCGTTGGAAAGCTCTTTAAAAATGCTTTACAGCAACACCAAATTTTGGTACCCTTCGATGAGTAGTTTTCGCGCAAATCGAGAAAGAAACTGCCAGAAGTAAGTTTTGTCAATTTATTTATTAAAGGTCAATTATGTTACAATAAATTTTCGAAGTGATTTCCATCATCTGATCTTACGCCCTGCGATTCCTTCTTATGGGGACATCTGAAATCTGTTGTTTTTCAAACTCAACCAGCAAGCATTAACCAACTGAAACAGAGAATTATGCAAGAATGTCGCAAAATTTCAAGAACAACATTTGAAAAAGTTCGAAAAATCAATAGAAATCATTTCGAAAATTTATTGTAACGTAATTGACCTTTAATAAATAAATTGACGACTTACTCTAGCAGTTTCTTTCCCGATTTGCGCAAAAACTACTCATCGAAAGGTACCAAAATTTGGTGTTGTTGTAAAGCATTTTTAAAGAGCTTTCCAACGCTGTATCACACATGGGGGTTGCTATTTAAGATTACAAAGTTAGGGGGCTACCCCTAAGGGGGTTGGAGGGGGTGCATTTCCACCTCTCCACTGCCGAAATCGTATTTTTTTTAGAAAATCTCTGTAACTTTCTGAGATATTGGGGTGGTAATGTTTCAAAATGTCACCCTGTATATAGTGTATTTGTGTATTTTCATTTATGTTTATTATACATCTATGACATATTTAATAAACATTTATGAATTTATTTAACTTACCATATTATGCGGCTATTATACCTGCATTATTATAATCATCCTTATCGTGAAAACATGTATATTCATGATAAATATTTAGAACACTCATCTAATTGTGGAATCTTCCGAAAGTGTACAACATAACACGTTATATGTATGGTATGTATAATGCGTACATTATACATATATGTAGGTACATTCAAGGGGTGCGCGTATTTATATATTCAATAAGCAATCCAATAATAAACAGTAACAAGAAACAAATTAGCGTCCTCGCCCTGCCGTTGATATCCGTGGGGACCTATCAGCAGGCGTTTGTTTGCTATAAATGGTCGAAAAGCACAACCCCGGTCAGTATGTAAAGACCGCAGCCGCTCGACACTCACGAGAGACAAAAAAGTGCCTAAAAGCAGGAGTCGGCCTACGACCCTCCTGGCGAGTCCACAGGCCGATTCCGACTTTAGACGCTCTGTATCCTTTGACAGTCGCGGTCTTATACTGACCGAGGTCGTGCTCGATCACCTATGAGAAAGAAGCGTCAGCTGGTAGACCGCCACATATTAAAAGAATTGAGCGCAAAATTGTATCGATACGACGCAATCAATAATACGCAAAAACACTATATTTATACGCTGAGAGAAACAATTGCTAATGCCAAAAAAAATGTTTTCTTCACTCAAAAACATAATATAATTCCTGGATTAAGCTATCGTTTTCTTCATGCAAGAAAATACTTGAAGGGTACAGGAATAAAACAGGGAATGTCCACTTTTCGTCGAAAATTGAGTTTTCATCGCTATCTATAGCATTTTAGGTGCACTTTTTGGTGGTAGGACTGTTACAGGAATAAAACAATAGATGTCCACAGAAACTGCAAATAAAATATTGGTATACAGGCATAAAACAAGAGATCTCCAAACTTAAAAAGCTTAATTTCACAAGATTTTGTTATTGTAACACACAGATTCCCTGTATTATTCCTGTACCCTTCACTTGATAGGCTCGAGTAATTTTTTTTTTTCGTGCAGAAAAAATGTCTTGTTCTAACAAAGGTACTCTTGAATCAAGAATATACCGCATGTCCTATGGCCAACCGCGCAGGTGAGCTGCGACCTGAATTCTTGACTTCGGCAGTATTTATGGTACAGTTAGAGTGGGCTTCAGACGAGTGCACTGCATAAGAACGAAAAGTGTCGACTGCTCTTCTAATAGCTGTCAATTCGGGAGATCGAAGCGTTTCGTGTAACCTCAAAATCGTAAAGTTTTGAATTAGTAGTGAATAATTTGTAGAAGTGATGAGAAATAATCATAAATAATCTTCCGAATTGACAGCCATCGGGAAATCAGACGACGCTTTTCGCTCTTACGCTGCGTTCTTACGAAAAGTGTGAAACGTTTGATCTCCCAATGGCTATCAATTCGGGAGATCGAAGTATAAGCTCGAAATCGTGAATCTTTGAATAAATGATAAGTAATGTTCAGAAGTGAGAGTTAACAATCATTCGGGTTTTTTCGATGTCCAACCGAATTACACGCCTCATGCCTATTTGTTTCAGAAATTATTTCCGCGCTAGCACCGCGCGTGTCTAGGAAGTAGTTTTACGAAGTGGCGTGAGCGATACCTAAGGTGTCACAATTCGGAAGATTATTTATGATTATTTCTCATCACTTCTACAAATTATTCACTACTAATTCAAAACTTTACGATTTTGAGGTTACACGAAACGCTTCGATCTCCCGAATTGACAGCTATTAGAAGAGCAGTCGACACTTTTCGTTCTTATGCAGCGCACTCGTCTGAAGCCCACTCTAACTGTACTATAAATACTGCCGAAGTCAAGAATTCAGGTCGGAGCTCACCTGCGCGGTTGGCCATAGGACATGCGGTATATTCTTCATCCAAGAATCTGCATTCTTAAAAATTTGTAAGATCATGTGTTCTTGATTCAAGACATATTCTATTGACACTAGAAATTTTTTCTCTCAGCGTATATCATCTGTAAAATACAAGTCCCACGTAATAAATATCTTGACGAATCCACGATACATGATCTATCTCACCCAAACTCGCCCGACATGCGATGATAACACGACTAGCGAATACACGAACACAATCATATTCATTGCTTCACCCTCTAACCGCATTTCAACTTGTTCCGCATTCCTCCGTGCCTCCTCCGCGTATCCGCCCACTCTGATTGGTATATCAACGAATCAGCGATACAAGTGGAATGCAGCTGCGAACGTTTTGTAGCGAGTATCTCCACTGAAAATAACGGGCTTGCAATTTCTCGCCTCAAATAGTCCATTTATTGTTTCGTTATATTTTGTGTTGGGATTATATCTTATTATTATCTCGAGAGATGTTCAAATATTGCGCTGAAAATTTAAATTTGTATAAAGATTATATGGGATACTTGGTGTAATTGAAGTCGCGAGCGTCATCAAAATACCACGATCGATCGTAAAACGAACTCTAATTGTTCGAGCGTCAGCTGAAAGGAGCAACAGCCTCGTTAGAGTTGAAACAATTCAAACGTTAGACACTTTCATCGCCGCTGACTTAGCGCTTTAATTGAGTTCGAATAGAGTGGGACGTCACCGGAAAGTCGGAGAGTATAACGAATCCGGGCACTCTCGAGGAAACTTTGCTAATACAGTAGATCGACAAACAATCTGCAATTAGGCGCATTGGGAAAAGCGATAATGACGTTATATGCTCTCACTGCAGCGCGAATCTGTACACACGTATGCATATAGGAAAGAGTACAGCTGTTTCGAGAATGTGGTTTCCGTGCTATATTGATTAAACAAAAATAGTTATAATAACCTCGACACTCGTAAATATTGAAAAAATTATAATTATTTTAAGGGACGTCTTTCAAAAATTCTGGGGATTTCTCAAATACAATAGCTGATAAAAATTTTTCCGCCGACTCATGAGATGAAAAATGCTTAATCAGTATTGAATACTCATTGGTTAATATTTAATGCCATCCAATAAATATCGAATTCTTACTAAGCAACCACGCCTGCTGAACTAGTATGTCTCGAATGAAACTAAATACTTTCTAAAAGTCAAAACATCGAAAATACGCCACATGTGTCACGCGGCCGTAATAACTCAATAAAGTGGATAGATAAGACGCAATAATACGTTATACTGGATTCAGCGGAATAATTTACTGGCCACTACCGTATCCGAATTCGCTGTAAGTACACGATGAATCTAATATTGCTCCAATTATTGGTGAATGTTAACCCCTTCAGACCTGATTTTTTTTTTCGCAGAGTAAACAAAATTGTTAATGATATTTTAGCCTTTGGGGTATTATTATATTTTAACATATTTTTGCAATCTTTATTTTTAAAATTTTCTTATATTTATGTGCAAACAGTACAAAGTTGTATTTTTGCGTAACATTTTTTAATAAAATAGCTAAAATCCAATGTACATTCTCGTGTACACCAGATCTGAAGGGGTTAAATCTAACAGAAATTTCGTAACCATCATGCTCATCGCTTGCAATTTCCCAAATTGAATAATACATTTTTAAGCTATTAAATGAAAAAAAAACACGGGGTAGCGGCACGTAAATAATTAAAAAGGACCGATAAAAATTTGTTTTAGTGGATTGAAGTAAGTAGAGACGGAGATATTGCAAGCCTACTAATTTGAGCCAATTTTGCCAACTTCCAACGGTGCTAAAAGATGCACCTCAAAACAGCTGTGAGTGCCCGATCTGCATAATCCAATATTCATTTTTTTTATAGTGGACGAAAAAGTTATTACGATTTGTTAGAATAAATAACTCATTGATCTCCTTTCGCCCATAAACAAAAAAAAATAGACAGACTAATGCAACCGTATCTTTGTTAGATACATTTACCACTGTAAGCACCTAAGTGAATGCCAAGAGAATACCGGGTTATTTCAACCAAACTTGAAATAATAGAGGTGTACTTTGACACCGTGTTCTGTTGTCTCGCAAATTCAATGGAGCCGGTCTGACAGCAGGCGACATCATTCTGAAAAAGCCACGCGAAAATACGAAAGCTCCGCCGTCTCCGACGCCGCGAATAGGGAGAATTTCTAAACCAATTAGACTTGTATTTACCATAACGCGTGTACACGTCGAATTACTTATCCGCAAGTAGGTATAACGTCAACTACTCTCCCGCCCCCGTCATTTCGGATATAAACTATTACCTCCTTAGCTCTTGTATAAAGCCGGATGCATTCGCTTAAACTTTAAACAATACAGACGTACCTACGTACTTTCTCACATCACGCGATTGCTTCCTAAATTCAATGGAACCAATGTGTCAAAAGGGGATCCCGCGTAAAAAAAAAGTATGACTAGAGTATGGCGGAAGTTTAAGAAAAGTTGAACCAAAAAAGTATGGCTACGGATCGTATCCCAAATTTTCAGCAAGACAATTGTTTTTATCGGCTGAAAAGTAAAATTTACTCGACTTACCTCTACCTTTTTGATTAAACTCTGTTCTATAACTATATCGACTCGTCCAACGAAAACTTTAGTAACTCAAATTTTGTACTTTTTGAATTACAAGTACAGAACAGTAAAACATAATGACATCTTCCCCAGAAAAGAGTCATATCTCACAAAATAGTAAGGTAGGCAACTAACATTACCATATACGTTTAATAGTATCTCCGATTTATGAATATCTTCCTTCGGAAACTACATCTCGTATCTCAAAAGTACAAAAAATGAGTTACTACAGTCTTCGTTGGATGAGTTCATATAACTTCGTTATAAAACTATAATGACTTGTTCGATACTAGAATATAGTTCATTAGTAATAATTTGAGAGTTTAATAAAATAATAAATTGAAATAATATCAACTGACAAGAGCAGACATCCATTACAACATAACTTTGTACAAACAACTGAACTCTAATTGAAGAGTGCATCGTTTACCGGCTGAAAGTCTGGGATACGATCCGAATCCATACTTTTTTGGTTCAACTTTTCCCAGACTTCCGTCATACTTTAGCTATACTTTTTTTTATGCGCGACGTTATCCTGAAAAAGATACACAGAATCGCAAAAACTCCAGTATCAGCTCCAACGGCGCGAATGGAAAACTCTTCAAAACCAACTAAGCCTCGTTCACAGTTGACATAGCGTAGCGGTATTCTAGAGATTCCTTAACTATGCACGCCATGAGAATTGCACATTACGATTGGAGCGTAGTGCATGCATTATAATTCCGCACTACCGCTGCACCGACTATAAGCCAATTCTGAACGGCGCTTTGGATTTGTATTCATCAAAACACGTGCTTATCCCCGTATTAAGTAGGTAAAACGTTATTCACATTTTCGCCCCCGTCATGCGGGGTACGAACCGCATTCTCCGGCTGTTATTTATATATAAAGCCGGATGCATTATCTTCGCTTATAAGTACCGAGGGCAACGTCGACCGAGTGCAACCGCAGTGGTAATTCGCCCGCAAAACGACGCCGCTTCGATTCTCGCCGATTCGAAGGAAGCGTAATATTATTCCACACAGCGCGAGTAAGAATATATCCCGCAGAGAATTCCTTCGACCGAGCCATTTCACCCGCGGGTTATTCGACGGGGCAAATAATCCCGAACCGATACCCCCTCGCATTTCCCTCCATCTCCCCCTCGCTCTTCGAGTCGGGGGAGAGTTCAATTCGAGCCAGAGCGAGCATCGTTTCGAGCCGAAGATTTAAGATCGTTACTTTCCGTGGAATATAAGTGCCACATATAGATTTTCGTCCACGAAGAAACGTCAAAGCAACGGAGATTTTCTCGGCGCGTATCGAGTGAAAGCGATCATCCTTAATTCCTCCCTCTATCGCGCCCCCACCGTCGCAGTCTTCCTATGTTCTTCCGCCATAATAGTAATTGCCGCGGAGTTGTGAAACGTTGTAATAACAAAAGACAGAATTAATTAGGATGGAATCTCTGTTCGGCGAAATCCCGCTGGCAACGGTCCAGTAAACAAGTAGGTATTGATTCAGATGGCAAGGTAGGGACGGGAGGGTGAGAGGGAGAACGAAACAGAGAGGCCGGAGGGCATAGAGGAGGGGGGGGGGGGTTGCTCGCATTAACAGGCTGTCCCACGTATTTATCCGCAAATTTATATCTTCGCGCATATGTGCTCCAATTTAAACACAGTGCGCGCAATGAAAGTCGAACGGGCAAAATACAACGGGTCCTCGCGTATGTGTCAATTAGTATTCAATTTATAGCCACCGCCAAAACTATCGTATACATCGTAGGGGCAAGCTTTCGCGAAATGACGACGAATGCGAAACGAGTGGAGAGCGCGTCGAATGGGATGTAAAATCTTACGCGGTAAAAAACTCACGCGTTATCTACGATTCTCTTATCGCCGTTTGACGGCGTGCGATACAACCGTCGTGCGGCGGCGTTCCGGCACTTCGACGTCGATCCGGAGTACGTCGTTCGAATACCGTTCCACGTCGTAAAATCGAAAGCGACTCGATAGGATTCCCCAAAAAAGAATGATAGGACATCCGGTGAGAAGGCTGGAATGTGATTTCATGAGATAGCCAAAGATCCGAACCCTTCGAGACATTTTTTTTCTTCCTTCCTTCCCTTTCAAATTCGTCGGGGAAGAAAGAATTCGTCTTCTATTTAAATTATATGCGAAACTCACGCGTCGAATGGGATGTAAATCTCACGCGTTACCTACACGTTTCTCTTATGGCCGTTTGACGTTACGATACAACCATCGCCCGCCGGTGCTTCGGGTACTTCGACGTCGATTCGGAATACGTCGTCCACATACCGTTCCGCCTCGTAAAGTCGAACTCGACTCGATAGGATTCTCTCCAAAAAAAAATAATAGAACATCGAAGGAGAGAAGACTGGAATGTGATTTCACAAAATACCAACCTTTGCAGCCCATCGAGTCATTTTTTTTCATTTTCCTCCCGTCGATTTCGTCGAGGGAGGAGGAAGCGGAATCTCTGTGCATGTGTGGAGTGTCTTCCATTTCAATTGCACGCGAAACTCGGCCTAAAAGTATCCTCGCTGGTTGTATGTATTTTGCGCAGCAGCACATACACACACAGGAAATAATTGCGCTGCACAGTGTCTATATGTAGAAAGCGTCGCCGTTGTTCGACAGATACTCCAACGAGAGCGATTCGAACGGATAATGGTCGATTTCGACGCTTCGGCTCTTCGGTCCCGGGATTATTTGCAGCAGGTATACCTACCATATAACCTGCCTATAATATACGTCAAATGATTTTTAGACTACGAATAATGTCGATCCAATCGTTTCGTGGACGCGAAACTGGACAGTGGTATAGTAATCGTGTTAGGATATGAAAGTGGGGGAGAATGGAGCTAGGTGCAACACTTTTCATATTGCCCGTAAGTTGAGTTTAAGGAAAAAAATGGAAAACATTTTATCATAAACATTTAGCTCATTTATTAAGCTACTATACTCCTAATATTAAAGTAGTATATTCAATCGATAAATTAGAAGTAAATCTACTTTTGGTGAATAAGATCGTATGTTTTTTTGCCCCTTTGTTAGGGCTTCACGAAAAAAACGGAAGTCGGTCCTAAGTAAAAATTACACTGCTGCAGTTAAAAATTCAAAGTATTACTTAACAAATACTCATTACGCATTAGATATTACTATAAAAATAGAAAAAAATAGAAATAAAGTAAATTTCACTATGCAAATAGTTAAAAATTTACTAGTTTTTAAGATAATAATATTGAAATCGTCATTTCTCATTATTAATATACTGAGTTTTACTAAATGCTTTATAAAATGGTTACTTGAAAGTTGTAAATTATCAATCTGTTTCAGCTTTACTATTAGGGTAAACCACCCAGTTATTGGACACCTTGCAGTTATTGGATAGTCTGATTTAAATAGGTAAATGTGAAAACAAGATTCCTAGTTTTTACTTAAATAAATATTATCAAAAACCGTAGGTACCTGGCTTATTGATTCTTGACTGTCCAATTACTGGATTAAGTATTTCTCCGCGGCTTTCAATGCAACCCCCTAATAGTAGGTACACCCGAAAAGAGACGATTTTCATATTAATCTTATCAGGACTCGGTCAGGCATTTTACCTGTATATCCTGAAAAAAGAATAGTTTTTCGTTGCTTTCTTAATCATAGCGAATTGATCCTTATCGGAATACTAGTGTAGGGCCCTATAAGAACGAGCTGATCGGAACCGAGGATGAAGTTGCGTTACACGCCTAATAAGGCCCTCATCAGGTCCTTATCGCATAACACGAGCGATTCCCGAATTACTTGATCAGGACATGATCGGGACCTTGGATGCGCAGTTGACTGGCCAATTGCGACGGTTGTCAACGGCACCTAGCTTACCTAAAACGCGATTTCATGCATCGCGGAAAATTTCATCATCTTATTATATAAAACGCCTATTATTACTTACCCTTGTTACAAATAGTCACGCTTTATCCTGCTTGAAACTTCTTTTGAAATTTCCCCGATAATACCGACTTTGTTGACGAACTGGCGTTACTCAACTAAATCTTTAATTTTGATACCAATTTTGAACACATCGTGTAGAGAAATTAATTAATTTATTATTGTAGTACCTTCATTGTTGTTGCATTACAATTGTACAGTTATTTCCATCTCCTGAGAACACTGCATCACGGAGAGACCCACATAATAAATTTTATTGTTATACACAGTAAGAAAAGTACACATGAAGGTTTTCAGCTGTTCTTACAATATATGGCATAGTAACTTATCTTTCAAAAACATGAATTCATAATAATTTATCACACTTTTGAAGGAAAAATTATGCGTCAACATAGTAGGAGCAACTAAAACCCCTATGTTTAGGGGTACTTCTTTTATTGTAAATGCAGTAAAACTTACCGTATCAATTTTTCCATGACGGAGAAAAATAAGTTAAATTTCGCATTTAGGTACGAATTAATTATTCGCGAGAAATCACGAAATGCGAATAAATTATTTATTTTCAAGCTCAAAGTAAAACCCTTTTTAGTTGGTATACTGCATGAAACAAAAATATTTTCCAATGCGCACAGCATGCAAGCAGACATTGCTCCATTTCCGAACGAAAGTGCTAAGTCATCTGCTGCGAGCTGAATTCAGTATCACAATTCAAAGGTGATCAGCGTGATACAATCTATCCGAGAGAAAATTGCTTCGACCGCGAGCTGCGGCAACGAATTCGCGTTCCGATACTGAAATGCGAAAGTCGATTGTGTGGTCGACCTCCCGGAGACCGAACCAACTTTAACTTTTGAATCACGTAGTGTCGCCGGCGAAAAGGGGCCCCACAAGAAACACTCCTTTCGATCTTCCCTCGGTTATCTCAGCAAGGCAACGCGCCGGTTCGAGTTCCTCGCGAAAAGTTCAGTCATCCTCTCGCGCCGCGAAAGTCCGCAACGTCGACTCACCTCCTTCGATCGTCAGACACGCCGCGCGCGCAAGTAGCGTTCTTTCGCACCGACGCCATATTTTCCGAAAAATCCCTTCCCTCCCTCCCTCCCACCGCCTTTTAGCAACTTGGACTCTGGCCCAAAACTTTGTCTTCGGCTAGCCTAACTTCCGCTTCGCGGAGATGAATGAGAGAGCTGCCCGTCCCCGCGTTTCCGCTCTTCTGCTTTTTCCCTAAGCTAGTCCGAACTTACTTATAAGTTATGTTTTCGAGTGAACTTCGCTGCTGGCACTGCGGAATTTTGAAACTTTGATATTCAATAACTTCGTCGGTTCCTCATTTTTCACTCTTTTATAGAAAAAAATGGGGGGGGGGGAGCAAAAAACTCTGTCTTTACCTCTCGAAGCGAGATGACGCGCGGTGTGATCCTTGCGCCCGGACGTCCTGTCTTCGCGGGGTAGAGGGCAGAGAGGAGAGTTTGCAAGAACGCCACCGCGGGAAGAAATTAAATTTGTCGATGTGAAATTTTATCCGAAAGTCGCATTGTACCCGAGCCCGAGGGTCACAATAGTTCGTCAGGAACTGCAAGGATCGCGCGCGTCGTCTCCCCGATGGATCTCCGCGAGCGGAGCTTACAATCGGGCCCGGATTAGCGATGGAAAATTTTTCGAGAAATTTCCTTCCGAACTATATACCGCGCCGCGAGCGGCTCACCTACCGAAGTGGCGGATTACCCCTTGCGGTGTAAGCACGTATACGCCGAGCGTTTCCGTAAATTGCGTGGATGAGAGGCGGAGAAGGATGGCTCGCGGGGAAGGCACCACCCTGTACGTATCGTATATGGGGGGATGATGACGCGTCGACCCAACGCTTCCGTCTTTATTTCCCCGGCAGTGCTTCGAACTCGCATCGATCGACGAATTAAGTTCCGGCTCCCCGCTCCTTCGCGAAGGAGATTCACTCGTCTCTACGTCGCGCTCGGGGAAAAATATCCGTCGCGACTTAGAAAGTGAAATTTTATAGTTACCATCCAAGAGAGAAAGAGATAGATAGATAGATAGAGGAGGGGGGGAGGGAGCTAGTCGAAGCGAAGGGGGCGGCGTGCTCGATGAGGGAGAGCGAGAAAGGGCGACGAAAGGGGAAGAGAGCGAGAGGGTAGAAGACGTTGGAACGGTGGGGCGAACAGAAGAATGGGCTGATGGAGACCTCAATTATCCGTGTAACCCCGACTTCTGTAACGTCCCGAAGTAGACACACCCGCACGCGGTACGATCGATTCTTTTTATTTCGGGCTTAATACAAAGAGGATGTGCCTTCTGGGAATCGTATGGCTTCGTCTCGCGAGAGGATGTGGCGCTGCAGGGCGGGATCAAAGTGGAAGACAAAAGGAGAGAATTCCCAGCCATTTCATTAACCGTCCTTCGGGTTATTCCCTGACGCATCTGACATTTGTGCAGTCCGAATGCGATGATCGTGCGGAAATTTATTCGTGGAGGAAGGTTTTCAGAGAGCGACTACTGTGGGGAGAGGGTGTTCGTTTTATTTGATTGATTATACAGGTTGTAGTGGCTAAGAGGGCTGAAACAGTAGGAACATAATTCTGTTCAGAATTTACATATTATACGAAGAAAAATGGATTTGGAATGAAGAGCATTGAGAGAGAGAGTGCCCACATTCTGGTATCGAGTAGGGGAGACTGTTGTACATTGAGGATTGTGTACCTTGAAACGATTAGTATTTATGACAAATATCGCCATTTATCAACTCAAAATTCGGGTATAATCTTCACTTGCTTGGCCTTCAGTAGTGCATTCATGTTTCACGCGTCACAGACGTATTTTGAGGTTGTGAAATAAAAATAAGTTTTTTCGCCACAAGAAGTATATAATCAGCATCATGTTCGTGTGCAAATAATTTGAGAACTGGTCACTTTAAAACTATTAAACAATTTTTGTGTGTAATAGTGTTCAATGGTGAGTAAAAATACAGTGTTATTTTTCTTTGTAAACTTAGCTTCGGTGTGGAGGCAGCCGTTTTTAGTAATGTTGCACCCTCTTGTACCTTGAAACATCAGCACATCTTGTACCTTGGAACATTAATAAAGAACGTTAATTTTTTATTTCAGAATTTTTCCAATTATGCCGAGTAGTAAAGAAGGTAAAAAAAGAGATCCTGTCAATCCTGTCAATCATATTTTGAGTTTTTTATCACCAAAAAGAAAAGAAGCATAGTTAAACTCTAAGTTGCTTTTTCTGAAATGTTTTGTTCTTTTTTACAAGTGCTTTTGTTAATTTATAATATCTGGTACAATTTATATTGTTAAATAATCTGAACTTTTACTTCGTTTATTTTTTTAGTTGGTTATTATCTGTGTTTCAAGGTATATTATGTCTGTTCCATGGTACAAGACTATCTTGTATCTTGGAACAATTTATAGCTAATAAAAATTGTGGTGGAAAACACCTTGGCATCAATATTTGTAAAATTTCCTTTACATCTCGTGTACCTGAATAGATATCTTATTGATTCAGCAGGAGAGAAAAATGCCGTTTAAATATTTTCCCAATCATCAGTTAAACTAAAATTTTCAACAATCGTTCCAAGGTACAACAGTCTCCCCTACTCAGATTTTGGCGTTATATGATCGACTGTGTGGCACTGGAGTGATAACTCGAATTTTTTCCAAAATATTGTCATACAAAATAATATTTAATCCCCTCATATGGCAAAAATTTGTACAATAGGTAGATCATATTATAAAATAATAGGACATCTTTTGCAATACAGCTACCGTGTATATAGAGGAAAGTAGAGTACTGTTTTTCTTATTCTACAATTCTTATTTCTTATTTTTCTCCGTATATCCGTTGACTCTATTGCCAGAAATGCTAATTTATTTCAAAATATGCTATACTGTATTAATTTTTGCAATACGAGGGGAACGAAATACTATTTTGTATGGCAATATTTTGCAAAAACTCGAGTTGTCACTCCAGTGCCACACAGTCTATCACATAAAACGCCAGAATTTGGGTACTCAGTAGCAGAATGTGGTCACTCAATGCTCTTCATTTCAAATCCATTTTTCTCCGTGTAACCAATGGTAAGACTTCCTACGATCGCTTCACTTTGAAAAAGAGTTGACAGTCGAGTGGGTTCCGAGCAACGAGGATTGTAAGAAGTTATGTCATTGGTCAGTATACTAACTCTGAACAAAATTAGGCTCCTCCTGTTTCGGCTCTCCTAGCCATTCCACCTTGTATATAAAATTCTTGTGTAATTTGAATTTGAATCGTTTTATTGGTATTATTATACGAGCAAAAATTACACCATTAATCATTAGACGGTACAAATGAATTACTATGAAACGTGAGAAATATTGAATATGATAGAATATGACACAAAATAAGTGTATACAACATTTTTAGAAATAAATTCTTTTTTAATAACAAAAACGAAAGAACAACATCAAATAACAATAACATGGTCTATTAGTAGTATAATATTCAGGCAGTTTCGAAATGGCTACCCTTAGCATTGATACACAGCCTCAAATGCTCCTTGAAATATTCGGAGATGGGCCGCAGGTCCTCCGGCGACAATTGATCCCACTCTCGACGCGACGCAGGGATTCCTTCAGTGAATTTAAACTTCTATGGCATTTGGCACAGACCCTAACTTCTAAAATCGACTACGCGCTACAGTACCTGTCATTCTGGCGGTTGTGGATCTGTTCGATCGTGAAGACATTCTCATGTGTGAAGACCTGCGACACATCGCCGAAAAAATCAAGAAGCTATGTATCAAACGCGTTAAGGGTGGCCACTTCGAAACCGCCTGAATATTATATGGCGAAAAGATGTGGTCGCCATCTAATCAGCGGAGCGTTTCGTTCCGGAGTCGGCCTGTGGGCTCGTCAGTAAGGCTAGGCCGACTCCTGCCTCTGTGGTCCTCCGTGAGAGACGAGCAGTTGCGGTCTTATATGTATAGAGGAAAGTCACCAAAGTCGGGCCCCGGTCATTAAGCGGGCCCCTCTCTTTATTTTCATATGTAGATCTTTATACCCACAAAGTCACCTGCTTGTGATAGTTTTGGACACGCCCCGACATATGTCTCCACCATCGGTTTTAATCTTTCATGGTTAACAATTGACAGTTCAAGTAATTTCTTGCCGTTGTGGGAGACTTTTTCGTGCGTTCGTATTTGTTTTATTATTGACGTAGTTTGACCGGTAAGTAATTCAAATTACTTGTATTTTTTAAGCGCATAGAATGATTTATCAGTTTATGGTGTTGAAGGTGTGGTTGGTTGCTCGAAAAAATAACTGTAACCACAAAATAAACAAAAACGATTGTGCGTAAGTCGGGCCCCTTATTTTTTCTGTTCCTTATGTGGGTTCCTTGTTTTTTATGCTCAATTCCTCTAAATTATCATTGTTCCGTCGCATTGAGCGACGGAATTCGGAAGGTTGATTCATAGCATCACTCATAATTAACTCGCCGACTATAATTAATCGCGTCATCGGCGAAGCGACATATTTCGGTGAACAGAGGTCGTTAAACCTCGGTTACGCACCTTTCCGGGAAAGAAGGTAAGGTCGATAAATAAAAAAACATTTTAAAAAACGATGTTTCATTTCCGCTCACTTTTTGATCTTTTCCGAGAAACAAGTCTTGTCTCAAACTTGTATCGAATGTATGTTACAATCAATTGTTTACAATTTGCAATACAGGTATTGTAACTTCCATATGTTGATTCCTACAATTTTTAGATGCCGAAAAGTAAATGGGGGCCCGACTTTGGTAACTTTCCTCTAGTAACTTGCCCGTCGTCGGACCACTAACGAGAGCCGCGAGTCGAGGGTCTGGCGGCAGGCCACCGTAGCGTGACGGGTCACCACAATTATATTACTAACAGATCATGTTATTGTTATTTGCTCTTGTTTTTTCGTTTTTGGTATTAATAAACAATTTATTTCTGATAATGTTGTATACATTTATTTTGTGTTACCCTGTATATTTACTATCGAGAGCACTACTCCGGAGGATATGGTACATTAATTTTTATATACGTATTCGATTACGCCTTGATTACATGCAGTTTCACATTATTACGGGCGAGAAGTAGCGCCGACGTATCATACAGCACATCTAAGGGTTTGCTACAGAATGGAATCCAGATAGATATTCGATGTATTTCATCCTTCCGGAAAGCGGGAAACTGGAGCGAAGCGAATTGAAAACGCATCGGTGATAGGGATACTCGAGACGCAGCGAGTCGTGCTCGATAAGTCACGACGGACAGAAGGGGGCGTGAATGAGACGAAGCGAATGACGAAATGACGCCCGACGAAGCCTAGAGGACGTACGACGGGTGTACACCTACCCGGTGTCGCGACCCCGCCCAGATACTGAAGAGAATTACCTCGCCTGCGGGGAAACTGCACCCTACAGATTCGCTATCGCCGAACGACGCAGTGCCTCGCTCCTCCGCGGCATCGCGCCGTCTTATTTTACATCCGCCCTTCGCCGTCCCGTGAGAGAGCGGAGGTATACCGAATTAGCGGCACCGGTTTCCTGTGCTCTTCCAACGAGGAATGTGTACCGTTGCGTACTGCGGATCCTGGAAGGCGAAGAATAATGTAACAGTTTAATTAAAAAATCGCTGGTCGTTCTTTTGTAGTAAAAAACGGAATATTCGATTACGTGGATATAATGAAGATTTTCGGTAATGTTGGAAAAATTAGAAGCCCCGTCAATCCGGTTTTCTCTCTAATTTTGTTTATTGTAGGTTTGAACAATTTGGACCAAACTTTTTACCCCGTAATTTTCTATTTTTCATTTTTGGCCTTTTTAAGCTGGAAAACGATAATTAAAAATGCAGCATGTGTCATAGAATTGTAAGTTTATTTCTCTTGTACTCGTTGCTTGAATAAGTACATCTCTTACGGCTTCTCAATGACGTCATAATACAGTAGAAAGAAACGCACTTATAACTTTGCAAATCATTATTTTTTCGAAACTTTTCTTTCTTTTTGTGACATTGAATGTGTATACAAATTACAAATTGAATAAAATATATGAATATTATTTTTATGCGATAACCGAATTCAAATGAATTGGCCTTGAAGATTCAGCTACTTCTATAATGCTCTTGCTATAAAACTAGAGAAGGGAGATACTCATCTTTTGGATATTAACTTAACTGAAAAAAAAGAAATTAGAAAGATAATTCAAGCTCATGGAAGTGAGACGTGCAGTCCACAATGGGAGACTTGTGGTACTTTAATCAAAATAATTAATTAATTAATGTTTTATGTGAAACTTTTTGCGAACAAAATAATACCCGTACCAATTTTACTAACACTTGGGTAGTCGATTAAACTTTTATATTGGTATTTCAAGCCACGACAGATTACCTAATCCACATTTCATACATTCAAAGGAATCATATTTTCCGGAGCATTGTAATTAAAACGTCCAAAATAGACTTGGTTTATTCGGTCAATTCTTACCCCTCTGGCCAACTGCGAGACTGCAGTCTGTTTATCCCTACCTATCCGTTAGTCTGATTGCAACTGGCCATTACTACTACCGCGAGTTATCTACCATTCTCGTAGGCCAGCAGGAAAAGTATTGACGAAATTCGAAGTCTTATTGTTAGCTGCGAGGCACCGTATAAACTAATGCAAGCCGGCTCCGTGATCATAACCGAGCAAAGCTCCTCCAACGTAGGAATTCGCCGACCCATTCTAGGCAACTATTTTCCTTGATTGGACCGAAAATGCATATTTTTAGTTTTCATGGTTTCGTAACTTTGTAATATATTTTTCGAGAAATTCAATTGCATCAACATCAATTGCATAATAACTTATTACTTCCGCGTACTGTTATTTCTCCAAGATATTCCATTTCCAATATTTAGTAAAAAATACCTCAAGTGATCAAAATTCGGCGACTCCACCCTATAATAAACGGTTTTCTAAAAGCGCTAAATATACGTTGAACCAGGGAACACTTTTCTTTAAAATAAATGTGTAGCAGATACGATCTCTCTGCTTGTACATACATTATACGGATGGTTCTTTATTGGCTATACCGAATTGTCTCGGATTTCTCGTAGAATGTTTCTGTAAAGTTACTTCGTGTTTGCTCGGAGCGCGCTGGGGTGCTCAATTGTACTCGGTTTACGAGCTCGTATTACTATCCTTAAAAACATAAGCGCGCACAGGTGAACACCACAGCGAGATCCGAGCAAGATCGAGTAACTTCGTTAGGAGAAATCTGTTCGGTTTACCAAAGGACGTGCTGTATATTCATATCGTTTTTTAGGCAAATAGAAATACCGCACACACACCTCAAAGCACGAAGTGCAATAACTATTCTCGATCCCACGAAAACACAGCTGCTCTGCTGACCTCTCTCGCTCTTAAAATCTCTACCCATAAATTATACTCGCCGTAATTTTCGCACAATTTGTACTCTCTCCGCCCCTTATTTTTCCAACCATGCGAGAGAATAATACGTGCCCGCGCGCGCGCGCGGTCCGTCGGAGGATTCGTCCGTTTGTTGGTCCGTGGGACGAACTCAAATTATCCATTCCCTTCGCCAAAGGCTAATCAGTACTTCTTCGTGCCCGGTATTATCCCGGACGAACCACGTGGACTCGGGTTGTTTAGCTTCATTTGCATGGGAGATTGCGTTCGACCACGTTTGACTACCGCTAATGACGGTACGACGAACAGCTAGGGGACACGTTTAGTCGTGCAGGTCGTATTGCGTCTCCATATTTTCCCTGCCGGGAGATCAAACGAGAGACCTCGGTGGAAGGGGTTGGGGCAAGGGCGTAGGGGGAGACGAATCGACAAGTCTATCGGGATCGATTTCTCGACTTTAATAATCGTCGAAACGTCGCCCCCTTTTTTTGCCCCCCCCCCCCCCTCCGTGCGAGGGTCGACAGTTGCCGCGACGGAAAAAGGTTGGGGTGGTAACGCTAGCTGATCCATCGCACGGCGGATCGATAGATCCGGCGAAGGAGGCGAGCAAAGTCGCGACGTCTCGCACGCCCTTTTCCGGGTCTCCCTCCCACCTCGCGTTTGCTTTTCGCTCCGCACGCCACGCGGGGAAACTCCGCAAGAGAAATAGAGGTTTTCGTATACGCACAAAAGATACGGCTACATTTAGTCGCCCGGCGTCAAGCCCTCCGCTGCATCCATTTGTCACGACGTTATAGACTAAACGAAGAGGATACAATTAGTCACGCGTCCTCCTGGCCATCACGGGATTCGTCAACGTCGTCCCGGCGTGGGAGAGAGGCGACATTTCGCGCGACTGTTATTTTACTTCATGTAGTATGCGGGGTCAGAGATGAGAGAGACGACTATTTTATTTCACGCGGTGTCCAGCATCACGGAGAGTTGCTTCTAGTGGAGAGGAACGTTATGCACAGGCATATACGTGAATGGCGTGCATAGATGCCGAGAAAGATTTACACGACAACTATTTTTCCCTTGATGCGGTGAATTTGTGTCTTTGGAAAAATTTTAATTTCATGTATTCTAGGCAGTTCTATATTTACTAAAAAAGTATAAACACTATACTTAATTGGGTTTCATCTATTTGAACGTGGCTTTTAGCAGTTACTGTTGGAATTGTTTCTCTCTCAGCAGTAATTTACCTACTCTTTTTTTTTATGGTTATTTGTTAGACTACTTTGTTGCAAAATTATAGACAGCATTTATGATGTATAACCCGTGCAGTGTATAAAACCCTCTGGGTGTAGGGTGTGATAATCATGCGTAATTAACGATTAATTGGAAAACAGAATTATTAATTTGGCGTCGAAGTATTTCTTAGACTAGGGGTTACTTCGAACTACCAACACGAGCTCTTAAGCATTTCGACACCTACATGTTGTATTTCACATAGCGTTGAAGCAATTTCATTTATGCTTTCCTTTCCATTAATACACTTGAGTGAAAAAAAAAATTAAAATAATGTACTTAGGTATTTAAAAAATATATTTTCTTTGAACTTCGATTAGATAACTAAATGCGGTATTTGATTTAAGAAAAACGTTCATATTTTTAAATTCAATTTGTAATCTGCATACATATTCAATATCACGCGAAAAAGAAAATGTCCGAGAAAATAATTATGCGCAAAGTTACAAATTTGTTTCTTTCTACTGATTGTGAGTTATGACATCATCGAAGAGCCACGGGAGACGCACTTATGCCGAACAACGAGTGCGAGAGGGATAGACTTACTGAGCGCGATGAAGTATGCTGTATTTTTAAATATCGTTTTCCGTCTTAAATGGGGCCGAAAATGAAAAATGAAAAAATACGAGGTAAATAATTTTGATCGAATTTTTCGAATCATCAATAATAGAAAAGCAGTCACCTACTCTACTTCCCACTTTCCAGACGTGAGCTCATCAACGAGCTTTGATGCGCGATTCAACGAGAAACCCTTAGAAAACTTCGATATTCTGGTGTTTTTGATTCTGACTTTTTCTACTGAACAAGAAGCAAAGCGTATAAGTGTGTTTGAACGAGTTTTAAAGCCCGTACAGCGACTGCCAAGTTTCGTAGCGTTGCCCGATTTGCTTTTCGTTTTCTACGAAACGCTCGAAGTTCTGCTATTATAGACAGCCCGAAATCCGTAGAGACACGCGAGACCGAATAGCGGAGAATTCGCCGTGTCATCAAATGGGGATAAAGCGGGAGAGACGTACTATCTACTGCGAAACCTTTAAAAGCCTGTAAAAGCGATGAATGTGACTCGCCTGCGGTAAGAGATAAATGTTATAACTCCGATGCAACGACGCTTCAGCCAGTTATGTTGCCATCGGTGAAGCGCTATAACGCTTTCATTCTCAAAATTTGCTATCGAATATTTGGCTTTAAAGAAACGCATTCGTGTTTAAATAAAGCAGGGCTGAAACATAGAAGAATGTTTCCATTTTTTTTTATTTTTAATTATTTTCATAATTTTTTATACGTTAATAATGAAATACAATTTATAACGTATAACACACTGCATTTACTCATATACCAATTCATGAAGAAAATTTGTACAAAAACTAATACAAATTAATTTTGTCATTGATTATCGAGAAATTATATATTTGGTTTAATATATAGCTACGCGAAAATCAGCTCTATCCTCAAAAAGAAATTATTATTCGCTCAAAATATGAATTCTAATATCGATCTGGACGACTTTTATGCACCGCGGATACATTCTGTCATAGATTCGCATTCAAACAAATCACTTCTCCGGGAGTAGTAGCCCGCTTACGTCGACAAATCGTCGCTTACGTCGAAAAAAAATGTTTCGTTCTTACAGCGATATTTTACCGCGCCAAAAAACCGCCGTCCCACAATGACGTACACAGTAACCGCGTATTGTCGATCCGCGCTGTTCCTATCTTGTACGTATATATAGCCTTGTGTGCGGTGACGTATCGCCGTTAGGTTCCTAACTATATACTTTTTTGCGCGCAACCCTCATAGAAATCCGGTCGTAGAGAAAGCGAGCCTCGAAGGACGCCAAAGATATTTATTCATTTACTCGCGAGTGGAGACGAATCCCGGCTAGACGCGCCCCCTCTTTCCCCATAATTTCGTTGATGCTCGAGCTTTGCTAGATCCATGATTCATCGTATCGCGGGACAAAGCGAAAAGTTGAGAAAAACTTGGAAACGAGATACATTTGAAGAGTCTCCTCTACTACGGTATTATCGTACTCCTTTAGTCGCGGAGGACGAAGGGCTGCCGGGAAATCTTCATCCCGATGGAAGTATCTAAGGGAAAACGAGCGAGCGAGAAGTGCATATTTATTTCCTCTTAGACGGGTTTCCTGAGAGCGACATTACTTTTAGTATTAATTAGACTCCGGGGTACAGCTACATGGGATACGAGAGTAAATTCTTATACTCTTATTAGATATGGAGTAGGTGAAATGAAATATAATGAGAAGTAGAATAGCTATTTCCGTAGGAAGTGTAATGCTTATGCGAGTGCATTCGCGAAGCAACCTTATTATTATTAGAATACAAAATTGTCAAGAGATTCTCATTTATAAGTCTTAAGTTAATATAATGGAGGTTTAAAAAGTGAAAACTTTTAAGATTTCTTCAAAATGCAATGAAGAATAAAATTGACTAGTATCCAATACGTAATTTGGACAGTAACTGTCGTACTTTCTAAACTACCCAGGCGGAAAAGTTCTATATGGATTACATATCGACCCATCCAATGAAAACTGTAGTAACTCATTTTTTGTACTTTTGAGATATGATAGTTTCCGACGGAAGATGTTTATAAATCGGAGATACTATTAAACGTACATGGTAATATTAGTTGCCTACATTACTATTTTGTGAGATACGACTCTTTTCTTGGGAAGATGTCATTATGTTTCACTGTTCTGTACTTGTAATTCACAAAGTACAAAATTTGAGTTACTACAGTCTTCATTGGACGAGTCGATATGTAGATTTTGGTCCTACATGGATCATATGTGATTTCTATGTGAACACTATATGGACTATACAGGGTAAAATGACTAAGAGGGCTGAAACAGGACAGGACATGACTTCCTACGACACCCGTTCCTCGGAGCATACTCGACTGTCAAATCTTTATCAAAGTGAGGGTATTGTAGGAACTCATACCATTTGTCAAGGTATAAACTCTAAACAAAATTAGACTCCTCCTGTCTCAAACTTTTCCGACTGGGTAGTAAAGCAAAAACACAAGGGTTCGGCTTCGTCAATTTTTCATTCGTCATCCCGCATCCCTGTATCGTAATCCTTCGTTCTCAATGAGAAATCATCACTCCCAAAGTGCAAAAATCGAGAACACGCCAATTCACACCCACGTGCATTGCGTTAGAGGCGCCAGCGCGCGCGGAGAACTCCAGGAATGACCGCTCCGCTGCGCAAATAATCGGTGGGATCGCAAGAGAGACCAAGACGCTCGAAGTCTTTGCCCGCGGTTGATCGGTTCGTTGCTCGTACAATGGTCCTGTAAGCCCGGCGAGCTCTCACCCCCCGAGGGTAGGTAACTTTGACTACATCGACGGCCGTACTCCAAGAGCTACGCGTAGTTGTAACTTCCTGGGCGATCTTTCGCGTAGAAAGGTAGCCGTACGTGCTCAGGCGGCTGTACCGACGCGGAATACCGTATCGTATCATTTATCAGATCCGTCGGTACCTATACCCGCCTATAGATATAGGTGTCACTCGAAAAGACCTTCCTCGGCCGGGGAGCGTGACCGAGTGCTCGTAATCACCGGGTGTGAACGTTCCGACGATGCTACGTGTAGAAACGGATCGTTGCGGTTCAATTCGAGGCGCGACGCGCGGCCGAACGAAACCTGCTCTATTTCCGCAATGGAGAAATTCGAACGACTCGATGTTCCGGTGGATGAAGGGAAACGAGCGGAATACTCGGTTTCTTGTTTCCTTTTTGCCAGGCTCTTTGACTGTCGCTCGCTATTAGAGTGGGTAGATACTGCGAGGAGAACGGCGAAGCTAATAGAGGGACTCTTGCTTACGTTTCATAAACGTTGTGACTAATTAAGTATCAACGTGTTCCGGAATACGCGAGATTGTAAAACGGGTTGTTTGTAGAAATAGGGGCATGGCAATTTTGACAGTCGGGAGGCTTGATACGAAGTCGAAATTGGCATACAACTGCCCCTATACGGGCAGGCAATCCGTTATACTGTCTTTTATAGTTTATAACGTACTGCATAAATGAAAAAATGAACAAATACCTACATGAATGTATTCGAATAAATTACTTATTTGTAAGTATGCATATACAGGGTGTCTCAGTTTCGCCGGATGTTCCGTTAACCCTTCGTTACTCGCGTGGGTTTTTGAAACATAAAAGCTCACCTGGGGTGTACCCTACACCCCAGTTAAAAATTAACGTTTTCTTAGTGAAAAGTGGAAATTCGTTAATATTTTTTTTCATTTCAAAGTTGGAGATATTGCCTAATGATCTCAACATTTAAAAAAATAAATTTTCTAATTTTCTAATTGAAAACAAAACACGAAGTCTCGGTACATGAGGTCTCGGTTTTCAGACGCTCAGATCTCCCTGTCGATCGTTATAAAAAAGTAGTATAAATAATAGACTGAGGATAGTTATCATACTCTCATTTTATTAACGAATCACAAATTAACAAATTGAAATAAGTTCTATAGAAAAATATTAAATATTAAATTAATTACAGATTGTTAAAAATCACTTTTTAACTCTTTGCAGCGTTCTATCGGATAAACAAATCGATTTTGTCTTGCGCTTTTGATGCCAAATTCTTTAATGAAATGTTCCCGAAAGATACTGAAAGTGCCAACCTCGAGAAAAAACTCTAGGCGTGGCATGCAAAAAAAGGAGGCTGGGATGTAGCCTACACCCCACGTGAGCAACGAAGGGTTAATGATAAACTTATAAAAATCTAAAACTATATTTCTGATGAAAAAATATCGAGGGGTTGAATATTGTTTAAACGGGGAGCTGTTTGATTCCCAAGGCCGATACATATCGAACGCGAGAGATGGTACCTTAAGAACTTGGTCTGGTAGATATCAACTCTCTGAAACTTAAAACAATGACAACTCCAAACATTTTCGCGCGTACCGGAGTAGACTATAAATAACCTAAAATACCTTCTCTCACGCTCGATATGCGTCGGCATTGGGAATCCGATAGACTCAAATTACCATTGGTCAACTTAAACAGTTTCCCGTTTAAACAGTACCTACCGATGTGTCGATATTTTTTCATTAGAAATTTAGTCTTAGATATTCATAAGGAATCATCATTAAAAGGACATCCGGTAAAACTGGGACACCCGGTAGATGCGTCAAAAATTAGCAGAATTTTTCATAAAATAATTTTCCTAAAACATATTAAGCTTTTATATCCATCTGCTACATATATGGAATGGTGTTTATTTGAAATATATACTATAATGTTGACCCCAAACTGATAAAAACTGACTTATCCCATTTTATTCTCGTAATACCGAAGAGATAGCGAGCTGGAAAAAATTATACGAATTTAATAACGTGTCATAGCTGTGTAACATACAGCTTTTATAGCCTTAAATAAAAAGTATTCAAATGTGGCGTAGGTAACCATGACCAGAGAACCGGTGTTCTAAATTGCTATTTGATGAATATATCCTTCGAGGATCAGCCTCCTAGCAGTATCATTTTTGGAATAATACTGGCGTTGTTTTTTACGATTCATGCCTCACACTAAACGAAGTCGACAAAGGTTATATATAGTTCATCTAGAGAAGGAGTATTCTATATGAAATAATCGTGGCCTATTTATTTAGCCGATATCTAATAATTACTGCAATTATCTATATAATCTATCTATATAAATAAAAATGAATGCTTGTCTGTATGTCTCTTATGCCTTCCTAAACCGTTCATCCGATTGCGATGAAACTTTGGGGAATGGTTGGACGCATGCCCGCGAAGGTTTCTGAGTTAGTAAATCTATATTTTTGAATATATAAAAATCAATGTGTGTATGTATGTTCCTTATAGACTCCAAAACGGCTGCATAGATTTTAATGAAATTTTGAGGGAACCTTCAGATGAGCCAAGCGGGTGATCCTGTGAAGTTTGTTAGCGATCGGATCGACATAAAATTTTTTATTTCGTTTTTTGGTAATATCGATACGGCTCGATCGATTTTAATGAAATTTTGAAGGAACCTTCAGAAGAGCTCAGCGAGTGATATTGTGAAATTTGGTAGCGATCGGATCAACAGAAAATGTTTTATTTCTTTTTTTGACATCTGGCTATACCTACTACCCGTGCGAAGCCAGGGCGAGTCGCTAGTAGTTTTAATAAAAATTCACAGTAAACGACAAAAAGAAATATATAAGAAAAATGAATTCGAAAAAATGTATTATTCACCAAATTAGCGTTCTCATTGAAGACTCTACCGTATAAAAGAAAGTCCAATGAATCCAACCAATAGATTATGATCTCGAATAATTATTTTCAAATGCTTCGAATCAATATGAAATAAATTCCAATTGTATACCAGTTGTAATTATGCATATTTTTGATAGAAATACCAATCATAACCACTGAACCTCCCGTTATAGTCATTTCTCTTATATTGTGCTATTTTTAGTTATATTGTACAACACTAGATGAATAGTGACAATATTATATCATATATTATTCATTACATTATAATACTTAGATGAAAGTTAAAATACAAATATACGAGAGGAATTAGGTTTAAGAATCAACTCCAGTGGCCAAAATTAGTCCTGACTATTCCACATACCTATATGAACTTTCCTTATACACGATTTTAGAACGGTACGCAGTTGACAACTATTTATGATTAATTTCAAGTAATTTATGACAACTCGCTCCGCGGTCACCCAGTTGACGCACCCATAGAACTTTTCCCTAACTACCCGTCGACCAGTCGCGAATCACATCACGCAATTTCGTTTACGTTTGCAATTAGGTTTATAAAAGGAGTACTGCCGTGGTTCACGCGATCTTATAACGAGGTATTTTCTGTCCCTAAACGCGATACTTTTATCAGCGCTAATTACTAAGGAACGGTATTAGTACTAATGAGATGCCGTAGATTGATTAAAAAAACCGACATAAATTCAATTTAGTATCGAGATATGATAGCAATGACAAATGACTGTTACTAGTTTAACGATCGGAACATTGTTCTTAAAAACTACATCACTCGATAATAGTTTAGATTCACTGCAATCCACAGAAAAGATGTACATAATTTCTTAAATTCTCAAATCACCAAGCATTTTCTCGAAATTAATTCGGGCAAACAATTACTTGTTTACACCAAGAACACCTATACAGGTTTATATCGAATGTAGGGTTGTATGTAGGTCGCAGCTTCAACGACCACTAAGAATAAACTAGGTCAATAGGTACCATTAGGGCTGGAAGTTTGTTCTTTAATTAAACTAAAATCACGGAGAACTCGAACCACAAGCGATGTAAAACCCATTGCTTATACTGCGGTCCAATTTTAGTCAAAGATAGATTTTAATTTTAACAAACTATTTGTTGAAAGTTTTCATCCTCCGTATAGGTACCTATTTCAAAAAACTCATAATTAATATCAACCCTTTGTTGCAGATTACAGCTCGATTTTCAACAACCAATCAAATTGCGGATGGCCCTATGGAATCGTTCGGTTCCTGAACTAATATTTCAGTCGTTTTTTCTGTGCCAAAATTTGACTGCAGAGAGATAGGTAAGTATGTCCTCCATTATGAGCTTTACTTGCATTTATTATATTATAGCGTGCTTGACATTTTCACTTTCATAAGGGATCATCCATTAATTACATGAGTATTTAGGGGGGAGGAGGAGGTAAGCCGAATCTCTATATAACCTGACATAGCCCCCTCCCCAAAGCTACAGAAAATATTACGTAAGTTTTTTACAAATACTATTTTTTAAACGTCAAACATGCGAACATTGTATTACGCCCCAAAGGATAAAATATCTGCCTGCCAGTAATATAGCCAGGAACTAATGTCAAGGTGACCATACTTGAATGATATTGGACCGTAAGCATGGATTGGCCCAATTAGATTTAGTCCAAAACAATCAGACTCGTTCACATTATGTTGAGCTTCGATAGGCAGAATTTGTCCACTGAATTGGTATTCTTGGCGCCTGTACGATATACTCGTATACTATATATAAATCTGCATTCATTCTTCGAATATTAAGCAGTCCAAAAAACTCACGTGAGAGATATTGCGGGGGGGGGGGGGGATCTTACAGTGGCTCACATGAAGGGAGGGGAGGGTATAAAACCCCAAAAATTGTACTCACGTAATTAATGGATGGCCCCTAATACATTATGTAGATATATTTTGCAAGCTCAAATCCATCCTATACGGACATCAATAAGCGAATGGATCAATGAGAAACTTGACCTTTACTGCACATGACTTGTTTATGTGTATATTTAACGCGAAGAGCATCTATACAGGATCTTTCACGCCAAGCGCAACAGATTTGAATTTCCCTGACATTTGATTTCGGTAGTGCGTGGACGGTGCTCGGGTCATTTATAGTTAGAGTTCATTTATAGTCAGAGCACTCTTCTAAAGCCAACTTTAACTATAAATGACTCGAGCACCGTCCACACACTACCGAAATCAAATGTCAGGGAAATTCAAATCTGTTGTGCTTGGCGTGAAAGATCCTGTATACGTAAATATGACATCGGGGTCGAGATTAGCGCGGCGACATCATTTTACCTTAGGATGACTGGTCACTATCCAAAACCTGACGCATTCAATGAGAATATCTCCAAACGTACACGAGTTTTGATATTGATTTCATCCTCGTTACTCGAAGTACGAACCAAGAAAAACCGGTGAAGGGAAATTTTGGCTGTATCCCTTCTTTACCTTCGACCCCTCTCCCCCTATCCCCTCTCTCCCTCTCCCCTCGACCCCTATCTCCCACCCCTCTAAGTATATATATATATATATATATATATATATATATATATATATATATATATATATATATGTATGTATGGATGTATGTGTGTATATATATATGTGTATATATCGAATAAGTTTCGAACGCCATGGTTTCCCGGTTGGTTCGTTTTTCTTACGGTCGACTGAACACATTCAACCGCCCATACATTATTCGTCGGATAACGGTGGCGAGAAAAAAAAACTATTTGGTCGTACGAAACGTGCGTACGCATGTTTATACGTAGGTATGGAAATATTCGTTGCATAGGAAAACGCTGTTTGCACTCGACTATACTCGTAGTTCTACGGAGTACAATACAAACCTATCGATTATCAGGAATGTGATGTCTCGTAAAAGGTGGGAAACAAGAGCGGCTCAATATGGGTAAGAGTACGCTCTTTTTTCCATCTGGCAATCGATTTTTCCTGGATGCTGCATATGATAGAAGTTTGCTCGAAGATGTACGAGGAGTGAGACGAAATATTCTATTGCGAATCGGTGTGAATCGTTGGAGTGCTTGCGTGAGACGGGGGCTGAGAGCTGCATTTTAGGGGAAGGAAAACAAATTGAAAGGAAAAATATGATGGTGAAATGGGGAATGAATAGGAAAAATGAAGAGAGAAAAATAAGCGCTTTGGTTATGAACTGCCAGTTCAAGATCGATTATCTTGAAAGTATCTAGAAATATCGAAAAAAAAGTTTCAATTAAAAATATGTGTACTTATCTATATTTTTTAAAAGAAAGTTATATTTGATTTTATATGTATTTCCATTATATTTTTTTGAGATAATCGAGTACGAAGTTATGTAAATGGAAACTGTAGCATTCATTCTACCTTCACCCTAGAGTTTTTTTTCTAGTAATGCTGGAAAGTTAGCGTAATAGAAAAATGCAATGAAATATAGAATACTTCCGACGCAAATTCTATTTAATATAAGTACTATTATCTATCATGGCAATTAAAAACTATCTCGAACATGTCTATTCTTCTTATTATTTTAATAAGAGTAGTAGTTTTAATATGAATACGTATGTATATTAGAATATTAAATCCTAATTATGATAGATCAAAAAAGTTATTGAACTTAAAATTTTAGTGACTATTTGCTAATTTTCGAATCATTTTCGCTGACCCAGATTTAGAAAGCACTGCATAAATATTATAGCACAATTTATGTTCTTTCAAGTAATGATTTTGCGCCAATATGTCTTTGCACTGTATACGAATTCCTTTAGATAATAATTCTTAAAAATAGACTATAAAAACACTTTTTTCTCCCTTAACTAATTTTCTGACACACCGCTGACAAATGTTGCGTCACGGGGAATATGATATGACATTACGAGTATATGAAAGGGTGATGAATCTCTTCCAATAACACGCCCCGCCTCGACTCCCTGTCGAAGGACAAATCTATTACGTAAGTTAGGACGAACTTCTTATTTGCACGGACGACAGTGTTGTGTGCTTGATTCAACTCCATTTGACGCTGGGTGTTACATCTATTACGGGGAAGCTGTCACTTCATTTGTCGAAAGGATGAACATAGTTTTCATCCAATCCAGGACCTTTTGGAAAATTGGTAATTGATATATGTTTCATTCTAAAAACTTTCAATATCATGAATAAATTATTGCACATGAGTAGAAAGAAGGCGTCCTCCGTGTTGAACCAATATCTATTTTACTCTAAATGAATACGCATAAAATTGAGTGTATTTTTCAAGAGACAGTTATTATTAAATTAAATATCTATTTATCAGCGTGCCTTCAATATAGGAATATCCTATACGAATATTTTATTGTACTACATGTATAATTTTGAATCGAACGAAACATTCGGACAAGAATAATGTTCGAATTTTTTTGAGTTTCATTGAGTGGCTGAATTGAATTACATTGCGTACGGCTTTTACGACGATAATTAACTTCGAGAAGATTCCAGTTCCACTTTAATCAAATTTTTCATCCAATTTGATAATACGGAACTTGGAATACACGTTTAGTTCAGTATCTCAGTATTATTGCTGAATGATGTTCCATTTTTTACCGTTTCGACAAAATTCTCTATTTAGCATGTTTCAGATTCACCGGATTACCCATTCATTTTAAATTCCTTAAGAAAATCTAAGACTATAATGCTAATGAAGAAGTGTCGAGAGGTCAATAGTGTTCAAACGTGAAACTGTTTAAGTTGACCTACTTTGATTCGATTCTAGCGGATGCCCGGAACCGCTATCTATGTTTTTATCTCAAGCTCTGAAGATAACTTTTCTCACGCTCAATTTCCACTGGTCCTGGGTATCTGCTAGAATCAAATTAAGATTGATCAACTTAAATAGTTTCCCCTTTGAACAATGTTGGTCTTCGATATTTTTTCAATAGAGTTATGGACTTAGATTTTTCTTAAGCAATTCATTATTAGCGGTTAATTCAATGAACCTGGAAGATCCTATACCTATATATGGTTTGGAGCTTCTGTAAACCTTTTTGACTAAGGATTTCCGCTGACGCATTGTATAAAGGATAATACCGTATTATACTTATACTAAGATATTTATGTCGCGAAATCGATATTGTAAAACTAATTAATTCAACAAGTCATCTAGACATTAGTAGATAACTGGTATGTATTTCACGTAACCGAGCAAAGTATTTACTTGCGCATAATACACACAAAATATGTATGATAACCACAAAGCCTAATCACGCAGGTATGCCTTATTGTATGCAAACTACATATATACCGAATGTGTGTCTCATGGTAAACCGAACGGATTTCTTGTAAGAGGTTTCTGTAAAATTACTTTGAGCTTACTCGGAATGCGCTGGGGTGCTCAGTTTTACTCGGTTGATGTGAGCTCAGTTTAATATCTGTACAGGTTCAAGCGACACCTCCTTAGGAGAAATCCCTTCGATTTACCATCGAACATACAGTATATTGCGAGCAAGAACCAACTATGAAATCATTCTGTTCACATCTGCAGATCTACTCGTAGTACTGTGGTACTAAGGCAGAACCCAAGATGTCAAAAAAATTGATTTTTCAGGAGGTTTTGCCATTATATTCTTCATTGCTAACTGTACATATTGACATTAAAAACAAAAAATCACTTTTTTTAAATCGGGTTTTGCCTTAGTACCCCTTAGAGTTATTAACAGCAAAAATGAAAACGTTTCAATAAAAAAGACAATAGAAAAGTCACAGTGAAAACTGAAAATGAGTACTTTGAGCTGATCTTAATTCGTATGAATAGTTATTAATTTGGATATTTTGAGCACGTTATAAAGAATTATAATTAAGTAAAATTATTGCTTTTTCCTCATTCAGTAAATCAACAAATGACCACAGTGATTAACCGTTGTGTCCATTATTTTCGATATAATATGAATTAACGTAACATTTACTTTCGCTTCCCTTATTAGAATAGAACTTTATCGCCCTATAAATGCCTATGTATTCACAGTTGCAAAAAGGCGATAAAGTCGGACACCGATACGCGGCTTGTACCGACCCCATTCTTGGCTTGTATTTTCCATGAATGCAGCTGTTGTGCCCGCACCAATTGTGGAAATAGTGCAATTAACATACCAAAGCTATTAAACCACGAACGCATTACAGAGTAACGCGAACCGTGGGTAATACTGAAATCTCGTGTTACCTATATCGTTTCGCAATTTACATATTATATTTACAATATACCGAAAAAGAAACTGATCGGTCCAACTAAAAAATAATGGCAAGGAACATAATGATTTAAAGGTTTATTTTAAACGAATCTTAAAGGAAGGCCAATATGTCCCCTATGGCAAACTTAGAAGTATTTTTAAATCGTACTCTCTCTATAAGAGAAAAGAGAAAGAGAGGGAGGGGGGAGAGCGAAAGTAAAAGAGGCTTAGAAATAGCCCAGTTCTTAGCATGATCCAATGCATTGAAAAAAAATATGAATCATACCCAACAGATTCTTCAGCTGTGACGGCTATCTAATTATCTCGTGATTAGCTACTGTTAACTACGAAATATTGCTGTCATAGCCAGTACTGGAGTAACTATTGGGTGAGATATGTACGTCGAGTATAGAGATAGCTGTGAGAGCTATCTACGAATCACTCTCTTGAAGTATTCCAATAAGAGTGACACGCAATCTAGCGTGCAATCGCCACAACAGTACATTTAACTATGATAGCTACCAGAGTGCTTTAGCAAGAATATAGATAGCTCTTACAGCTATATAACCAACTAGTTTGTAAAACTATCAATTTTATAGTTATATTTAGAATATTGTAGTGCTATGTTAGCCGAAATTAGTAACAGGACTGATATTTTTCACTTAAGTAAGCAATTTTATAAACGGAGCTCTCTACTTCTAGCTTTCTATTAATCGCTCTATAGGAGTCATACTATTTTCCATTGTGGAAGTATAGGATAAAGTCGGGAGAGATGGCGCAGCGGGTGAGACGGTTCAGTCAAATAATTTCTTTGTCTGTATGGCAATATTGATTCAGCTGGCGACACAGGTGATTAGTGCACATGTGCAGTAAGTGTGTGTTACCGAACGGCTGTTTTTCTCATCAAAAGGTAAAATAAATAAAACTGTAAATAAATAAAACTGTAACTATAATAAATATAACTGTATATTGTATTGGCCTTGATTATTTTTTTGTGTAATAATAATTAAGCATCCAATAAGTTCTTATTCTGATTTGAATGTATTTGGTTTGATCATTTCACTTAGTAAACTTTTAAATATTGTTCCTAACCTCAAATTTCGTTCCGTGCTTCATGTACAAGAATTCAGAAAAGTGGCAGAAAAGCGAAATAACATTTACGTGTTATTATTAAGATTTATTATTTCTTAAAGATGTTTTAAGTTTAGGTGGTTGGAATAATCAGTACTTTGGTATTTTTCTGTAAATTTAATTATTTAAGATGATTTTGTATTTTTGTTTTATTATTATATTTGGCATTGAAAGTAGTTGCACTTTTAATTCTGAAGCCTATTCTTGGAGAACCACTCACCACCACCAATTTTTTCGACTGCGCCATCTCACCCATACTAGAGCGGGTGAGTTGGGGGGGGGGGTATATTTTCTTTTCACAAATTTTTTACAAAACTCGATAACACTTTTGGTCGTTCCTTTAAAAATTTCTATATTTTATTGTTCGCTCTATCCACATTATCAATTAAGTATTGCTTATTCTACAAATATAGTTTTTATACCACTTTAAAAAAAGGTGCGCCATCTCTCCTGACTTTATTCTACCTAGCGTCAATGATTCTGATCGATCCGCTTTGGGTGACGGTACTTCAATCAAGTCAACTGTAGCTGAACAAAAATCGAGTGAATCTTAGTGTTTTTCCATGAAACCTAAATTTGATTGGTGTTTCATGGCAAAACAAGAAGATCCGCTCGTACCGCTAAACTTCGGTCGACTCAATTGAAGTACCGTCGTTCAAAGCGGGTCGGTAAGAATCATTGACGCTATAGGTGTACATTAATACTCAGGTACCAAGTAAATTGAAGTAAAGGAGGGCCCTACTATCCTTTATTTTAAGTCTACAGGTCTCCGTGAATACAAAGCCTTAAAAATGTCACGCCTCGTAGTAAAGACCACCGGTGGTACGTTGGTAGGTATTCAGGTACCGCGCGATTCCAGATATTAACGATTCCGAAGTACCAAAAAAGTGCGAAGAGTGCGTTTAATAAATTCACACGCCCTAAAAATCATTCGTCGAAATGAAGCGCGATGAATCCAGAGAGAATTCGAGACCCACGAAAATACCCGATTTTCACGAAAGGTATACACGCGCGCGGTCCCCGGCGCCGGTGATCATTCAAATCAAGATTGGACAAATGGCCGCAACATTGTTGGATGACAAATCGATGCCCGCTATACCTGTAGTCTGAAAATTATACTCCGATTTATATCCGCCGGCGCTTTTCCGCGGGGATTGCAGATAAAATGTTCCCCGAAACCGATTCTCTCGCGCTAGCGATACCGGGGATATCAGCGCCGGTGCTCCTTCTCTGACGCGTCGTTTCCTCCCGCTTCCCACAAATCGTGCGGGAAGATCAATTCTTATCATTCGAAGACTTCAATCAATGTTTATGGTTTCGAAGGCGCCTCCCACTTGGCTTTTCAAGATACGCACGATATGCAGGAAAATACGTGAAACGCGTTATTCTTAAACAGGACGAGGCTCTGCGCGCGCTCTTTTCATATGGATATCCCATTCGTGAAAAGGATAGGAGCTTCGAAAACGAATACGCGGCAAAGTTGAGAGGTCACTGTATATAAGAGGCGCTACGCTCCCTCAATTCCTCTCTCTCCCTCTCTCCCTCTCTCCCCTCTCTCCCTCTCTCCCTCTCTCCTCTCTCCCTCCTCCCTCTCTCCCTCTCTCCCTCTCTCCCTCTCTCCCTCTCTCCCTCTCTCCCTCTCTCCCCTCTCCCTCTCTCCCTCTCTCCCTCTCTCCCTCTCTCCCTCTCTCCCTCTCTCCTCTCTCCCTCTCTCCCTCTCTCCCTCTCTCCCTCTCTCCCTCTCTCCCTCTCTCCCTCTCTCCCTCTCTCCCTCTCTCCCTCCTCCCTCTCTCCCTCCCTCTCTCCCTCTCTCCCTCTCTCCCTCTCCCTCTCTCCTCCCTCCCTCCCTCCCTCCCTCCCTCCCTCTCTCTCTCTCTCTCTCTCTTCTCTCTCTCTCTCTGTCTCTCTCTCTCTCTCTCTCTCTCTCTCTCTCTCTCTCTCTCTCTCTCTCTCTCTCTCTCTCTCTCTCTCCTCTCTCTCTCTCTCTCTCTCTCTCTCTCTCTCTCTCTCTCTCCTCTCTCTCTCTCTCTCTCTCTCTCTCTCTCTCTCTCTCTCTCTCTCTCTCTCTCTCTCCCCTCCCTCCCTCTCCCTCTCCCTCCCCCCTCTCCCTCTCCCTCCCCCTCTCCCTCTCCCTCTCCCTCTCCCTCTCCCTCACCCTCTCCCTCTCCCTCTCTCTCCCTCTCTCTCCCTCTCTCTCTCTCTCTCCCTCTCTCTCTCCCTCTCTCTCTCCCTCTCTCTCTCTCTCCCTCTCTCCCCCCCCCCTCAAGCAAGCAAGCAAACAAGCAACAAGACAAGCAGGAAATGTAGCTATACAATGTAGGAGAACAAGAAGTGCGCAAAAGAGTATATTCCACGAGGGTATATTAATGTATAATGCTATACCGATAGAACTGAAGCAGTGTGATAGGCTCACAGTATTTAAGAGAATGTTAAGAGAATATATTATATCTACCATACCTATGTAGTATTTAAGATACTCTATTATTTTCTAAGTTATTGTAAACAAATAGCTGAGAAAGCTAAATAAATATTATTCATTCATTCATTCATTCTCTCTCTCTTTCTTTCCGACAGACCCAGCGGTAAACAAAAGCGACGATAACTCGTATATTTTAGAGGAGCTCGTCGATTTTTCTCGCCTTTCTCTTCCGCGGAGGGGCGCAGGAAGCATTACGAAATAGAAAAATCCCGCCTCGGCTCCACTCGAGTCACATGTCCGCGATAAAACCTCACCAGTGATAGCCAGTTAGGACACTTTTTTGCTGGACTTGCCGCGACTGCGAACACTACGGGGTAACGCGGAATTGCCTTATAAATTTCAGCCGGTGGACCGCGGTAAGTAATGGATGTACGTACCGTTCGCGCTCGGTACTTGGGAGAGAATCGGAATATCGACTTTAACTCGGCGATCTGTTTCTCAGTGTCTACGGTGAGGGCTGATTAGAACTTGCAGGAGCGATTAAGAGGAATTCATGGGATTGGGACAAACCGTATCGTAGCGCCTGTGTCAGTATGTGCACTCAGGGAAAAGATCTAGTTGAATACGAACCTATAATAGAAAAATGTATTCGAGATAAAAGTCTATTTGAATTAAATATATAAATGTTTTGTATATCTTTTTTATCGAGTACGAACGTAGTAAAAAGCATCAATTTAATTCAAATAGACTCGTTCGAAGTGAATAAATTCCTATTCATCTAAAATAAATGTTTCTATTAGGTTCGTATTTAACTAACAATAAGACCTTTTCCCTGGGTATGAGCGTGGGACGCTGGAAAACTGCTGGATATTGAACAGAGTGTTTATCGAGCGACATGCAGTATCGCGTAGTAAGCCAATAACGCATAATGGACGCAACTTTGATAATAAAGCGAGTGGCGTTAAACAAATTCTTTTGGAGTACCGAAATTTAGAGGTCACTGAATAGAGATTTATAAGCCGGTCCCAGACGATGTGGCCACGTTCGGGCTTTTGTCGGTAAATCTGAGCCGCGTCAAAGGAGCTTCCAGCGTTCTAAGTAAAGCGTATTAGAATAGGTATGGCGGGAAATGGTTCATTACGACTCGTCCACCAATTAACCTTTTCAGGAAAGGTGCCGGACCGCGAACTCATTAACAGCCCGTATTCGCCGAAACTGACCGCCTGCCTTATCATTATGACCGATAATGTGATCAATTCTAAATTAGTGCTTTTTGCTTAGATTGCGAAGATATCAAGCGGTACGAACCGACCTTCCGAATGCCGTCTATCATGCGACGGAACACATAATCAAAAGAAAAAAATTGAAACGTAATACCGGCGTCAACAAAGTAATAATATTTAAAATTCAAATATTCAGAATATACCAAACAATAAATATAAAGTATTAACCTCTATCAGCCTCGGAAGCACGTACATAGTACGTCATATGTCAACTTTTCTATTCGAACAGATTTTATGGCAAGGGTATGACGCTAGGTATTTACTGAGTTCCGTACCTAACGGTGAAAAGTACCATCTATGAGAAAATGAGGTAAAAAGGTACTGAAGTTGGTGCCAAATTACTAGGCCTACCAATTACCATACTTTATAGTGTGAAGCAGAGCCCAACTCGAGTACTCGAATTTACCTCATATCTCACGCTTCTGAGATTCTCATATGGGGTTTTACAACTGGCTCAACAGTGGGCTATCGTTGTGTACCAGACGTCCAATAATGGCGCAATGTTGGCAAACATTACTGGCCCCGCAATGGTAAAAAGCTTGATGATGACTCCGTCTAATAAACGGTAGTTTGCAATGGCCCTACTATGGCAATTTATACTGGCCCAACCGTGGATACTGATAAGGGGCCAATCACGGCGACTTATATTGGCCCAACCGTTGCTACTGATAATGGGCCAGCAACTATAAATAAGGTAAGTGTACCCAAAATGGCCTACCTAACTTGACCCCTCGCAATACTACAATTGGCAGCGGTAGTGAGGGACCAAGTCAGTTAGGCCATACTGGGTACATTTACCTTAATTTTGACTTTAACTGTGATGTTAATTTTATTCAGTTTAGACAGTTTAATATTAATGTGGTTTTTTCTCGAAATTCGTGATGTTTTGTACACGATAATAAGTTAACAGCATCTTTATAATTATACCGACGTAATGATAATACAGATGTTAGTTACCGTAATACGAGCAGTGGTCCAGTGATGACATACAGTTGGGAGTCGGTAATTGTATCTGCTGAAATCACTTCAAAAAACTATTGGCACACAAATATTAGTCCAGATATGGGCTATCACTGGCTCTCTTTATTCCATTGATAATAGCTGGTATCCTGAAGTCTGCCATCCATGGCCTAATGATAGGCAACCTATACTTGGCCAATTACCGGTAACCAAACATCGGCCAAATGTTGGCCCCGTTGTCAGCGCTGGGGACCCTGTATGGGTTGTATCATTTATTCATTAACTGAATTTGTAATAATATGAATTGCAAAAAAGTAGTTTAAAATACCTAAAATTCTTGATTCCCATTTTTAAACGATTCTTGATTGTTTAAAACCTCCGATTGATTAAATTTCAAATTAAACGCGATTCAATGGACCGGGACGCGATATCGAGTATCGGTTATTACCGAGAGCTGATTTCAATCACATGGAATCACTGTCATTTGCTAAATCGACCGCGCCTTACTTTACAGCTGCGCGGTATCGATATACGATAAAACGCAACTGACTCTCGCAGAAGCTCTACTGAAGCTTGTCAAATATTGAGCTTATTAACATAAAGTAATGCGGTTTAAAGCTGGCAGGGAAGCAAAAACAAATCACTTGTCGCTCTACGGCGTCTGTTTTCCAAATTTTTATTGTCGCATTATTAAAAATGATGTGAGATCCTACTAATTTTAATCGCACATTTTTACGCATTTTTCGTAAACCCTATTAAATCATAGGATGGACGTTTATTTAATGAAATTTTAGACTATCCGATTAAAATTTGATGTAAATTGAAATGAAATTAGTTTCATTCCAACAAAAGAAGTGTGGTACTATAGGGATTACATACATGAGCATCATACTCAAATAACAGCAATTCTCTTATAAATTTAGTATTATAAAGTAATGCTAATCGTTAATATGAAGAGAGAGAGAGAGAGAAAGAGTGGGTCACATTAATATTTCCCGCTTGTAAGATTTACAGCAGTCAAGTGGAAAGCATACCAAAACTGAAATGAAATTTTTACCTAAATACTCATGTAGTTTTTACAGAACCTGTACGTAAAAGTTATAGTAGTCAAATGTAAACATAGACTTGCAGAAAAAGTGAGACACCGATGATAGGTTCTGCCTAATTTTTACAGTTTATGATGTAGATATTACCTAGGTTTCTGGTAAATTTATTCAAAAATATTGTAAAAGTTACAAAAAATATTTCCAGTAATTCTGATGTTAAAATTACAGCAGCATTTTTCTCAATGAAACCTTGTTAATAAAATTGCAAAAAAATGGGAAATATTTTGTTTCGACCGTCGTATGAATTCGTTCCGTACATACGAACACTCTTATATAATACTTTAGTGAGCGTGTATGATTGTACACATGTAACAGTATTCGTACGCACATAGCGAATAGAAGTCAATTATTAGTCTCGTATTATATGATCTCTGTAAAAAAAAGGCGGCATGTTCATTCAGTGCCAAAAAAATTGATACGTAAAATCCTCTCCAAAAAAGATTAGAAATCAATTAAGATCGCCATGTTCAAGATTTACATATAAAAAATAAAAGTCATCATTTGAAAGAAAAATTATTATAGATCAAATGTGTGTGTTACTAAAAAATTCGACGATACAAAATTTGTTAAAAAATTTTCAAAAAAAAGAACTTGCCGTGTCTCTTGAAAAGAATTAGTATCGTGTATGGACAACCATAAACGCACACCACTGCTTATATTAACCATTAAACTAATCTTTAGTCTTTTCTCGCTGAGCCATTCTACCCCGCCTCTTCATATGTGTGTTTTTATTAGTTAAATCGCATTTTATCGGCTAACTCGAGCAACATTGAAAGAGCCGCGTCAAATGCCAGGGCGATTGAAAGACGACGATAAAATCGTGATAGGAAATTCGCTGGGCCTTCCTGATCGCTCTTCACGGAAAATCCTCGACGGGTTTTATTGTGGGAACGATTCCATGACCGTCGCGTCTTGCTCGGACCCAACGAAATCGGTATTTTCGAGGGACACGGCCACGTAAAAGGGAGTCGATCTGAATGGACATAAAACACAACCGACCCCATGATGGGTCGTTTAACGCCGTTTCCTATGTTGACCCTTGGAAATGTTATTGGAAAAAATTTCAAGATTTCCTCGACGCGTCCAGGGGATCATGTCACGTCTATCGTGTTGAAAAGTAAGTGTGTATTTTTGTACAAAAAATTACTGTCATTATGAGAAGAGCTGTCACCGCTGATTGTTGGTTATTGCTTTATCATCCAGAGAGAGAGAGAGAATCAATGTAAATTTTCTTTATAATTTTGAGCAGGAAATCACTCTTTTTATGTATTATTCAAATATCGGTATCATATTTGGCACCTTATATTCAAAAAATTTCCTGAAATACACTTACTTACTTGCGTCACTGAATACTTATTGTTCAATTTGAAATAGGTAGGCATACGATTTTCAAATTGTATATTTCTATATCGATAAAGTCTTGTTTCTTTTTCTACAAACTCGTAGGTTTTCCTGTGTGTGTGATTGAAGTAACTTTGTTTTACTTGATGTAATGGTATAATGATACAATGATATTACGATTGAAATAATCTTTGAATGAGAAATTTCATCGAATACACAAAAAGAATATTGTTCGTCATGAAATGGAAGGACTGTACATATATAAAGGGAAAAAATGATATGCAGCTAATATAATTAAAAGAATCCATTGGTATGTAATAGCAGGAAATACAATAGCTCTGCACTGAAATCAATTTTTGGTTTTCATTAAATTCTCGCCTAGAAATATTTCATCATTCATATTCGATGCTGTTTTTCCTCGAGGAATGGAGAAAGGGAAGTATGGAGGAGGAGCGAAAAAACGAGTTCACGTGTAGCGCTTTATGTGATATTGGGGCAGGTACACTGCGGAATTCCCGCTGAGACCCCATCAAGGAGGATCACATGAAATGATATTCCGCGAAAATTGTTTCCGCCATTTTTTAACGAGACGTTATTTCGTCGGATTCCCATCGTGAATGCGTTTCATTTAAATTCGTATCTTCTTTCCTGTTTTGCGGACAATACTTCATTTATTTATTTAACGTACACAGTTCGAACCGCCTTGGCATTACCTCGTCAGTATGTCGCATATAGAAGCCTTTATATTTCGACAAGCGAGATATTGAACCTGATGAAAATTTCGATATATGTATGTGTCCGGGCTCACAATAAGCGGACGTCCAGGCATTGTTTCGTCGCGCGCACTCATTTTATTATGATTCACACACAACATCCCTATGTAGCCAAACCGATGCGTCAGGTCAGAGATACAATATAACGAATGTACGATCATATTACACGAGAGTAAAGCATTGCGTGCCGAATAATCCTTATATCGCGGTATAACACATAAATTTATGCCTTACAATAAAAAAGAGTAACGCTTTCTGAGAAATCTACATTAGCGAGGCACTAAACCAGCTAAAAATGTACTATGTACAATAAAATGGCGGTCTAAAAACAAAGTATAATTTCCTTATCTGTATAAATTAACAATAGTTTTTTTACTTAAAAGAAACGTTTCCATGTTTAATAAATGTATAGTTAGACAAAGTAAGCACATCATTCAATTAAATGAACGAACATTACACATAAAGAAAACATCTGCTCCCCCTCAACAAAAGAACTTCCATCAGCTTCACGTTTGAATGATCATCGCTTTGAATCGAATAAACTTCTTCCAAGTAAGTACCTACTGTTACTGAAGACCATTCAAGGCTCGCAACAGCTGGAAAGCGATTTAAGTTCTTTGACGCGTCGTCGAAAACGTCAGCGCAGACGTGCCCTATAATTACTCCCGTCGGGTGGTGGTGCGCCGATCTCCCCCAACTCATCTACCTTCTCCAATTTCGCGATTTCCTCCCTACACGTATTCAATTTTCCGCTCAATTTGTCACTCGAAAGACACGCAAAATGCAATCGAAAATCGTGCAGCGTCTTCCTATATACCTATGTACACTTATATCTACTTATATACGTACATACATCCCCCGATCTCGTGGATCCCAGGGCTACGCGGGTAGGCGTTTATGCTTCCGAGAGCATTGCGCGGGGCTCTCTCCGCGCTAGCTTACGCGACCCTCGGGAGTCCTTCGCAGCATACACCCACCTAAGGTCCACGAGTGCCGTATATCTGCTGCTTCGACGGACAAATAAGTACCGCGTATCTGCTGCTTCGGCGGACAAATAGGTATCGTATAAGTACTGCAAGATAGGCGCGCTCTCTGAAAGAATCGACCGAAGCCCGCGCGAAAAGATTATCGTCGTTTCGACAACGGCTTTCCGTTTCGTCGCTTTTCTTTTCATGACCCGCACGCACGATATAGGTATCTACTGGGGCTTGGGGAGAAAATCTTACATCGATACACCTGAAAGCAACAGTGAGATAAACCCCAAAAACCGATTTTGAGCTAACTATGTCAAACGTAAGCTAAAATCGGCCTTTTTACACAATGCAACATCTGAGATATCGCGGCAAAAATATTTAAAATACTGTCAAAAAGGGAAACTCAGTGTTGCATTGTGTAAAGGCCGGTTTTAGCTTACGTTTGACATAGTTAGCTCAAAAGGTTCATCTCACCGTTGCTTTCAGGTGTCGACATGAGAATCGTGCGAGTGCGAGTAAGTACGTCGATACAGCACCGGCTATGGACGCATGAGAGCTTTTCGTTGGATGTTCTTTGTCTTTCACGAACTTCTCCGAACGGAGTGTGTAAGAAAGACGTTTCTATACATATATCTGCATTATATGTATAACTAGCTTTTCGCCCGCGATTTCGTCCGCATGGATCTCGAAATAAATCTTACATCCCCTATTTTACCACCTTGGAGGAAGAATGTCGTAAAATCCTCCCTTAGTGAGTACCTGCTTACGTCACAAAAGAAACCTACTGTTCAAATTTCATCTAATTAGCTTCAGCGGTTTCAGCTCGGCGTTGATGAATCAGTCAGTCAATCAGAACATGAGAAGTCTAGAAAAAGTTTAATCAAAAAAGTATGGCAACTGATCGTGTCCTAGATTTTCAGCCAGACAATTTTCTCAAATCGGCTGAAAAGTAAAACTTACACGACTTACCTGTACTTCTTTAATTCATATTTGTTGTACGGGTTCTTCATTATAAAAACTATAATGACTTGTTCATTAGTAATAATGAAAGTGTTTAATAAAAGAATCGATTGGAATAATATCAACTGACAAGAACAGACATCGATTACAGTATAACTACGTATAAATAACTGAAATCTAATTGAAGAGCACCTCGTTTACCGGCTGAAAGTCTAGAATACGACCCGTAGCCATTACTTTTTTGGTTCAAATTTTCCCAGACTTCTGCGATACTTCAGCCATGCTTTTTTTTACTCGGTTCTGTTCGCAGACTCCTTAAAATATCCTCGCTGCACGGAAAAAGAGGACCTGCACTTTAGAAAATTACGCAGTAATTAGGTATTTTTACTGAGGAACCGATAGAAATTCCTGGGGGAAACAATTAATGTTATACCTGCTTAAACTAGTACTTGTACAGTTATAAACTTGTAAATAGAAATGTGCATTCTGTACAAATTCTTGAAAATCAGCTCGAATATTCATCCAGCGCTACTGGATGAAACTGTAAAAATTTCTCTCTTTTTTTGCGTGTGTGTACCACCCGCGCCAGAGCACCGTAATTTTAATTTCATCCATATCCATATATGGGAGTTAACAATATCCCTTGTACGGCAGAGGTTCCCGATTCCTCGGCATGTGTCTATCAACGAAACGTTAATATCGAGACTCTTCAAGTACCCGTCTCCCTTCCGCCCGAGATACACCAGCGCGTCTCGTGCGGCTATGTTAACTTTGTAGCGCGGACGAGCCGATAAATTCAATCGAACCGAAGCGCGAGAGAGAAATTCCGAAGAATGAGGAATACGAGAAAGGGACGCGCCCGAGGGAGCGAAAGGGGGATAGAAATCGTCGCGGAGCGGCGTCAGGAAAAAATGTAATATCTTTCCTTACAGCACGTGCCTGCGTTTGAAATGTTATCGGGAAGATATGTACCCACCACACACACACACACAGCTATCCTCGGCCGTCTATCCGCGGCGTATCCCGCGTCGCGACGTCGACAGCGCCGGAACTGGAAACGCGCGTTCGACGAAGTCGTAAAAGAGAGAATCGAGCGGGCCGAGAGGGGGAGAGGTAGAGGGCTCGATGACTTCGCGGTATTTCATCGCGGAGTAGCGTCGCAGTCGCGCGAAACTCGCAGCAATTCGAATAGCGCAGTTCGTCCGCCTGATGACTAACGAGTGTCAGACGTGCTCGTCGCGAGAGAAATATCCAGGCGGGCGCGCGTTAGCCTCCCGCTTTTCACGATGAAATCAGTGGCGCGGCCGAGACACCGCAATCAGCCTAATTCGCCTTTAATTAATATAATGCGTACGGGGACATTAGCGGACGGCAGCGGAGAGCGTGAGGTAAGTATACGCACGGCGGGAGTCACGCGACACGCGTTGTATTTCGTGGCGTGACAGCAGCGCGTCCGATACCGCGCGCGGGTACAGACGGAGCGGCGCGCTTTGCATGGCCGCGATAAGGCTTTTTGTATCCATTAACGTGATTAAACATCAAACGTAGTTACCGCTGGCCCTTTTAAACACGCTCATACTCACTAAGGTCGTTGACAAAGTCGCCGGAGAACGAGCCTGGATCGGGCGACTGCTTCGTCAGTGGCGGTGCTTTCTTACCGTCAACGGTGACATTGGGAATTAGGGAAAGAGAGAGTGTGAAATTGTTCACGGTAGAGTAGTTTTGTTCTCTGATCATATTATGATAGCTATTATCTCGTTACTTCTGAACGTTTGGGTTATATGTATGTATATGTTGGTGTAGGTAACGCTTTTTTTAAAGATCAAATTTTGATCTAAAAAAGAGGATTTACCAATACAGAGGGTGTTACTTAATGATAGGCCGTAATTGCAAGGGCACATTACTGAATCAATTTCCAGTAGAAAAGTTCATATCAACATGTGTCCTAAAAAATGTCTGGTTTTTTTTGTCAATATTATTCGTGAGACTGTCCCCCGGGACGCCACTGGAACTCATAATTATCTTCTAGTTAGTGCTCACTTAGCGTCTTATTACAATAAACAACAGTGCCAAATGTCAACAAAATCGGCACAAGGATCTTTGAGATATTATTAAAAAACCGATTTTTTTAAAAACTTTGACGTCCTGTATCTTGAAAACCAGGCATTTTAGGACACATATTAATATGAACTTTTCTACTGGAAATTGATTCAGTAATGTGCCCTTGCAATGACGGCCTATCATTAAGTAACACCCTGTATAATTGTGGAAATTCACAGAGGAAACTCGTGATTTTTTACAGTAATTTAAGTAACAGGGCTCTCCGAGGTGAAACATTGAAGTTTTTAAAAGATCACTCCGTAATTTTACAGTTCGTAATAGTATAAACATCAGTTCATACGGTTTTACCAATCTCCGTTAAATATTTATATGTGTCGGGGTGTTTGCTGGTTTGTACTGTTACGAACTGTAAAAAGTATGCGGTGTCTATAAAAAAAATGCAATGCTTCACCTCGAGGAGTCCTGTTACTGAGATTCACTGTAAAAATTACTAAATCTTTTTCTGCGTATTCGTATAGGTGATGAGATAATCGTGATTAAAGTTGATGACTTGGGTCTACGACTTAAAGTTTATGATCCTTTATAGCCCGTCGATAATTACGGAGTACTTTACTGATAAAAATATTTAATGGATACACCGACATTTTTTGCTGCCATCATAACAATTAGAGACGTTGCTGCATCCTCACTGAGAAAACAATGTATTCGTAGTTAATAAATGTTTGTTTGAATATGGCAAAATCAATATTTTGTGGGGCCAAATAAATATTCGTTAATTTCAATGATATTTATTTGAAACAATTAAATGTTTTAATAGTTCTAATAGTTAACATATATTTTCTTGTCCCAACAAAATACTTACTTCGCCATATTTGAAACTAGATTTATTAACTATCGATTAACTGTTTTCCCGGTGCTCTAATAATATTTTTTATTATCCTAAAAGTGCAAGAGAGCTGAATGAAAAAATGTGATAACAAAACTTCAACGAAGAATAAAACGTACCTATAGGTAATGATAGTAACCTTGTGTAAAAAATAATAAAATAAATGTAACCGAAGGGGTGAATGAATAACGCATGGGAATAAGTTTCGAGGTGTTGGATCGAGTCGGAGAAAAGGAAAAGGGAAAAGGTTACCTCCTCGGGGTTAACCTTCGAATGGAAAGTCACGCACTTCTCCCGCAGATTTCCACGCGCGATCCCCATGCGGGAAATCTCATTTCCTAGAAATATCGAGACGAACCGCTCTTCTGGGAGGTCTCGACACTCCACCCGCGGGAGCGACGATACGTCGATCGTCGTTCCGCTGGATAAACGGTAGTCAGATACTTTCCGTTATACTTTCCTGTATCGCCTGAGTTTAGAGGATTAGTATAAGGGTAGAAGTATCTACATGATTCTCGGAAACGTACCTATCTATTTTTTTTATTTCTACAATATCATCGCAATAGTTATCTTTCTTCGGATTCCATTTTTTTGTAATTTAATTCGAACGTATAATATAATAATAGGTTTGTTAACTATGTGTCGTCTTCCAAAAATAAGCTGTTTTAAATTTTGAATACCCTACGTTGAAAAAAAAATGTAGATTTGACTAAATCCACGGTTACAGGTGGGGGGGATGCAGATTTAGTTACTTTGACTAACAATAATTGGCTTGAATGGACTAGATCCTGTTTCCTTCAAATAGCCATTAATCGTTATAGCCAAATTTATTAGTTGAAGCAACTAATTCTGCATTTTCCTACCCGCAAACGTTCATTAATATATTATATCATTTTTTTCTCAGTGTATCGGTGATGGTTCTTTGTTGATAAAATTCGAACAGTTTTGAGGAAACAATATACATGTAGTTACACGAAATTCCGTCGGACGATATAGAGGGCGCAGGCCGAGTGCATGTACATAATATACCATCACATAGAAAAACGAGGAATAGCTGGGATGGTCTGCACAGAACGGATACACGAAGAAAAAAATTAGTAGATTTGAATAAATAGGCGGTCACAGGCGGGAGAATGCAGATTTAATTATTTGAGTAAAATAATTCGATTATAATGATTAACAACTCATTGACGAAACTAAGCTGTATTCAATTCTAGCAAATTACTAATTCACGTAACTAAATCTACTTACCTCCATCCGTGACCGTTAATTTAGTATCTATTACAGTTTTTTCTCAGTGTACGCGAAACTAGTCTCTCTCTGTACAGTTGAACGATAGGAGCGACACTCGTAGCTAAATCAATAATGTTCTTTTCCGCAGAATCTACTACGATTTAATTATCACGAAGTGCTTCATTTACACAAGGCACACGATCATCGAAAATTCTTGCCAAAGTGCTCGCGATAGTTTCCCGCGTTTCCTTTTCGTCGTAAAATGACGTCGACTCTCTCGTTACCGTACGAAACGACCCGGAAAAAATACGCGGATCCCGACGGCTCCGCACTCGAGAATTACGGAATGCACGATTTTATTGAAACGACATTCGCGTCCACCGCGGAGCGTAGCAGCGTTCCCCGGGGTATCTTTTCCTTCGGTGTTTGCGGTTTGTTAGAAGGACGTTACAAATAAGGTAATCTTCCACACATATAGTCGGGTTGTTGAGGCCGGGTGCCGTGCTGACTCTAAAACAGCGCCGCTGGAGATGCTTCGTGCGAGGAGTGCGCGAGAGTAGAGGGTTGGGAAAAGGAAAAGGAAAGGAGGGGTGGAAAAGCAAAGAGCGACGAGGGTAGAGAAACGGAGGGGCTGGCTCGGGCTTGGCCGTGTTGGGGCGCGGCGAGGGTGAAACGCGGGGGAGCGAGAAGACGAGGAGAGCGAGAGAGAGAGGGAGAGAGAGAGAGAGAAGCGAGTTCACGCATGCAAGAGAGCCGCCGGCTCTACGTGGTTGGAAAGCTGGAAACTCCTAGTCCTATATTCTAGATTTCTTCATTACGGGATCATGTACAGGGTGTCGTGAGAGGCGTTAAGAATTCGCGTCGACCGTGACGCGTTCTCCCTCCGCGTTCCAACGATCAAAGTTCAACCGACGCTCGGTTCACGACCTTCGCGTTATACGGGATGGTTAGTTGGTACATCGGCTCCTGCAGGCCGGAAGGTACGAGGTGCTTTCTCCCTCGAAGTTTGCCGCATCTTCCGCCGTGGCGGCGGTATGGTTTTTCGCTAAAGTCCGAAAATCCCGCGCTCTCCCGTGGTCCGCGTCCCTCTCATTACGCGCGAGCTTTTACTTTTTCTCCTTCGCAATCCTTTTTCTGACAATTTATGCGCGGGCACCAAGCGTCGGCGTACGTATAGCGCTACCGATTCACGTAATTACCGAGGGAGAAGCGTCGGAGAGAAGTGGCTTTCATCTGGCATCTCCTCCTTGGAAACTGTGAGGCAGATATAGATACGCGGTGGTTGATGTAAGTGGGTAGTAGATCTTGCGATCCCAGGCGAGTCAGTTACCTAGTTGCTTCGACCGTTAAACTCTATTGTCGGTCTGACAGATCAGATAGGGTATCGAGGTTGCAGCTTTCTTCGTATTTTTGTACCTACGTTCATCCTGGATGGTGTGAAGAATCTACAGTTTTATCATCGATTAAGAATCCATTGTTAAAATAACTAAATTTAGGTTTTCGGGATCCGGTATGATCGTATCTCAACAATCCGGATCTAAAGGAGTTTTGTGCTTTTCCCATTCTTGCCTGAATCCGGCAATATGAAGGTCTAATGAGACTAATAATTTATGAATTAAATCTTTATTCGTGACTAAACGTGACATATTTTAAATGTTCAGTTCACAAAATTGTTTGAACTTCTTATAGCAAGTTTCTGTAGATTCCTTAGATAATTCGCCAATAGGAAGATGGAAATGATTCATAAATTTTGCTCTGTGCAACAAAATCTTATGAACAGTTACCGGCATTGGGTACCAAGGATATATTAAATTAAAGTAAAGTGCATATTTTTCAAACTTGGCAGTACCAACTTTCCTTCCAGAAGCCAGTGTTTGTAAAGTAATGCCAAGTTGTTTAATTAAATTCTCATCGATTCCTGTTAATTGAGAAGTCAAGGTCTTGAAAAAATAAATACGAGCTGTATTGCCGTCATTGAATGCAAGGAGAACAAAACGAGAAGTATTTAGATCCTATGCAAGCGATAGTATATGTATACCGCTTAGCATTTTCGATTTGATAAATAAATTATTGTTCTCGTCAAATCCTTACGTAACCTGTTTCAGACGAGAATGGAAAGCGCATGAAACTCCTTTCGATCCTGATTGTTTGGATATGATCATACTGGATCTCGAAAATTTAAATTTACTTATTTTAACAATGGATTCATAATTGATGGATTCACATTTGACGCAAAAAGATTAAATATTCAATTTTTACATCCACCATATTGAATCTACAGTGAACAGGAAAAGTGAAATAAAAAATCGGCTACCTCATGCTTGTTCCAAATTTAATGCTAATTATTTTCAAATAAGAATCTTTGAAATCGGATAAGAAAAAAAGGCCGCAGCGACTTTTGAACATTAAAAGCGCGTTTTGCCCCACTGTGCGTCGGTCCAAATTTGGCGACTCTCTTCAACAAGCAATTCTAAATATATTATAGTTAATAATACGTTCTAAAAATTACGTAGGGTAACGCTCGATGCTTCTTGAAATTGCATGATTTACAAATTATAACCACACCACTTAACATTCTCAGAGTAAAGCGAACTCCTATACGAATACGAGGTAATCTACCCTCTCGGTCCCCCATTATACCACGGACTTTCGCTCCGAGAATTCAGAAGTACCCCTCACTCCTCGATACAGACGTTCCCATCCCTACATCACGATGCAACACTAAACAAACTCGACTAGAATAATAGAACCGCAATAAAACCGTCTGGGGGCTGAATTGCAAGGTGCGGAACGCGCGTGAGATCGCGTATAGATTTCATTAGCGATGCTTCGGTGTAATTAATTAACACGCACGTGAGAGAGGATACTATTTTCATATCTCTCCGCAAAATATACGAGACTCTCGTTGTTATTTACAGTCGCTGTTGGTGCGTCGTATATTATACCGGCGATAGTATTATATGACTTTCCATTAAAGTCCAAAAGCCCTCTCATCGATCCACCCCTTCCATTACATACGTATAACGTGTTGGTCTTCCGAGTATTCAAAGTTACCGATTTACACGATTAGGTATCGGCGAGGTACTGGCAAAGGAGAGACGTCGCTTTCAGAGAGCGTCCCTCTCGGTGGTTAGTACAGAGTATACAGATACCCCTACACGCCGGGGTCGGTGGTACGTGGGTATAGCGTGAACCTCACGCGATAGGGACCATCTAGTCCCGTGCTACGGCGCGTGATTAAGCCAACCCCGGGTCAAGCAGCAACGCCGGTGGCGAGTAATCGGATGGATGACCGCTTCCTGTCTTTTCCATCCTCATATTAGGTCTCCCGACCTGACCCCTTCCTGCGCGGTAAGAAGGTAAAGATCGCGACGTATTGCCGGAATTAAAGGAGACCCTTTGCTACATCGGTTTAGAGCGAAAAAGGGACAGATTTTGGATACGCTGCGATGTAAACGTTAATATTGTGTTACCGATCGGGGAGTTTCATCGTCATTGGATACTGCTAATCGACATGTACTGAGAAAAATAATTAGGTTAAAATGACAAAACACATCTGGTTAAACGCGCTTAGTTATTGTAACCAAAAATACTGATCAGTTGAACCAAATATACCGGGTGTTCTCAAACCTCTGACCCAGAGGAAAATCCTAAGTTCATTAAAAATTACGGACATAATGCAATTGATTTTTTTTTAAATCCGTTAAGAATTTACAGAGAAATTAATTGTTTACGCCGTATTATTTTATTTTTCATGTTCCGCCTTATTTAAACTGGGAAACGTTATTTAGAAATGCAGCTTGGCATAAATGCGTCTCTCTACCTTTCCGATGACATCGCAATCTTTTAGAGAAAAACGCACTTATAACTCTGCGAATAGTTATTCTTTCGAACAGTTTCTTTTTCGTTTATAATTATTGAATATGTACTCGGATTTCAAATTAAATTTAAAAATATAAATATTTTTCTTATGTTAATACCGAATTTACCGAGCTGTTTTTCTCCGACTAGGCATGGGACACACGAGTCCCTTAAACTACAAATAACTCCACTTACTTCTTTAAAAATATGCCGATTCTTCGGTATACGACCATAAAATCTTTCTCGAATAAAAAGTATCTAAGACATTCTCTGCATTTCTTAAGGTGTCCCATATTTCGTCCCAGATTCAAGCCCAACCCTTCGCTAAAGTCGAGAATAATTCGCATAAGTACTCCAAAACACTCCACTTTCTTAGCTTTGTTTCTTTACTTACACATATCGGTTCTTGTAACTCTCGATATTTTCACAACACAATGAAGTAAGAAGCTACTCTGTCCCATCCGCAAACTTGTAGCGCGAGCGTAGTAACAAGAATAAACCCTATTACACAACCGGAGTTACTGGTTTACGTGATTACCGAGGGTGAACAGAGGGGCAGAAATGACTTTCACAGAGCGTGTCTCTCCTTGGCGAGTACATATATAGGTGGATACATGGGTTTTGGTAGGTAGGTAGTAGACCTTGCGACCTGACGAGTCAGTTACAAGCCTTAAGTAAGGGCACGGTTGATCCTTTCCGGAATTACGGATTTACGCGATATCTGCGTGTAAGGGGCCAGCCCATGTGCCTGCCGGGTATTACACTCTCGGGAGAAAGTGGTGGTAGACCGAGAGGAAGGGGGGATGGATGTAATATAACGGAAAAGACACTAGATCCCCCGAGCGTGTCCGGAGGGGAGAACTCGACGTCGCGATCAATTTTCGAAGGTAATTAAATTCTCGATTGGAAATTTCTTAACATTCGTATTCGTTCCGCGCTTCTTCCTGGAAGGGGAAGAAGGGGAGAACGGGGGATGAGAATCGAGCTCTCACAAAGCGCGTTATGTCAGCTCTCGTTGCAGATATAACTGAGAGTTTATCGGCAAGACGTCGTGAAATGTCGTTTCTTATTTTTTTTTTAACGCGAGTGTATTCCACCCGAGATGCTCGCTTTTATAATTTCTAGTGGCACACTGGGTTACGGCGCATCGTTGCGAGAAATATTATTTTTCCATTCACCGCATAAACACAGCTATTGCACCGGCACTGTATTGCACTCAGCTTCAGCATACTCCCTCTCCGTATACGAGAATGTAAGGTACAATATTTTCCCTCGTAGAGTTTCGGCATCGGCTGCAAGGACTGTATGTTAGAACGCCACGGAACTGATAAATGGCTAGGAAGTACACCCAAACGCGCACTGCTCCGGCGGGGTAAAAAGATGCTGGAAATAAATATTTCGCCGACGGTGAATATTCTTAAAGCCGACGGATTCGTTTTGGAAGAAAGTTCTCCGAGAATTATAGGTGGAATACGGTATGCTTATTCGAGATATAGCGGTGGAATGACCCGCTCGTTCGATATTCCTTCGAAAATATACTCTCCACTTTTCGCGCGCACCACCTCCCCGTGGGATATGGTGTGCTCGATACGGACTGTTCCTGTGGATCTCCCGGAGCTGACAGCTTTAGCTTGAAATGTTAGACATTTGCAGTGCGGCAAAATATGTATCTCTCGACGGAACAGAGTAGTTGACTGATTTAATACAGATTCGGGAAATTTGGACAAAATTATTCACCCTGTATTTTTGCATTTTTCATTTTCGACCTCATTTAAGCCGAGCGACTATATTAAAAACTACAGATACGTCATCGTTCAGTAAGTCTATCTCCCGCACTCGTTGCTTGGCAAAAGTGCGTCTTTTATGGCTTTTCGATGACGTCATAACTCAGTAGAGGGAAACGCACTTATATAACTCTGCGAATAATTATTTATTCGGGGATTTTCTTTTTCGTGTGACATTGAATATGTAGGTATATGGATTGCAAATTTAATTTAAAAATATGAAAATTTTAATACCAATTCAATTCGATTCAATTTTAGTCAAATATCGTATTATAAAGAAATCGAGAGCTTCTTGTTCTTCGCCAAACGTAAGCTCTCTCCGTCAAATTTAATACGCATCGACGATGCGAACTCGTCGGAACCGAGTAGATTATTCTTTGCGTTTATTCGATTTTACCGCGGTGCTTCGAATTATCAGGACTCTGATACGCGTAGATTCTAACTGTCAGTATCTTGAACGTCGGGATTACGACTGTCACACCCTCACTCGACACGTGGTGTCATTTCGTGTTACGCGATTTAATTATTATCAACGTCTTACGCGTCGCCATCTCGAATCGCTTCCACGTGGATGCTGAAAACGTACAGGTGTACGCGAGGATCCGGGTGTGGCACACTCCAAACAAATTAATAAGTTCGTGAGAAACGAGGAATGTGCAACAGGGATAGTCTCGTGGCATTCACCGGTGTTAGAGTAGAATTCTCATTTGTGCAACACTGTAAAAAAAATTGTATTTTTAATTTATCTTTATGTCAAACTTGTTTCCAATGCATACACTGAGAGAAAACGTAATCGCAGATTTAACTGAATAGGGGAGACTGGCCTAAAATGACATACCACTTTGATTTTTGAGTATATATTTTTTATTTTTTGATAGTTTAACAAAGCAAAATCAAATTCTTGTAGTAAATGTTAGTTGCTAACATGTTTGACCATCAGAGGGATCTTAAAAATAATTTTAGTTGTAGTTTAACCTATTTTGAAAAATAAGCCACTATGTCGTTTTACCCAAGTGGGTATGGGCAAAATGACATAGGCTCTTCAGTCAGGGCAAATTACGCAGACATATCTCTTGGCTTTCGCACTAAGTCCTGCACTCTCTGCACGAGCCCATTTTTTACATTCTTGGCATTGCAACCACAATTCCCGTGATTTTGACCTGAAAAATGCTTCATCGCAATAAATGCAATGTGGGTTATTTTCTTCATCACTGCTTGCAGGAAACGCTTCTTGAACTTTACCATCGCCATTATCTGTTCCAATATCCAAAAAATTTCCGACATACCTATATGTTATTTTGCCCGAGAACGAAGTATGTCATTTTACCCATAAACACTTAAATAGTATCACGTGACCGAAACATCGAAACCGTTGTTTTATTTTCTTTCTACTACGTGTTCGGAGTTAGTTTAGGTTATATGTGTGTGTGCTAAAAACCAAACCCCAATAAACCTATATATTGTGTGATCCGCGAGCACAGTAACCACCTTTTAATGTGAGTGCATTAAATATTTTGTACATACGTTTTAAAAGAATCCCATTCTTTTAACCAAAACTGAGACAGCCTTGAACTCGCTGACATCAAATGGCGTAGGGACCACTGAGCTGTAAGTATGCTAGAAGGAGTGGTTATTGCATTACGCATAGATGTGGTACACCCTCTATATCATTTTATCCTAGTATGCCATTTTAGGCCAGTCTCCCCTATACCATTTTTTCTCTCAGTGTACGTAATTATGAAAATTAATATATTTCTTTATAAAATTGTCCTTATAAATTTCATAACGGAGAATAATAATTTTCATAATCAACATATTGAATAAAAGTTTTATATACTATTATATTAAGTTTAATAGAAGCTTTTTTACAGTGAAGCACACTTTCGGTATACGTCACGGTACTCGATCCACTCTGCATTCTTTCGTTTATTAACTGCGAGATGTTTTCATTTAGCTTTCGCTGAATGAATTAAAACGAAAACTACGAAAAACGAAATGCGTACTCTTTATTCGTCTCTATTTTTTACACTCCCCATCGTATCAACTTATAGATCGTAAAGATCAACTTATTTTCGACGAGGTCGATACATCCGTCTACATACCGTTTCCATCTCTAATCCACCGAAACACAGCAATAGACACTATATCGACCGTAAGTTCCCATTCCGTGTATACATATACATACATACATTGACGAGGAGGTCTACATACTCTCGCACAAAGTAAGTCGAACTGTTTAGGTACACTCCGACAGCCGAACGTGTTCCCGGGCACCTTTCCGGGCGCTCGCCCTAGACCGGCGCGATAACTTTTGGCAATAAATATCGTACGTGCGCCGTAGGAAGGGACCCGCGAAGGAAATAAAGAAAAACTTAGAAACGATCGCGCGGCGAGGTGCGAAACATTAAATTCGAATCGTCCGGATCGATTCGCCGGGAAAATTCTCCATGCTGCCGGGCCAATACCCTTATAGGTACCCGGCAAATTTTTTACGGCCCCTCAACTATCCCGGGGCGTAAATCCATTTAAAAATGTCACCGGGGAGCGACGCGGTAAAAGAATGTAAACTGAGCGGCCGAACGATATTATTCTACGTGTTTGAAAATGCTTTCAAAAAACCAGTTATCCCCGGCACCGCTCAACGAGAGAGGGCGGAGTGGGCGGGGGGTGGGTTTCCGACGAGGTGGGTGCTCTCAAAGTAATCAGTATGGTCGATCCGTGTATCCACTTACCGTGAGAAATAAGTAAGCCTATAAAAACACTATTACCACCGCGTGCAAGGGTTCACACAGCGATGAAAATACATAGGAGGGTCCGTTAATGAATTTCGAAGCTGGAAGCGGCGCGCGCCGCTCTTTTCCGGTATATATACACACCTATATATATTATACGAATTCTCTCGTTACGTGAGAAGCTTCAAGAATTCTCGACTCCCATCATTCACCGCGCGATTCGAGAGCGCGAAGCTCGGACGGAAAATGAAAAGGTACGGCGGATTGCAATTCAAATTTTTACTCGCCCCCGGTTTGAAGCAAATGCGACGGGGCCAATTTATTAGCGACTCCGAGCAGAAATGCGTTACGGGACTCGCCGGCTTGTGAGGTATGTGGCCCGTACATATACCTACGGGCACCTGCGAGGAGGGTTGTAAAAGAGTCGATTAGAAACCGTCGGTTAGCTCCTAAGTGGATCGTTACTGTCTCCGGCGTACGACCCAAGTTCTCCCCGGTTGAACGTATTTAGCAATTTCGAAGATACGGACAATAATTTCCGAGTGAGAACGGCAAGATCGATCGCTGGAACTTGGACCGCTCCGGGTAATATGATGGAGCAGATGGTGCGCGAAGTGAATATCGCGCCGATTACGTGCAAATGAGTCGTAAAATACAGATTTGCGACCGCGAATAATGGCACGGGCGTAAAGCGCGTGACTTATGCGCCTTAGGCCAAGCGGAATGAATCGTGTTAAGATAGGTTCTCGATGTACGTAGATATAGGTAAAGTCAAAGTATAATTATATATGAATACAATTTTGTTTCCTCTGCAATATCCTTTATAGTTTCTATTGAAATTTATTTTTGTCGTCACACGTCTTTGCATAGTTTTACCCTTAGATGCAAAGGTCGGGTCTACGGTACCCAGCATTAAAAAGAAATACTGTATAACTCGTAATTGATGGTCGAGTGATTTAGGTTTACTTTAATTTTCCGGTGATAAATATGTGGTTAATGTATATATAATATTATTTTCTTCGCTAAATAAATATTACACTTTATAACCAAAATATAATTTATATTGTAATTTGAATTCGGGTCTGGGAGACCTGACTTGTGCACAAGAATGACATTTTTCACGCATGCATCTAAACGTTAAACTCTTGACACGGAGCACAAACTTGTCCTAAGTTCATCTACAGTGGATCATCCTCTAGTTTCGATTTATCTTATTTTGATGGATCAGAGGTGGGATAGGACGTTAGCGGATGATTGCTTCAGACAGAGACGACTATAGACAGATTTTACCAGAGTAATCTACATTTAGCCAGTTTTAGAACAGCTGACGATGGTCTGTTTTGGAACGAGGCGAACCCAAAACTACGTCGACTTAATGCTGCATTTTACAGCAGACATAAAAAATAATTTGATTTCACTGGAAAACGTATTTATCTCGTTAGCTGCAGAAATGGCCGGTTTCAAACGAGGCGACTCACCCGACTGCCACCGTTGACCGGAAAATTGGTAGAAGCGTAGTTAGTCGAGATTACCCGCCTCTGCCCGAGTTCAATGAAACAGTCAAGCATGGTGCAGTGCCCGACGGGTTCAAGTAAACAGATGTAGGTACATAGGTACACGTTGACTCGCCAGCAGGTGTAAAACGCGCGTGCAGAGTACACATTGACGCGCACGAGGCTGCACGGGGCAGCAGAAATAAGTCGCTAATTTTTCATCCCCTTTAAAGTTCTATAGAAATTCACGGAGACAGTGGCTGCGTGTAATTCGAATGACGGTATTTTTCAACGTACTGAGAAAAATTATGTTTCAAAATGTACCAATTAATTCCAGAAAATATGGGGAAAAAACTCCGAGTAAGAAATATAGTGATAGCACAGTTAGGAATTCGGTTAAATACTACTTATACCGTATAAAATTTAATTCTGTCAGACGTAATTTAAATCCTATAAAATCCTATACAGTACATATAAGTCTTACACAGTATAGTATGTAACCGAATGTCCCGTTACTACATTTCTTACCTAGAGTTTTTCTCCCACATTTTCCGAAATTGATTACAACATTTTGAAGCACCCTTTTTTTCAGTGCGTCGAACGTCTCGGTACACTGAGAAAAAATGTAGTAGATTTGACTAAATGGACAGTTACGAGCGGGCGAGTACAGATTTAATTACTTGAACTAATAATTTATAGAATTGACTACAGCTTTTTTTCGTCAAACAGTTGTTAATCATTATAACTGAATTATTTAATTCAAGTAAATACATATATATTTGCGTTTCTCGCCCGTGACAGCCAATTTAGTCAAATATACTAATTCTTTCCACCGTGTATATATTACCAAAGCGAACTTGACAAAACAACCTAAATATTTAGGAAGCAAAGAGCGGCGACTCCGACACGGGGACTCCGAAAAGAGAGGGAAAGTCGGTTGATCCTGAGACAAAGTCTCGCACCCCCGGGCGGAATACGTTAAAGCTATATTTTTTCAAGCGAGAGAGAGAGAGAGAGAGAGAGAGAGAGGGGGGGCAAACAAAATAATCTAAATATTTAGCGAAGAAATATACAGAGGCGAACGAGAACTATACTGCCACGGTCGGCAAATATCGCCTGCGGCGGGTCAAGTCGATGGTTCTTTTCGTCAACCCCCGCGGTGATACAAGACGAGATACGGGGTGAGGAAACAGCTTCGATTCGTTACCGGGGTTGCGGTAATTGATGCGTTCGAGAAGGGGATTCTTGCACATTTTTTTCGCAAACTCGCCCGCCTAGTCAAAATAGACGGGAGTTCACATATACGCGCGCGCGGCCGTGGGGGAACGTCGGGAAGAGAAACGACGAAGGAAATCTTCCCTCAGATATACAGATAGAGGGGAGAGTGAACTGAAATCATCCCCGCAGGCAGGGCGATCCCTTTGCGATTATATCGATACCATGCAGGGTGCGATTCCGCTGTTGCTGAGTGAGTTAAGTGTATCGGATCGGAATAAAGGGTCGGTGCGTGTGTTAAAACCGAAGTTGAAGGGTTGTATGGGAATGGTAGTATATTAAATATTCGATTTAAGGTATGATAAATGATTGAAAGAATATTTTTGAAACATTTATACATAAAAATATAAGGAATCGGTAATGTGATTCATATATTATATCATACGTAATACATATGTATTTCTTCCAAATCTGCATGTATTATCGATGGTGTTTAAGAATAAATATAGTAAAAGTTAAAACTCTTCACGCACTTTAATAAACACTAAATTTCAATCATTAACATGAAAGTTTTCTAATTCAGAACATTTTCTATTGTGTATAATTAAGCATCTTATACTTTGCATATTTCTCTTTGATTTAGACCGATGATTAGTCCACGTTTAGTCTTATTTTCTATAAAATATAGATTGAGACCGTTGAAAATATGCCACATAAGACATAATTCCAATCCGTTCGATAATAGGTACATCGTTGGTTTTTCCACCACGGCTTTTCATGCAACACAGTGAAAACTGTCGTTGTTATCATGTTTACATGCTCCGATGCATCTCTGGAGAAGCGCGTCGTCGCTCAAAGCCGCGTACACGGTTTGATTGCCTCTTGTACATCAGCATACACAAATGGAAGGTTTCGAGCCAATTTCCCATCACCTGCTTCGGTCGTAAGCCCCGCTTGTATATCATTTATGTTTCCATCTTGTAAACCATAATTTTCCAATTTTAAAGTATCACTATTTAGATGATACCTAAAAATATCTCGTCATTAATGTCAAAAGATCGTATACGTACTTTACGTCCTTTTGGGATTGTTAAAGCCAAAAGGGCTTTTAAAAAAATGCGTGCTCGCATCTGGTAGAAATACATTAAAAAAGTTCAAAAAATGGTAAAATAAAAATTCGTGAAACTAATGGCAAAAGGACATATAGGATATAGTCGATGCGCCCTTTTGGCATTAAGTTTTTTAAAAATCACGAAAACTAATGCCATAAAGGCATATCAATATAGGTACGGACAAGTATATTTCCCTTATGGCCTTAGTTTCGGTGATTGTCAAGAAATTTAATGCCAAAAGGGCGTGTCGATCACATGGTACACGCCCCTTTGCTTTTAAGTTTCTAATTACTTTTTTTCACTTTATTTATTCGTATTTAGACAGAGAGCGAATAAAAACAACAAACATCTTTTTCTATAAGCTCTTTTGGCTTTATAAAGGCACTTTTGGCGCATATTTTAATCTTAACTTTTATTATTGTAGTATCGCGAAGCCGTAATTTTTCTAAGAATTAATGAGATTCGTCGTACCTACTCTGCATTTAATTCTCTTGGTAAAAATACCTAACTTCAAGTGCCTTAAGGATATGGCTACACTTTTCCGCAAATCCTTGGCATGCTCGTCTACTACCAATGTACCCTGCGTCAGGTACTCCGCAATTCCGCGCGAAACATTCCCACGGGAAGGAGTCCATTTATTTGATCCGATATTCTAACGGGAACGAGACACGAACGAAAGGGTCTCCAGTGGTGCTTTTTATCGTAAGAAAAAGAGGTCGGGGTAATGTTCGAATCGTCATGGTTTTGAATGTGTGCGAATACTCGGCGAAGAAGACGAGGGATGATCGAATCGAGGCGCGCTGAAAAAAAAATCGGATTCCGGTTTCAATGGAGCCGAGGGTATTCAATTATCCTCTCGGCAGTTGTTTGGTCGCTTCGTGGATAAACTTCGAAATGGTTACGTACGTCGGTTATTATCAGGTGTCTACGCATATATGCTTTGCTACGTGTTTTCAAATAGTAGGCATTAATAAGCTTAAGAGCCCCTAATTAATATTTTTAACGAGCTCGATTCGAGAAAAGCTTGAAGTAGTGGCAACTAATTAGCAATAAATTGAGCGAAAAATGTTCTTATGTATTTCTTTGATTGTGCCGGAATTTTATCGACAGCTCGACGGACACAATTTTGAACGATAACACCGTGAAAGGTATAAAGGGATACCGTAATTGACATTTCATAAAACCTTACACCCGTAGTTCGTTAAATGAAGTAGAAAATTAACATCATTCAATTTAGACCTTTCGTGCGTACTTTTCTTCCTTTTTTTTCAATTATTACATAATGAGAAAGAGGGAAGTCGAGGCGAGGTAGATCGATGCTCACTTGTTATTAAACTTGGCTTGGCATTTATTACATTCTTCCTTTCCGAGGAAGAAAATAAAGTAGGTACTCGCGACATTAAAATTATTATGACCCAAGTAGCTGCTTTCTAGTAGCAGTTAATTAGTGCAGATATACGTACAGCGTCGTGTAATTTTTTCTTTGAAAAAATCATTTGTGCAGCTACAATGAGGGGAAACCCGGAGGTATATGCTATTGTAATTATGCAAAATATAATTATAATTTATCAAGGCCGCATTCTCCCCGTGACGACTAACTGTGTTTGCGCTGGAGCATTTCACTCCGCTCCGCGTTACGGGTGAAGAGTTTTAACATTTAGAAAGAAGCGGCGCGGCGAGTAAAATTGTTAGAAAATCTCGAAGCAACTTGAACCGACGTCAGTCTAAAATCTGTTAACATGAGAATATATACATATTAGGTTACGGGAAGCAAAAAAGTATAAAAGATTCGCGTTCGGAAATACGTATCACATTTGTACATACATTCAAGTCTAATGGCGTTATCAATCGTGTTCAGCGAAATACGAAAACAAATATCCTCAGTAATTTCTCTTTTATTTCTAGTGGGCTTTTAACGTACGTTTTATTTTTTTTTTAAGTCTTTCTTTGATTAGTTCTCATATTTGTTAAATAAAACGGAGTAAAGTAGCCCCGGTTTACGGTACCTAGGTAAGAGTGTCCCAATTTCTAACCAGTTAAACTCAATTCCTAACCACTTATATATTTAGCACTGTCAATAAAAGTATAACATTGATGTGCCTTCAATTAACATAAATATTTATCGAAATATTAAGGGATAATAATATTTATTTTTAGTTATTTTTACTTATTATTTTTAATTATTTATTTTTAATAATTTTAATAAAGATATTCATGTGAATAGTATATGATAAGTTAATAAAGAGATATTTAGGATTTGGTTAGGAATTGGGACATTTACCTTACAGGATTTTGCCTCAAAATATGTGAATCGCTTCAAATACTTCGTTCACTTATTTCCGCTTCATGAAAAATTAGTGGGTATGCGATTACATTTATTTATCCACACAACGAATTTCGCCCACGTGTCCCTTTCAAACGTGGAAACACACGCGAATCATTTCACCCGACCACTCGTCCCCGAACGAACGTCCCCCCACCCCCACCACTTTATTTTCGTGTGCGTTTCATCGCCAAATCGCGATAAAAGGCGAACGACGCGCGCCGTAGCTGCGCGACGCCTGGTTTTGTTTACGAATTATCATCAACCGTAAATACGCGCGATTATTCGCCGCTACGATTTCGACGCGCGAACCTCTTATTATCCGCGCGACGCGTTCCACTGTGGATTTCCGGATCCCGAGCTCCTCCCGAGGAAAAGTGTTTTCCACTCTCGTTCTCCGCTCTATATCGACTTATCCTCCGGAGAAAAGAATTCCCTTTAAATTCACGCTTCTCACCGATGTCCTCATAACGCGACGCAACGGTTCGTTATCCGATCCGGAAGCGACAAATTAGCTTCTCAGACACGCGGGGGTCTATACAGCTATACATATAGGTATATAACAGCCGAGGGAAGGGAAGCGCGGAGAAGGCGCGCTAAATTCCACCACCGCGGAAGTGCACCGCGGGTAGTGCGGCCAAAATCCGCGCGTATATAGAGGCGGCCGCATTGGGAGTCCATCGCGCGCGCGGACGAACTCTATACGCAGTTTCCACCCCCGCGGGTCAACCGAGGTTGGCGTCCAACTCGGAAGCAACAAATTGCCTCGTCTAACGTAACAAACAGGTTGCGGAGCCAACGCGTCGCCCGTACGTAATGTATCCTGCCGTGTATATATACCGGGGGTAAAAAAATTATCACTCAAGTGGCCATCCCTCCGAGCCGCGTGACGCGCCGCGCCGCGCCGCCGGCGTGATTCACGGTCCGCCCGGAGACCTTCCGTATCGCCTCCACCATGAACCGCAGGGCTGTTGCGACATCCTGTTCTGTGTTTCGCGTCATCCGAAGACCATTTATCGTAACGAACCGGGAACACGGTCCCGGCCCGAGCGATTCGCGCGAGTCAATAACAGATAATACGGGGATCAATCACTCTCCGTTAGGCAATCGTGGACTTAATCTTCCGTATCATTGCATTAGGTTTTTCATCCCAAGTAGCGGCGTCTCTCGGAGGAAGCCGCGAGAGGAAGCGTCGCCCGGGCGCAAGGGTCCGCGTGCACACACGGCTCCACCAGATGGCTGGCGAATTCTTAAGGGGCGGGGGGGGGAGGAAGGGCGGAGACATTTTTCTTGCGACCTTCCCGCGCGTATCTCCGCTTTCGCGAGATGTCTCGGAAAATGCGAAAAGTGATCTTGTACCGCGCGCCTATACACAGCGACGCCCGGTTCGAACGCATGTACACACGGACAAATCTCGGAAAGTTTTAACTTCTCCCTGTCCCTTGGAGGGTTTCGCGTCTAACTTCATTTCAAATTGAATTTTCTTATTTTCCCTCGTCTCTGGTGCGTTGCGGGGTGATCAAGGCTACCGGGTACGTACGCATGTTCTTCGAAGTAATTTAGATCGTTCCTCGTTCGATCTGAATTGTACAATATATAGAAGACTCTCTCTCAAATGGCGCATCTCTTGAATAGCTTCCGCCTCGACTTTCTTGCCTGAGCTCCAGGTCTTTAAAATGAGGGTAACCGAAATTGGGACGACCTTCAGTTCTACAGTGGAAATCCAAGAATTAGGGCACCTAGAAATTTGGGCACTCCCTACTTCCGTACCCTCTCTTCGGTTATATTGTCGGTATTCAAGCAAGGGGCGCAATAGTTGGGATGACCCACTGCAGCATACACACTTCTATTCCGAAGATGGCTGCGTGCACTGAAAACATACGTGCGGTATCCCTACTAACCATTCATGAGTCACGCCTACGAGAGCGGGCTTAGAAATCTGGGCAGTCCTGATGGTGTTCAAATTCTTGGATCCCAACTGTGTTTCTCCAAGTGGTAAAACAGTGTACTATCGCTACATATGTTCTCAAACCTCTGACCCAGAGGAGAACCCTATGATCATTAAAAAATTACGGACATAATGCAATTGATTTTATTGAAATCCGTTAAGAATTTATAGAGAAATTAATTATTAAAAAGTAATTAATATTTTGAATTTATTCGGCGTTGATGGCGTCATATCAAGGCTTATGAAGATAATCGCAATTGCTATCGTTATTATAAACATTATCTTCATGAGCCTTGATATAACGTCATCAATGCCGAATAAATTCAAAATATTAATTACTTTTTCGTATTTAATTTCTTCATAAATTCTTAACGGATTTCAATAAAAACAATTGCATTATATCCGTAATTTTTTCATGAATATAGGGTTCTTCTCTGGGTGAGAGGTTTGAGAATATCGAGTATACATAATTTAACCTCAAAAATATATCTGGAGTGTATCCAAGAAGAAAGACTACAAAGGGACCCGTAGTTTTATATTGACTACCGTAGTAGTACTTTTTCAAGACTGAAACTGCGTATGTGCAATTTTTCGTGCAAACAGTATACTCAAGGACAATAAAATCTGTCCGACCCGCTGACGAATTGGTAGAATGATTTTTTTTCGACGAATCACGAGCCTCAAAATTCCGCGATTCGTCAGCGGGCCAGACAGATTCGTTGTCCTTGGGTATACACATGTATGGCGCATCTAACAGCATGTGTTATCTACGCAAAAAATTGCACATGCGCAGCTTCAATTTCGAAAAAGCACTACAGCGATCGACATAAAACTACGGGTTACTTACAATTAGTACACTCTCTCTCTCTTTGCGCTCGGACACACACATACCGTATCTATACATTCCCGATTTCTTAATTTATCGGTATTTCTTCATTACCGATATATTTCCTCTCTCACTCTAACGCGTCCCATCTATCTCACCAACGTTATCTCACGTGAGGCGTACGTGCACCCCTACCATTCACTAACCACACCTCCAAACGCAACCTCTGGAATAGCTCACCCCTTCAATCGGGTGATGAGCCATTTGGGAGAGTCTTTTGTATGGAAAAAGGGACGATAAAAACCTGTTAAGAATCTCGGATTCAAATCCGATTAAATTATAAGCACGAACGAAGGGGAAGTGAGAATCATAAATTTCATTTTTAGGAGATATCACCTACTCATGGCAACTTAAAAACAATGAAGACTTAACAATTTTGTAAAACACCCAGCAACAATCATAAGCAGAGGGTAATTCATTTCCTCATGATTTAAAAAATCTCGTTCCTCATTTCTTTTGTCCATTTAAATCAATTTCCTTTATTTCCAAAAATATTTCATAACATGCGCCAATCTCCCTTCGTGAATATATAGTTCAATTTTTGCTCATGGCGCGCTTGTAATCCGTCCCTCTCCTTCTCTTCGAACATAATCACCTCTCCTCTCGCTCCTCTTACGCCAGAGTTCTCGGAAAATGCAAGACACGCTTCGACTACACGTATATTATATTATCCCTTGCTAGTAGATAGTCGTAGAAGCATATAGGTAGCTCCATCGCATGCAGCCTCTACGAGGCGCGAAAGAAATATCCTCTTTCTTCCGCTCGGCGCGCAACCCCTTCATCCCTCCGCCCTCCCACCCTCCCTCAACGACTTCCGCGGTTTACCTGCGACACGAACGCCGCGCGTAGTACACGCTGAAACACTCGGTACAAGACCGAAAAGAGCGCCTGAAATAACAGCGACACAAACCCGCCCGGCCTCATATCGTGCGCGTCGACTCGCAGACGATCGGCTCGAACGGAAACGACCGCACGGTATACAACTCGGGGGTAACGGCACGGTTCCGAGCGGTCGCCTAGAAACTACGCGGCGCGCGCAATATTTCAGCGATCTTTTTACCAGCAAGCGTCGGCCGGAGAAACTTTGCGTCACCTCTTGCCAGAGACTTCAACACCTCCGAGACCGCGCCTGAATACGGCATGAGTGCGCAACTTCGTAGCTGTAGTAGCGAACGTCGACGGTGAATCGAATGAGGTATAAAGGATATTTCGCTATATATACGCGTACTTACTCTCCGCTTTACTTTTTACTTTTCTCGCGGCGCCATTCGCGATTGGAACCTCTTCCGCGATTCCCACAGGACGCAACGGAATTTTCTCCGAACGGGGCGCTCTCGCACAGGTAGGTATATGGCGTACGGTATTCGTTTATCATCGGGCGATGAAGCGCGAATCTTAACGGAGAATAAATCGGGCAGTGGCGTAATTGCAATCTCGTCGATTTGAGAGTAGCGATGTGATGGACTGGCGCATTTTAATTGTTAAGTTCGTCAGTTTGTGTTTCCTCGATTCGAGCATACATTTCTTTTATTATGGTTATATTTCGAATTTATTATTTCGTCGTTCCGGTTCGACCACTCCGGCTTCATGACGTGTAAGGAGCGAACTGGGCAAATGTTTGTCACTAGACGGGATTCTTGATTCTTTGTGGACAAAAATTTCGTAATACACTGAGAAAAATTAATGGCTCCTACGACAAACTAAAACACCGCTACGTGCATGCCTCATTACAGCAATAATCGTTGTCGTATGAGGAATACGCATCACTGTAAGAGCAATACCGTTCGATCACCGATGTATTTGTTATTGTAACAATATGAGAAAAACCTTGGAGAGAAATGTTCCAATTACTGGAGGCATTTTTTTGAACCGGTAGAGTAACTAACCCAGTATAGCTGTATACGTGAGTTGGAGGAACTATGCGACACTTTCATTTATACTCAAGTCAGTCATAAATAGCATTGTTATGGCAATGCTATCTATTTATCAAACAAAAAACAAATTTCAACAAAAGGGGGACGGCATTTGACGATTGTACATTATTTTTTTACATATGTAATGCGAAACCGCTCACGTTAGCTCCCACAGCTACGAGTATAGCACATCGTTCTTGGAAGCGGAATGCGTCCGGTGCAAACGCTCTGCTCTCGTAGCTTGGCGACATTATTGTTGTATAGATGACAAAACTAGAAAATATGTAATGTGGGCCCTGTTGATTTTCCATTTTCAACAGATCTAGACAATTTTGATACAGAATTACAAGAAGTCCAGAATGTTGCGTTACAGGTATAATAAACTAAACGTCATTCGCGTGATTATAATCTATTGCAATGAAAAAAGCATTATTAAAACTCGCCAGACAGACGAGTTTTCAAGAATACCTTCATTCTATTTTTTCGAAATTTCGGGTTAATATTCAACTTCCACGGCTCGACATATAACAAAAAACTCCGTCCGAATACGATTTACCATAGCAAACGCTACAGTGCCGTCTCCCTAAATTTCGCACTGAAAGCTTATAGAATGCTCCCACTCCGGCTAAACGGGTAGTCCAAAGAGAGAGAGAGAGAGAGAGAGAGAAAGAGCGTCTATTGCATTTCAGCGCGCAGAGAAAATAGTGGGGGAACGATTCCCCGATGCTCATCGGTCGAACGTTCAGGGGAAGCGAAAGTTATGGAGTGATAAAGTCAGGGAGACAGTACTGTAGGTACCATACAGACGCCACAGCGAACGATCATACGAGTCCGGGAGCCAGCAACGGTTTTCGTTACGTCATAGAGAACAGAGGGCTAGAATTTTTATGATGAGCTCCTTGTAACGTGTGAACAAAGGAATGACTGGTCTGGCAGCGCTCCGAGGGTGGTTTTGGCAACAATATAATTTTCAAAATTAAAAAAAAAATAGAAGTTACGTCATATATAATAGGGCTGAAATTTTTATGAGGGCTTGGTTACAATGCATAAAGACGAGATAGTAAAGTCTGGCACTCTCTCTCTCTCTTCCGAGGGTGGAAAGTGGGTGACAGAAGGGGTTGAAGTAGCTCCACATAAAGTCGTCTCACTCGCACTCAAGTGCGCGCATAAGACTATCTCACTCCCACTAAAGTGCGCGCATAACCTATCTCACTCGTACTCAAGTGCGCGCATAAGACTATCTCACTCGCAGTCAGGGGCACGGTTTTTCTGACCTGGCAGGGTGTTTCCACTAGAATTTCGGTCTGGCATCCCTAATTTCACTTTCATGGAGTAAGAGCTACTCCAGACTGCCCCGTTTACAGTAAAATAATCAGTCTGAGTTTTTGATATATTATTCGAAACACCTGCTAAAAGTGAAATTATTAATAGGGCTCTAGCGTACTTCCACAAACGTAGCTTTTGTTTGTGTTACACATGTACATATAGAGAATGTACATCCAAGTTTCGCCAAGAAACCCAGCTTGGTGGCGCTGCTTGTATTTACCTTTTGATAACGATTTTCCACGGAAAGAATTTATTAGAATGCTTTGAAATCAACATTCTCTTATAATTTAGGCCATGTTGATTAAATCTCATAGGTAAAACACTTCAATTATTATCCAAAATAACGTGTAAACAGCGCTTATACCACGGGCATCTGCTTAATGCTTGGTGCGTGCCACAGATGGCACTCTATCTGTTTTGTGCAGTTACCCAATCGCCCTATACCAGACCGAAATTTTGGTGGATTAATAATTTCACTTTTGGCAGGTATTTCGAATAATATGTCAAAAACTCAGACTGATTATTTTACTGTAAACGGGGCAGTCTGGAGTAGCTCTTAGGGCCGAAACCACCAACTCTAATTAAATTGTTAATTTCCGATTAGCTTAATTTAATCAAGTTCTTGCGTTCCACCAATTGTTAAACCATGAATAAAGTGAGATAATCGCCATTGAACTTAATCGGCCATTTTTGGCCGGTTAGGAATTTAATTAGTGATTAATGTGGATCAACATAACCTCAAAGTCGAAGTCTCACTGCTGTGCAATACTATAACGGACATGAATTTATTTTACGACGATATTTTATCATCATCTGATGATGAAAATGGTATCGAAATTAATAGAAGTACACATTTAATTAAGGAACGAATTAATTATTTCCAAACTTTGGATGATTTGGATTTCATTACGCGTTTTCGGTTATCGAAAGACAGTGTTGAAGCTTTGCTTCTGGAAATTGTACATAATTTGAAACATGCTACAGAAAGATAAATTACTTCTTATAAATAATATATAATCTATTTTAAAATATCGCAACATTATCATGTTACGTTAAAAATCGCGTAGAATTTTCTGTATTTTTACTAAATAAAGGGAGTGCACATTTCAGAAACCACGCTATTGCACCCAGAGTACAACTGCTTGCTCTCCGGTATTATGAAACTGGTTCCTTTTTAAATTCTGTTGGAGATTTCGGCAGCTCACTGAGCTCGGCTTGCAGCGCGTCAGTTGATCACGTCAAGTTTTCCTCCTACTTCATTACAAGTTCCGTTGATGAACCAATCAGAATCACCGTTACAACAAAACCAAAACTTATTGCGAAGAGGGTATATGATTAGATAATCGGGGGTTAAAAATTCATGGTGGAACGAATTGTGCAGTTAATCATGATTAGAATGCCGATTAAATATAATCGTGATTAGGTAATCAAGCATTTAATCAGAGTTGATGGAATCGGCCCTTACTCCATAAGTGAAATTATCGATGCCAGACCGAAATTCTAGTGGAAACACCCTGCCAGGTCAGAAAAACCTTGCCCCTGACTGTGAGTGAGATAGTCTTATGCGCGCACTTGAGTGCGAGTGAGACGACTTTATGTGGAGCTACTTCAACCCCTTCTGTCACCCACTTTCCACCCTCGGAAGAGAGAGAGAGTGCCAGACTTTACTATCTCGTCTTTATGCATTGTAACGAAGCCCTCATAAAAATTTTAGCCCTGTTATACATGACGTAACTTCCATTTTTTTTTTCATTTTGAAAATTATATTGTTGCCAAAACCACCCTCGGAGTGCTGCCAGACCAGTCATTCCTTTGTTCACACGTTACAAGGAGCTCATCATAAAAATTCTAGCCCTGTTCTCTATGACGTAAGAAAAACGTTGCTGGCTCCCGGACTATACGTCTTTCGTATCCCATTCTAATACTTAACTTTCGAGTTTCCTAAAAGCGACACAGCCACAGGCATCGCGCCCGACCCTTTATATACGATTCTTAGCCGAGGCTGCCACGCCGGGTTGGCTGGTGTCGGGAGAAAAAATTAAGGGATGTTACTCATCCCCTCGAACGCGTGGAGGCACTTTCGGTGCGCTAATAAGGGTCGTGAAGAAACATTTTCCAGCCGAGTTTTGCTTAATGCTAATTAGTTCCGGGCCTGGAACTTAATTTCTCTTCCCGCGGACTATATATCTTTTTTCATAAGTCGTAAACGCCAGAGAAAGGAGGGGGAAGGCCGGCAGTTCCGTTTCGCGGGCGACTTTTCGGAATTCGGACGCGGGGGGGAATACGAATGTCACGCGGTAGAGCGGCGGAAGGGGGGGAAGAAGGAAAATAACTGCACGGATTCCGCGCGAGAAACAGAAACCAGGAGTTATACGCGCCCTTTTTTTATCATCGACGACGAATTGCACTCCGAAATTGTTTGTTCACTTCCTGCGGGAGGGGAAGTAGGCGGTCGTTCGTGTCGCGTTGGATATAGCACTCTCCAGTTTCTTTGCGAGCGGGGTCGAAACTTTACTTACCGTTAATTATTTTATCAAACTATAATAGTTATCGAAGAGATCGCCGTGACGAAGTTTCACGGAGAGGCGGAGTGCAACGGCAATTGGACAGTTTCCGGCACCGCTCTAACCGAAGATAAATATTTCATATGTCAACCGATCGGTCGATACGGTAAATGATTGTCTTTCGATACGAAGGTTTGGTCTAGGAGTTTCCTATAATATTTGCACCGGTCTGCACTACTTTTTCCGTACGTCGGAAATGATTACCGTGATGAGTGGCGGGAAAGTTGAAAAAACTTTAATCGAAATTTATAAATTTAATATAGTGGCCTGTATTTGCATATGACTAGCAGTATTATTTGTAAAAGTAATCTTTCTTTATAGTTTGTAATTTCATATAGGGTAAAGTCGGGAGAGATGGCGCACCTTTCTTTAAAGTGGTACAAGAACTATATTTGTAGGATAAGCAATACTTAATTGATAATGTGGATAGAGCGAACAATAAAATATAGGAATTTGTAAAGGAACGACCAAGTGTTATCGAGTTTTGTGAAAAATTTGTCAAAAGCAAATAAACCAAAAACCAACTCACCCGCCCTAGTATGGGTGAGATGGCGTAGTAGAAAAAATTGGTGGGGGTGAGTGGTTCTCCAAGAATAGGCTTCAAAATTAAAAGTGCAATTACTTTTAATGCCAAATAGCAAAAACAAAAATACAAAATCATCTTAAATAATCAAATTTAAAGAAAAATACCAAAGTATTGATTATTCCAAAAACACAGACTTAAAACATCTTTAAAATGTAATAAATCTATTAAGATCGCGACGATTATTATTAAATAACATGTAAAAGTTATTTCGCTTTTCTGCCACATCGCAACACATATTTGGATAGTTGGTGCATCTCGAACTATTCGCGTTAAAATCGTCCAATCCATTTTTGTATGTTGACATGAACAAACTCTTTGCATTTATATAACACAAAAAATGTTGGATTAACTCAAAGAATCGGTTAATTTTAACATGCAGAAGAACGGGTGAATTGATTCCAATACAAAATTTCCAATTGTGTAGTTTTGGAGTGTTAAAAAAAAGGAGCTTTACGAGACAATAGGAAATGAAATGATCGACGGAATACCCTCCTGTTTTTAATTTGTCATCCCTTTGGAAATAAAAGGACGCGTACGTGTCCCCTCTTTCAACTGCCATTTCGCATTCCGGGGTTTATTGGCTACTTTTAATTCGAGATCGACATTCGGAAATTCGAAACGGCGTAGGGGGATGTGTAAAGTCGCTTAATTTCAGCGTAAATTATATATCGTGCGTGAAACTATACGTAATAAAAAATTGGTGTTCATTTTTAATAGCATTACACCGATTTGGACTTATATATGTATAATATATTATACTTATTATAATACTTATGTATAATATATTATATCTGATGTTATTCAATCTTATGTCATTATTATCTAACACCAAAAGTAGATAGTCGATAGGTTCAAATCGCAGATCTTTTATCGTGTAAGGAACGACGAATGAAGAATTGCTCGATTCTAAAAATTGTTATAGCCTAGATTTCTTTTATTTTTTATATCCTTAAAGTATAAGTACCTACAAGGTGTAGGAGTGTCATCGACCGCATTTGCGCGTTAAAAGACAAAGAATCAAGTGTCGTCTATCCCGACGGGTAAAGTTGCACCGTAGGTCTATAATTACAGGAGAAACGGGTGTATTGTCCGTGCCACGTGGGGCTCGCAGAAGCGAATATCACGTTTCCATTGAATTAATCCGTAACGCATTCAACGTGATGCGCTTACTTCTTTTGTATTCTTCAGCCAAGGCGCGGCCACACTGTACACTTTATTTCGTTCCTTTAGTTCCTCGCGTTTAACCATGCTTGCTGGACATTTTTTATTAATAAAGAACTTGTACTTACACTAGAAAAATAGCATCTAAATATATAATAAACACGATATCCGACATTCGGAGAATTATGAGAAACATGAAACGGTCAGGGAATGTTACTAGCGATCGCCAGTAGTGGAATAATAATTATGCAATCAATTAAATACTGATTATTTCGACTAAATATTGACCAGCGGACGTAGGTACATATAATAAATCGATCGAATGTATACATAGTTGGTTAAATAATTATTTATTGAAGTAAAGGGTAGCAAATTAAAGTTGCAATTACCGCAGCGTACAGAGAAATGGTTTAACGTGCAATTGTAATTATCACCGAAAGCCTTTCTACTCGTTGGCGTCCACTTGATAAATCGAGCCGAAACTGTCTTGTCGCGGCTACACATAAAAAAAAAGAATGAATTATTAGAGGGCGTATTCTTTAATGTCGTCTGCATTGTTTGCGGAGGAAAGTATCGCCGCGTGAAACTGCAGTTATTATCGTCAAAAATACTACTTCCTTTTCGGTGTCCCCTTGATAAATCAAGTTCTCGCTGCTTCTCGCTGCTTTTAATAAAGAACCGAATTATTATCGCGCTTATTCGTTAGCGCGAGCGTCTTTGTTATTTCCGAAACGATGCAACCCCGCGGTTCGAGTGCACCGCGCTTCAGGCGTGCTTAATGGTTCGCGCGGTTCAAGAAATAGGTACACCAAAATCTCGAAAAGCGAACGCGTCGCTGAGGTGAAGTTATCTACAACGCGCGAATTCTAGCAATGGTACTCGCCATCGCCGAAACGACCGTATTATTAATGGTAGTCTATACGAGTTTATAGCCAGCATGACGGTGATATGAACCACGCATTAAAGTAGCGTCATTTCGCCGACGACACGTAAATCCAGCCTCGTTTGAAATTCCGATGACGTCGCGTTGTTTTTCGACGCAGCGTCTTTTCTCGAAGCTTTCTAAGGGCGGATGTAAAGGGTGTCTCATTTAACTCTGCCATTCAGAATGACTCGGTTACTTTCGAAAGTATGAAAGAATGCCTTTTGAACGAGGAATCGTCCGATTCCAAGGAGGAAATCAAATTATAATAAACCCTTGTACCAAATAAATAATAGTTTACTCGAGAATTTCAACACTTCTTTTAACCCTTCGTCACTCGCTAGAAACCTACGACCTTAGGTGGTCGCATGGCGAACGCTGAGCCATCGTGCTAAACGGAGCACGCTGTTGCCACATTAACGGCTACATTGCACTGAACGGGAGACGAATGTAAGTACGCCGTGGCAACACTGTATCTCGAGCGTTTGTCGGAGAGCTACTCGCACTGGGCGGCTCGGCGCCGCTTTTCCGTTCGCTCGGACAATTATAGTTTTTTTTAAGTTGCGCAAGTGTATTTTTTGAAAAATTATCGCCACGGGCCGTTTCAGAAATATTTAAAGGAAGCACTTATATTTTTTTCGATTTTTCTAATAGTAAAAAATATACAAAATCACTTAAAATCTAAAAACGGCGGCGCCGCGCTCATATAGCGAGTGACGAAGGGTTAATAATGCTAATATTATTCCAGTATCCTGCTTTAAATGCTTCGTCCAGTAGACATCGGTGCATTCCGGCAAAGACTGGAATTGCTCCTCGGCTCCTTTGAGATATTAATCGCGGTATACACGGTATATGTATACCTTGAAACGATCTCGCTTACCTCAAGTTTAATTGAGAATGTAGTCGCCCACGTAAACTTCTGAAATCGTGCTTTCTCTTCTGCCGCGTCCGCCACTTTTCTTGATTGAAAAGTGGAGAGAAAGAGAAGGGTGAGAGAGAGAGAGAGGGATGAGTAGCTCGGGGAAGGGAATTTCAAGGACGCGAGAAATTCGGAAACTTCTTAATAACTTCGTATTTCTTTATGTGAAATTTTTCAAGAATTGAAATGAGCCGAGGTAGACTTCCATGATCGCTACGACGTTTATACAAAATACAATAATTAATTGTTCTAAAGTTCACATTTATTTTGTCGCGTAAATTTGGAAAATAGTTATTCTTAAATACCTAAATAGTCAAATTTATATTATAATGCGATTCAAATTCATCGCTGTTATTTATCATAGCAACATATTTACGAAAATATCTGCTTACATCGAATACACGTTTAGTATCTTATTTGCATTATTTCAAAATTATTTAATATCACAAATATATATGCTTGCTTATCGAGTATTCATAAAGTGCACAACCTTGACGCATTTGAAAATCTACATCAGCTAAAGTTGCTGTATAATTTACACACCTACACATCAGTTTATCTGAAAATCTATATATAAAGTATTTCAACCCCTAAAGCAATTATTTTTTTTCTGGATGAATTGCCAATCAGTAAAAGTAGTCTAATTGTGGCGCGGCTCAAATTATTCCTTGCATTTGAGTAAATCTTAAAATAAAGCATGAACTTGAAATCCTTCTATGATATTTGCCACCTCAGACGAGCTAAATGTTTTTCCGTTCCATTTTGACGAAGTAGAAACTCCTTACACATTAATTCCTTCCGTCCGAATAAAATATTAACGCTTCATAATATTTATTTCATCTCAAAGAAATATCAACATTTTCAATGGTTACCGTAAAATATTTGGCTAACACTCCAGTGATGTAATTTAAAGTAAAGCCGAATGTCCCTTTTCAGCAATACCACCAGCCCTTACGATCGCTCGTATTTTTTAACGGAGCCACTAAATTTTTTTACAACTCGAAAGCGATCCGTTTAAAACAGCCCGCGCTGGAAAGGCCAAAGAATGATGACCGCCCGATTATGCAGATTACTCGAGCACGCATACGTGCGGCAAAATAGATCGTCGCTTCTCGAATGTTCAATTAAGCCACGGCGGCTTCCTCCCGGGCTCTCCTTTGTTTATCTAATCCCAACTATTAATTCAACCGCATCTATAACGCTAACACTCAAGACAGGCTTGAACCGCGATGAGATGGCACGTTTATCTCGTTAAGCCGTTTTGAGACGCGGTACGAAACCGCGGTACGCGCGAGACGAGGCCGCGTGCATTGCGCCGGTGAGCGGCTGCTCCTCCCGCGGGAGAACTGGCGAAACTGAGACGAGGAGGGAAGTGTGGCGTAACGAGAACCTCTTCTCCGCGAGAGAAAAAAAAACAGGGTCAACGTCTCTGTTCCGAGAGAGAGCCAACAAAACCATTCGACTCGCCCTCGCGCCCTCGCGTAAACGCGAAAAATGTGTCCGAGTCCATTCCGTCGGCGGACTTTTGATATTTGACTACGGGCGGCGGGGCCGCAACTGCAAAAGCGACCCAAGGCTTAGAGCTGAGTTTCGAATGTCATTTCCCCAAAACCTTATTTACGTTATTACCATAAACGCCCTTCGTCGACCCCAGCACCGCCCCCGACCGATTCGTCGTAGGTGAAATTAGCTTCCAACACACGACCGCTCGTGCCTTCGGTGTACGCGTGGATGTATATAAAGCTAAACCGTATAGAGAAGTAGTATTATTCGCGCATTTAGTAAATTATTACGGTCAGAGAATATCCCGTATTCGCGCGGACGCGAGAGCATAAGAGCCGTGTAATGCTCAGCGGCACGTGCGTGCACGCGTATCTACGCGTACGTGGAAAGCGTGGGGGAGAAAGGATCGGTATCAGTTAAAAGCGAGGGGCTGCGATCGCTGGGTGAATCAAATGAGATCACTCGCATGTGGTTTCACTGTTAGAAGTTTCTATTAGGAATTTACAATAAATGTAATGGAAGCATTTTTACAAACACGAGTGTTCATTGAAACTAATGCGTAATGGTGTTAGGAATTCCAAAATCGTTGTAATTTTAACTCACAATACTTTGTGTGGAAAAGTAGAAGCGCTCTTCGGTACTGTGAAATTCGAAAGATAAGGTGTTGCGAAATCACAATACACTACTAACTCAGCCTAAAAATGGAACGCACGCAGTGACTTTACACTGCCACCTGCCGACCCCCACATAGTGGTGTCGGTTTTTTTTTCTCATACCCTACCGGGACTCGAACCTGCGATCATTAGGACAAGCTGCATCGCACTCTATCAATTGAGCCACCGACTCTTCAATATTGGTGTCGGTCGACTCCAGTCATATATAGAAACTTGACAGTGACTGCTCTCGAAGGTTCTTCTCATTAAATTTTATAAAATAATTTGATACTTTTTCTTTTTCAAAACAGTAGCGATTATGACAATATTAATCATTCATTATTTATGGAACAATTCGGTACAATTTGCACTGTTTGAAACATCATTATTATATCACACGTAGACGCAAACTGAACCGACGACGCTATTGAACCATCACAACGTATTGCGAATTCAAAAGAGACGTTTTAGGTTTTTCCCATACATGTTTTAAAACCAAAAATATGGGTATTGTTTTTTTTCAAACGCTGTTGTGAAATACAAACACGATGTTAGGAATTCAGAGTGAACGTTGCCTATTTAAAGAGACAGTGATTAAATAAAAGTACGAGTTTTTTATTTCCTAATATGCGTTTGGAAATCAATACGACATTTGTGATTTTAAAAGTTTTGTAGTGAATTCAAAGTTTGCTTATTAAAATTAAGAATGTACTTTGGAATTTTCTACACATCGATATAGCGTCATATTGTGAAATCAAAAACACTTCTGACAGTGTTCGTGCGACTTCTGGTGATTTGAAGTAAGTTCGTAGGTATAATATATGACTTGGAAAGAGGTTTACCGAGTGATTAGTCCTTCGAATAAAAGTATCCGTGTATAGAAAAAAAATAGTTTAACTTTTGACAATTTTGACAATATCAACGATCGTACACAATTGGAAAATTTCTGTTGAAATTGGTCCACCCATTTTTATATTTTAAAATCAAGCAATTCTTTGTATACTGTAAACAATTCTGCGGTGTAGACCTATATAGACCACTTTTGGTGTTAGATAACAATGGCATAAGGTTTAATGACACCAGATGTGGTACGTAAATATATGTTCACACTGGTGAAATGGTGTTAAAAATTAACACCACTTTTTGACCGTGTATTCATCCAATATTTTTTTGTGTTGACATGCAGAATCAGTTGATTTTAACATACAAAAATGCGTGGACTAATTCCTACGCATCATTTAAAATTGTATATGTAATGCCGATTATTACAGTATTATATCTGCGTTGTGACATCGATAAATTATTGAAACACGTGTCTACGAAATCTGAGGATCCGATAATTAAATTTCGAATCTATAAATATAATATGTACCTATATATTATAGATATCTCTGCGCTTATTACTTTTTCTTCCGCATCTTTCGCGTAACCTATACCAACGAAAACCTCTATGTGCGAGATGGTTGTCCGCTCGGATAGTTCCCATTCTCCCTCATAGTCGCCCAAGTATATCTACCGCGTGTGCCGAGCGGGATCGAGGAAGAGTGCAGCGCCGGAGGCACTATAATTGCGAGAATTGTGAAGCGCCGCGCCTTTCTCGTTTCTGCGAGAGAAAGATCGTGGCATTTTCGCGCCTCGATATTGCGTGTATGCGGGATACAAGTGAGTAGCGCATATATATGCGATTCTCCGCACAATAGACGAGACAAAAGTGCAATCTACGTAGAAGGACAGAAATCTCGGGATTGTTTGCAATTGGCAAAAGTATGTAGAAGCTACAGCCAGGGCGGGCCAATATGGTCATTGAAATAACCCTATTTTTCCGAGGAAGCATTTTTACAGTCAGTAATTGCTCACAAATATTTACCATATGAGACTAAACTTACTCGCCAGGAAAAAAACTGCAATCACTATTATCTCATTATTTATGAACTTCAGACCTACATGGACGCAAGACTTTGTTTTAGATAAAAATGTAATCTTAAAAAAAGTATTACATAAATATGAGCTTGAAGCTCGTAGATAATGAAATAGTAGAGGAGGACGGGGTAATGACAGTCAGCGGGTAATGCCGGTCACCTAATTATTTGTAGTATAGAACGTCTGATAGTGGTACCACGGGTGGAGAACTTCGAAAGAATGACAGGGAAGCATCATATCACGTTACAAACTCATTTTATTTAATTGCGTCGCTTCAAGACACATTTATTTATTTGAAGTGTTTTCTAGCCCTACATGATTGAAGGTAATGGGGGAATGACGGTCAAAATGAGTCAAAATGAATATTTTTTATCAATGAAATGAAATAAAAAATTGGTGTTAATTGTGATATAGATGTCACGTAATAGAAAAATAGTTACTAAAAAAACAAGCTGGGTGTATGAATTGTGTTCTGCTTGAAACTCTCCAGAAGGCTACATGTACGACAAATACACTTCAAGATTGTACTAATGTCGAAGTTTTTTTAATTAATGTAACATCCAAAGTATTTATTAATGCTTATTTCTTTAACTTGCCTTAATCTCCGTTAAATATTTCCTACATTTCTAAAGGAACTCGCAAAAATATCTATTTCTCATTTTGAACGCACTGTGAAATGCTTGACCGGTATTCCTCCACAGATGCGAAAATGCCGATTGACGTTATATTCAAATTTTTTAGATTATAACTTAAAGAAAAATTATTTAATCTAAATTTTAGCAAAAAATTCAGAAAATAGATACTCTAAAGATTTATTACAATTGTCAATTTTCAAATTTCGGGCAAAATTTGCTACATTAGGTCTAATTCCGCTTAGGTGAAAGGCATTCCCCTTTCCTCCCCTAGTGATTAAAGTTTCTTTCCGCTGGCGAGTAATAGTTTGGCCTCATATGTGATATATGTACATACTGGCTCCAACAAATTTTATGCGAGAAAATTGTAGGTATGAGAGCACGTGTAAATCAATTGGAGAACCATTCGTGAAACGTGTTCAATAGCTCCGGTATTTCACTCCATACATTTTAGCAGCAAGCGAAATTTCTCCTACGCTCATCCTATAACTGCTAAGTACATACACGGTAAAAGTACGTATGTAGGTGCCGGATCACCTTTCTCTCGCATAAAAATGAGCATTACAAAGCGCTTCACGCGACTCCCGAGCGGCGTACGTACGTACCCTCTCATCGCGCCGACACAGCGCGTAAACCCGTGCAGGAAAACGAACGCAAATACTCGCGATACCGATATAATTTCCGGCGGATCGATCCCCGAGTCCCGTGCCGCGCGCTCGCACCGGGGGCGCAGTCACAAGAAACTGCACACACGTTCACGCCCCGACACACAAGAGGGATGGGCTAGAAGCAAACTCGTACGAGAGAGAGCGCGAGCTTCGCACGCGAGCATTAAATCCGTGACCCCTTTTCCCCCCGATATTTATATGGCGAAAACATAGTTTTTCCACCCCGGAGCGCGGGGCGCGCCGAGATATCCAAACGATAGCAGCGAGACGCAACCCCCAGTGCGGAAATCCTTCTTTCCATATTTCTCGCAGACGTCGCGGCGTGCGCGCTCCTCGCCGCGCCGTCGAACGGCGACGATCCTTGACGAAGCAAAGTTCGCGCGATATATATGCTGTACATACGACGCCCCCATCGCGCCACGTTCCGTTCCCGTTACGCTATACTTACGCGGCGCGTTCGTTACCCTGCGTCGTTCCGAAGACTTGGTACACGACGACGGAACGCGCGGCGACGAGCTAACGGTGCGTGCCGCGGCGCAAAATTCTCGCGTGTGGTATAGAAGCGAACGCGGAACCGACGACGACGATGATTGCCGCGGCAGTTCCGCGGCGTCAGTTGTATACGGCGCCTCGCCGTCTGCACTGACGGAGAGATAAATAAAGGAGGCGAGGAGGGAAAAAATAGGAGAGGGAGAGCGTCTGCAGTCGACGTTTTTCACGAACAAGAGAACAAAGTAATCTGTCCTTTATGTCGGCGAGCCGAAGTATTTAATTTGAAGTGTACGAGTGGTGTACGCATTCCCCGCCTTCGTTCTCTCTCTCTCTCTCTCTCTCTCTCTCTCTCTCTCTCTCTCTCTCGCTTCCGCTCTCGCGGCTCGCTCCCACCCACTATCTCCTTCTCGCCGTGGCCCTTCGCCTCTCGCCCCCCCCCCCCCCCCCCCCCCCCAGTGAGCGACGATCTCTCGGCGACGTTCGCCGCTTCCGGGGCAGCGCGCGCGCGCGCTCGTGGAAACCGGGAGAAGGCGAAAAATAGTACCGGGGCTTTCCGCGAGGCGTAAGGTTTCGAGAGACGTCCCGGCGATATTTCAGATCCTAGGTACGATAAGTGTCCATTCGTTCTCGCCGGCGGACCTTTCTAGGAGCGCGCGGAAAAACGCGAAAGCGATGACCGTCCCCCGTCCCGCTGCGATTTTTTCGCCGCGCTTTTGGTCGCGCAGTTTCTCCTCGAGGCGTTGGTCGTCGTCGTTTCTGTATTGGATATTGGTGACGACGACCGATCGATATTGTCACCAATTAATACGACTGAATTAAGAAATTGACCAAAAGCGTTCATTTACTGGCAAAGGAAAACGTCCAGTAAAACTGCTCCATGACAACGCCAGGCCTCATGTGGGTTGACCGGTCAAGGATACGTTAATGGCTCTTGGATGGGAAGTTGTACCACACCCGGCGTATTCACCAGACTTAGCTCCAACTGATTTTCACTTGTTTCGGAAAATGCAAAACGCATAGTCTGATGTGCGAATCAAAACATTTGAAGAAGTCCAAAAGGTGGGTCTCATCTCGCAAGATGAAATTTTCTTTGCGGAAGGCATCCGTAAATTTCCTAAAAGATGGCTGAAGGTCATTGAAAGTGAGAGGGGGATTATTTTGATGAATAGATGTACTTTACTTTTCTCAAAAATAAATTTTGAATTTTTGCAAAAGTGTTCTAAAACTGATTTGTAGGGTACACCTAATAAATTTAACGAATGCTTTTAGAGTTGCATTCGTACAATCGAGTTTCAAGCCCTTCGTCGCGATGAATGCGAAACAGTAGGAAGTCGTCAACAAACCGTAACGTTCTTTCAAATTCCACTGATGGAATGCATTTCGTTTCACGGATTAAGTGCATCGATGCACGCTATAACAAATCCGTACACCGCGTTATATAATCGCAGCTGAGCTGCATATTACAGACTTCCAGCGCATCGTTGCGCTCTATATCTACGCGCGCGTCAGTCCCATCTCCGTTGAAAGCCCCGCCGCTTCTAAAATATCCGAACGCCCATTTTTTTCGCAGTGCATCGATCGCCCGTCGCGCGGGGGTTCGTGAAAAATTGCCGGGAGTAACGAGCGAGGGAAGAAAAAAGAGGAACGACGTCAAAGAAGGAGGTAATCTTCGCAATGAGGAAGTGTCGCGTCTCTTTTTTTCTCCCCCGAAAGGAAACTAACACCCGCTTCCAGTCAAAGCGGCCCGGAGCGAGCGGCTGCGCTCAGGGCTATAAACTCATCGGGACTCCGCGGATGAGAACGGCGTAATAGATATCTCGAGTGCAACCCCCCGCGCGCGGCGCTCGCTTCCACCACCTTTTCGAACTCGGCGAAAATTTATCTCTCGGTTCAGCGACACGTTATAATAATTATTGTTGCGTTAGGAAACTTTGTTTTTCAGGGAAAACTTGCGCTCGTTATTTGTTTTGCAACTCGAGCGTCCCCGATAACGGGAGCGCCGCGAGAACGCTTCGGCGGATCGTTCTTCCCCGACGATATACCCTGTATACCACGCTTTGAGCGGCTTTCCTCCTTCTTTTTCCCCCCATAGACGTACCCCGCACACCCTCGCGTCTCACGCCTCCCTAGAATATTATAAGCTCCGCGCGCGTACATTTATTAGACTTTACTCTGCCCGCGAGTCGAACTGTTCCAGTACAAATCTACGGGCAACGTACGTCAAACGTCCAAGCGCGACGTCGCTCTTTTTTTTCTCTCTCCCTCGCCCGCTCTTATTTCTCTCTTTCTCGTTATAATCATATATCTCCCGCACGCGACGGCCGAGTGGCACGGGGCGAACGTATTATTCTTCCCTCCGCGGATGGTTTTCCAAAGAATACGGCGAAGGAGGAAACGCGGAGGAGGCGTGGACCTCGCGGCGCAACCGGCAACGAGATTAGCCGAAACGCGTGGGTATTAACGCGCACGTATACACGCGTACAGGAGGACCGACCAGAAGGTCGCCGGCACCGGAGAGAGGGCAGGGACTTATTAAACGCGCCTCGTTTTGACATTAATTCCCGTCACAACCATCAGCCTTCCCTTAAGCTCCCGAAATGAACCCTTCAGTTAACGTGTCACACGGCGCCGCGGCGAGAAAGAGCGAGAAAGAAGGAAAAGGTATGTCAGAGAGAGAGAGAGAGAAAGAGAAAGAGGGGGGGGGGGGCGAAAGAACCGAGACAGTTCCTCGTCTCCGACTTCCCATCTGCAACCGTGTGTTTTCAGCGTGAGATTACAAGTGTGATATTTATGTGAGGGTCCTTCATACCGCCCCGGGGCAAAACACTAGGCGTTGGTAACGCGGCACTGCAGTGTACACCGTCCACATAACCGGCGCGAGTGGTATACCCGTGTAACGTTCAACGGTTTCTTTGCGGTTTTATCGCATTTGGCGCCGCCGTCTCGCTTCCGAGCGGAATGCGCGGCTAGCGAGAGCGGGGGAGGGGTTGGGAGAGAGCGCGAGGGAGTCTTAAAATGCTCATTAATCTCGTTCCAGTAGCGAGAAGCGGTATAGGGAATTTAAAGGAGAGCCACGCCGCTTATATCCTCTCCTCGGGCGCGCACTCGCTATTGACCCCCTCTGACAGTGTGTGCAGCGGAGGCCAGCGCGTACGTATACGTATAGGCGTGCACACGCGGCCAGGAAAGGCGGCCGAACGTGATTCCGAAGCTCCCTTTTCGACGGCAGACAATGCGCCGAGAAAATTCGGATCGAGGTCTCGCTCGCGGTGGAATTGGAGTTCGGGTGGCGCTTCCTCGCCGGCTGGTCCGTTTTCTCCCTCCGACGTCGTCGCGCCGTCGTGTCGGAACTCGCTATACTTACACCGCGCGCGATCTTTGGTCGCTCTTCGTCGCAACCAATTGAAACGTACGCGCGCGACTCCTACCGTTCTGTGCGAGTCGGGGAGAGGAAGCGCGCTTTTTTCCGCCAACGTGACAAAAGCGAACGCGAAGCAAGATCTAAACGCGCAGGATGCCGCTGCGAAATTTCTTTCGGGATTTGGCTTTGTACGAAGGGAGAGTCTCTCCGTAGATTTGCTTCTTTGGCGAAACGCGGCGAAGTGTGCAACGGAGAGAACGCGTGTAATTCTTCCGCGACAACAGTGTCGTGGGTTGTAACAATGTTAGGCACTACTTTTCCTGCGCACAATACTGTTGTGCGATCAGTTATCGGGGCCCAGTCCCGTACATCAGTTATTGGAGAACCCTCGACGAAACGTAAAATTATATTATTTTTATCCACGTGTATTTCCTTCCAATTATATGCATATTTTAGCAGAGAATTTCTCAATTATCAAACATAAGAATATTCATGTTTACAGAAATACAATATCATTTAATATTTATTGTTATTCGTGAGATTCTCACGATGACGCAAATTCCCGGTACTTCACTGTCTGTTTCGCGGACTCTTCATGGTTTCAGAATGGATATCAACGTCGAAAAGACACAAATTTTCTTTTATCGTGGTAATCCCAATATTTCTTTAAATAGGAATAACATTCTCTCGAATAGCGTTACGTATTCCTACAATGAGCCTGTATGCCACAAGCCATAAGTTTTTCCCCACTCATGCCCATTTCGAGACATTTTCTAGCCTATTTTTAGACCGTAAGATGGCGTTTTTTCCCGCGTGACACCGAGCGAGAGTCCGCAGGCTGTCAAAAGATTGTTTAGTTCGAAGTGGATCCTTTTTCCAAACTGATAAACGTAACGTGAAATGAGCCGTGTATAGGTACTTCTGTTTGTTTTGTTTTGAGAAATGGGCATTCGTGAGGAAAAATAGTATATGTCATTCGGCTGAAATCCTCGAATTTTTAAGACTGTGTTTAATTTGGTCATAGCACGAGGCATGGTGAGGGGACGAGGCTCGCCGGAGGTCTAACCATACCTCGTGTTACGACCTAATTAAACACAGTCTGAAAAAACCTCGGATTTCCGTCTTATGACATAAGATACTATTTCGATCTGTTACTTTCGGACACTGATGTCGTGGATAGACTATGGATAGTATAGATCGAGGCGAATCGGATCATAGAACCATATTACGTCACTAAATACCAAGAGGTCGTATGTGCCAAAAAGTACCTTTATAAAGCCAAAACGGCGTATAAAATTCGTTTTTTGTTCACTTAAATTTGCCTTGATATTAATAAATAAAATGAAAAAAATGAAAACTTAGAAGCAAAAGGACGTATAAGGTATTGTCTGTACGCCCTTTTGGCATTAAGTTTTCGGAAAATCATGAAAACTAGTGTCACAAGGGCGTATTGATCTTAGGTTTACCTATACAAGTATGCATATCGATACGCCCTTTTAGCATTATTTTTCGTAATTTTTAAGAAACTTAATGCCAAAAGAACGTATCGACTATATCTCCTGTACATTCTTTAGCCTTCAGTCTCTCAAATTCTCATAATATTTTACCATTTTTAGACCATTTTTACGTAATTTTACCAATTGCGAAAACAATTTTTTTATAAGCCATTTTGGCTTCTACAGTGCCAAAAGGGCGTTGAGTGGCATATACGACATTTTAGCATTAGTCACGCAATATTTCTTAAACCGCTGTGAAAATAAACATTCCGCTTATTGACATTATTTCGTTCCGCTCCAACGAAGTAATACTGATCGAAATGCTGATTCTTACGGCGATTTAAGAAATACGAATCTATATGATCCGATTCGCCTTCGGTCTACCCTATATATCGACGCTCCTGTCAGAATCAACACCGGAAACGACCAGAGCTTCGCGACAAGCGCAGGGAATAGCGAGAGTGTCCTCCAATCTTCCTCGGAATCAGTTCCGAGACCCTCGCGCGTCGCCGAAGGAGCGTGGGAGTGCATTTTTTAAATCGGCCATAAAACGGGTTCGCGGCAGTTTTATCGAAATGACCTTCTTCGTTAAGCCTGCGCGCGACCTAGTTTATCCGTCGATCGATCGTCTTTTATGCGCCAATGTCCCTGGAGTCGCGATGGTTTGAAATTTGAGTTTTCTCGCGGATGACTCTGGCCCTTTAAATGTGGCAACTTCTGTGAGTGAATTTTTATGTTCTTTCATTGTTTGCTGTGGAAAAGTTGGGTCGAATAGATGCGGAATAGCTGTAGGGGAAAATGTGGCAAAACGGAAAATATTTAAGGGCTTTGATTGATGCACGGTTGAATTTGAAAAAATTGATTCTTTCCGTACCGTTAAAAATAGATGTTAAACTTCAGGAAAGTACTGAAGTTCTTGTCAAACATAAGTGTATTTTGAACATCATATAATCTTCCCGTTTGACTCGTCGTCATATGTAAATCCATAAACATACGAAATTTACGTCGAGTCTGGCAGTTTTCATTTCTTCGCCCTAACAGTCAGCCGAATGCGACATCGCTTGCTTTTTCAAATGTAACACCGTTTCAAAACGCTGATTCGCAAACCAATGGGAACAATTTCGCTTTCGTTGTTAAACAAATGGCGCATTCCCGATTCAGCCTCTCCCGCTTTTGACGTCCGTCTCTTTAATTCCAATTACACGTGATTTTTCTCCCACCGTGGCGCCCATTCAATGACGGAATATTTTGCATTTCCCACGCCGGCGTCAACGATTATCGTAGCCGGTCGCCAACTAAAAATTCCAGTCATCCCTAGGTGCTCGACGCGTAAAATAGAATTTCGCAGGGTCCGGTTAGTTATATAAACCGGCGTTGAGGGGGAATCGCGAATAGATCCGTAAACGGCGCTTTTCATTTATAACGCAAGTCGACTCGTTTCTATCGGAGCCGCCAATTACAGATTCCCGACAGCCGCGGTAGTAATGACCAATGTTTTGGTTTTATACCAATTTGCGTCGACTTGTTCATTAAACGAAAAACGCGCAAAATGCGGCCAACCGCGTCATCGACGGCACAACCGCGTCACGTTTTCAAGCGAATATTAAAACCTGAATCTCGAATGCAAAGAATACCCATGGGTCTTTAGAATGAGACAATTTTTGTTTTCGATCATTTCGTATGTTTTTAAATGCTACTTCAACCAGGTGTATATGAATTAGGTGTAATTCCCTTAGTGACGGACGTTTAAGGTAATTCGATAAATAATGGAATAATTGGTTTCTCAATAATTTATTATTTTCTGCATTAGAAGTATACCAGTACCCGAGTGACAAGATTTCTCGGCCAATAAAGATTCTATGTAGGCACGATATTGGTTTTGTACCGGCCAGCCTATGTAGGTTTTCCATTATGAGGGCAATGTTGGTTTGGGAACGGTCAACCTACATATACGTCACCTACATACAAGCGATATTGGTCCTATGACGGACAGCCTATAAAGGTCACTTCCTACGTAGGGGCGATATTGGTTTAGCAATATCTGGCCTACATAGGCCATTCTATATAAGGGCAATCTTAGTTTTGCGAAAGTCATCCTATGAAGGCCAAATCCTACATAGGAGCGATATTGATTTTACAATATCCGGCTGTTATAGGTTATCCTTTATAGGGGCAATGTTGGTTTTGCGATTGTCAACCTATATGGGCCACACTACATGCGAGCGATGTTAGGCCTGTGACGGTCAGCCTATATAGGCCATATCCTACGTAGGGGCGGTATTGGTTTCACAATATCCGGCTTTTATAGGTTATCCTGTATAGGGGCGATGTCGGTGTTGCGATTGTCAACCTATATGGGCCACACTACATGCGAGCGATGTTAGGCCTGTGACGGTCAGCCTATATAGGCCACATCCTATGTAGGGGCGGTATTGGTTTCACAATATCCGGCTTTTATAGGTTATCCTGTATAGGGGCGATGTCGGTGTTGCGATTGTCAATCTATATAGGCCACACTACATGTAGGCGATGTTAGGCCTGTGACGGTCAGCCTATATAGGCCACATCCTATGTAGGGAAGATATTGGTTCCACAATATCCGGCTTTTATAGGTTATTCTTTATACGAACGATGTTGGTTTTGCGATTGTCGACCTATATAGGCCACACTACATGTGAGCGATGTCAGTTCTGTGACGGCCAGCCTATATAGAAGGGCATTCACCACAAAATATATATACAAAAGATGTCGCGTCGGTCATATATACTATAATATAAGATCGAGGGGACAATTCTTGCACCCAGTACTCTCGTGGGCTTCGGCATTGAACTCTAAAGTTTACTATGGATCGGAAACGGACATTGATCCGAGAACGTGTTCAAAAGCATCGATGTAAAAAGCGTGCTCTGAAAAAGTGGGAACAAGTACGGAATGCTGCAGTGTTGGAAGAAGAAGGGGACTCTGGTTAGTATTACATAAAAATCGTACGTAATTTAACATTTTATAATCATTTTAGTACGCGTTTTATTGAAGTACTTTAACTTTTTATGAAGAAATGATTGTTCCTCATTTGATTGAATTTTGTATACTTTCTAATGGATATTATAGTTGATTGAATATTGGAAACCTAACCTAAATCTCGAAAACGAGAAATATCATAATTTTTTATAAGAAGATCGCGCGCGCGCGTTAATTCTATAGTAATATTTCCAAAAATTAACAATAGTAATCCATGAAATTATCATTTCTCCCATGAAAATTTCCCTCGACTTGAGAGTTAACACTTAACTTGAGGGAGATTTATGCGATGATATTGATTTATTATCAACTTTTCACCATTACGTCACAATTTTCGATTTAAACGGAAATTTTACTGGACTATTAGGAGTGGACGCGCCAAGCAAGGGCGATCCACGATGCCAGGTTGAAGCGGGCAGTTTCCCCCACAGTGACGTCAAGGCAACGGGGCTTTCCAACGCAGGCCCAGGACAAAGGAGCAAGGAGGACTCATGCTCCTCGAAGCAATCGAAGGAAGGCATTCGATCGACAACCGGCGAGGATCTCGGACCGTGGTTAGAGTCTTCGAGGATTGCTTATCGTGCGGCCGTCGAGTCTACCGCGCCGACCGTACCTTACACTTATTCATCATCATCAAGGTAATTCGTAACTGTTCGTTACATTCACTACAGGTAAGCCACAGATATAAGTACGAGGTTTTCTCAGTATTTTAGGGAAGGAGTTTTTTGGTTTTGGGGATTTTAAGAGTTTTAAAAAGATATATTTGCGATTTCTAGCGGAAATTTAAAGTGATTTTGAAATTTTCCTGATAATTTTTCTTGTTTTTGCAGAAAGAAATTTGAAGATACATTTTTGATGATGGGGAAAAATTGAAGAAAAACATCAAAACCGTTTTGATGAGTTTGATGACTCGGGAAATTGCCATGAAGTTCACCGCGGTCAAGCCTAAGGAGAACAAAGACACATTTACTCATACCAACACTTCCCGGTTGATAGAAGGTAAAATCATAAAGAAATTAGTAATATTATTAATGATAATAATTATGATAATAATTAATATTATTATTATTGAAATTACAGTTACTTTGAAAGATTTCTTGTCTTCGATGAGGCCCGAACAGAAGATGACGAAGAAAGAGTATGAGACAGCCCTGGGCTACGTTTTGACCAACGCGTACGACTGGGGTGATGGTCGAGTACAACGACGACGAGAAAAAGCGGCCAAAGCGAAACAGAGTCCAACGGGGAAAAATCAAGTTTCGGAAAATTAATCATACAACAACTATAACGACATATTTTAACAACAATAACAAAATTTTAACACTGAAAAATGGATTCAAAGCACGTATAATCATTAGTATCGAATCCAATCAACATGTTTTTTTTTCGGTTCAGTTGTTAATTAATCATAATAAGTGATTCATGAATTTTAATATAATTATGCTGTTCTCTATATGGAAATTCGATATTTCTCTGTGCAATAAAAATTGATGTTCTATGCATTCGATTGATTTTATCTTAATTATTCTTACCATTTGACTTTAATTGTTTCGGCAATGTTTGGCCTGTGATATAGTCCGTGAATTACTTGGTCTGTATAATCTCTGAATCACTCAATTGGCTTATGTAGGTGGTACATCATACGGCGTGAATAGCCTCCATTGCGAGTGTTGTACTCTTGCTACGTAGGCCTATACAGACTCTAGCTTGCTGGTCTATGTAGCCTGAATATCATGAGGCCTATATCGTTTGCAAATTAAATACCCTATATAGCCTGAATATCACGTGGCCTATATAGTCTGCAAATGGTAAGGCTTATATAGGCTGTACATTGCATGGCCTACATAGTCTGTAAATCGTGTGGCCCATATAGTCTGCAAAGCGTACGGCCTATATAGGCTGTACATTGCATGGCCTATATAGTCTGTAAATAGTGTGACCTACATAGGCTGTATATCGCACGGCCTACATAGGCTGTACGTTGCATGGCCTATATAGTCTGTAAATAGTGTGACCTACATAGGCTCTACATTGCATGGCCTATATAGCCACTTTATAGACGAGCGTTACACTTCCTATATAGGCACTATGCAGGCTGCAGCTCGGTCGGCCTATATTGCCACCTCGGAAGGCCGATGTTGCCCCTACATAGAGCCGATGAATTTTGTCAGTCGGGTATACTTATAATAATATTTTTTAATGGATACGATTCATTACAAAATTGTCTTCGATTTGATAAATGACAACAAACACACGTTTAATTTTTCAGTGTATCAAAAACTGACACCTAGTACCGGACACATCAAAACAATTGCACTTGCAATTGATAAATTAAAAATTTATAATATCTATTATAATTATAATTATGAGAATACTCTGAGATACCAGTCTAGTCCTCGTGTGACCCCTTTCAACAGGTACGGCACTGGATCTAGTCTTCTTCCGCATCCTTTAAGCACTCAACACACGTCAACAAGTCAAACTGGCTGCTTCATTTTGTCGAAGAAGTTGATGTAATGGCCCTCATAAATGCTTTCCACTATTTTTTCAACAGAATATTTTCAAGTAGGGAGAAATAATGTAAATAATAATTTGGTTAGTGCTAGGAGATAACCTGCCGTCCGAACCCCATGGGACTCTATTACGTTTTTTCAAAGTAAATTTTCTATCAAACTACTAGTATAGTTCCACACGGCGTTGTTTGGGTTTTGGTCAGTTTTGTAAAAGGTTTTTGTAACGGTATGCAAGCATAGTGTCGCCACACCACTTTTTCAATGATTTTTTATATTTAAGTTTAAATTTCTCGGCTCTTAATTTTCCGATCGCAACCAGTCCAACGCCATCCGACAGGACATTTTATGGGCTTTCACAACATTGCTACTCACTTTTCCCGATTTCCTCACCGTTTTTGAAACATTTGCGAAAAACTGAAAAGTATGCCGTCTCAGTTTTCCTTCCAATATCGCAATTACACTATCGATCGAATGAATTATATTTTTCTCCCGATGCAACAAACCCAAAACATATAACCATCATACTTATCTAATTAAGTTTCTAAAGGCGCAATAAACTCGCGCAATGTAAGAGATTCATCGGAAGGTACGCGTAGCCGCGCCCCGTTCCTCGCGCGGAAAATATTTTTCATCATCCCCGGAAAGCGCGCGAGTGCGCGAAGGAAAAATCAAAAGTTGAAAGCGACGAAACAAAAAAGCCACCGACGATAAAAATCGACCGCGTGAGCAATGGAAAAATTCCTATGTATATGCATGCGCGGTATGCGGGGAGAAAATTTTTCCCTCGTCGCGTGCGAAAAGCGGAGGCGCGAAAGAAAATTAAAACGCGCGCTATAGGACGTCGCGTACGGGCGTACGTAGGAAAAATACGCAACGCCCGCCGCGCCGTAGGGCCGCGCGAGGAGAGGATTGTATTTGAAGCGGTTTTTCGGGCTGTATATAGCGCGACACTCCGGGCTCGTTGTGCGCCCGAAATGGCCCTTGCACGATTAATCACTGCCATCAGCGGCGGGGCGCGGTGGAAGAAGGTGTATATATTTTGACTTGTCCCACTGTCATCCCGGACAGGAGACAGTTTATTGCTTCGTCGCGCGATTCAGCCGCATTTTCATAGAGGGCGACCGCGCGCGATAAACGTCAACGCGCAGAGGGGGTGTCGACGTCGCGCGCCGAGCAGTACCACCTGTGTACGTCGTAGCTTCAGCGGGACACTGGCGCGGTTAATTTTTGATGCGGACACGCCGAAGAGAGCGGAGAGCGTCGAGTATCGCTCTCGCTTTGATTTTCCGATCGCGAGCCGAGAGAAAAGTACATCGACTTCGTCGGGTATACTCGCCGCGCGAAGAATGGTTCCTGAAGGATAATATCCCGGAAGGGGTGGAAACGGCGGGGAACGAAGACTCGCCTTCGCTCGACTACACAGGCGGCGTTTTACGGGCGCATCGGACGAATTTTCAGAGCGAACGACTCTTTATAAATTATGCAAGGCGCCGTCGAAAAATCTGTCCCCCGATCCACGACGTCCCCGTCTTCTGCCTTCCGGTATTTGTCAGTTTACGACACGCAAAAAATCTGTCGACGATGAGGACGCGACTAGCGAGCGCGTGATCTGTAGGGATCTCGACGACACTTACGACGCGCGTCGCGCGATATCATTTAACTATTATAATTAAGGCTCGCAGTGGTGACGCTTCGAGATGGCACTGGGGAACGTTTAGAGTGGTCGATGGGTATTACTTAGTTGTGTTTTTCTCTTTACTCGAAACGAGCGTTTGCTTGTAAAATCGGACGCTGATCGTTATGATTTTGAGCGCGGACGTTGATAGTATAGAGTGTAGATGAAAAGCGGGGCCGAGGGTTCTGTTTTAGATCACCATTACTTTCTCATAGACGTAAAGCTTCCCCGATAAACACGAATGGCATACTAAACGTTTGTATTTTATAACAGTGTGACTTTTATACTGCAATTTCATATAGCACGTGACTAATAACAAAAGGACGTATGCGCCATTTTTTGAAAACTTCGATTTTAATGCCAAAAGGGCGTACCCACCAAAACAAACGGTACTTCGACATTATGTTAATTTTGTATTTCATACGATTCTGAGTCGATCTAGCTACCTATACTTTTTTTCTATGCAAAAACAAAAAAATGAGTAATGCCAAAAGGGCGCATACGCCAGAACAAACGGTACTTCTACATTACGTTAATTTGTTGTTTCACATGATTCTGAGTCGATAAATCACGCGATATAATACGTATAATGTGCCGTTTGGTGTTTATTAATAAACCAAATTGGGTCACAATAAGTTTATGTCGAAATCACCGAGAAATTAGTACAAAAAGAATTAAAAAAGGGGAGAATGAAAATTGCAATATTCCGTCCGAAAATCGTCTCTGTAAATAAACATTCGGCATACAAAAAGTAGTATAAAAAACGCCTTTTGGCAACCTTATCATTAATAGTTTCGTTATTTTATGTCATACGTTTACACTGAAATAAAGTTTTTCATTAAGCTGACGAACGAGGATTCATTTATTTCGTAATTACAAATTTGTAAATTACTATAACGTTGTGTCTAGCAGATGGTGCTATAGCGACCAATAAGTACGGCATGACATATGTCCATCCCCTTATCCGTTCGTGTCTCATGATGCCGAAGCAATGGCAGACAGTAGTTACGGTCCGTCATATGTCCGCTACTGTGTTACTCTTGGTAAGGCGGTAATTTATGACGGGCCTACGAGAAAAGTTTATTTAAATACGAACTTATACTGGAAAGTTTATTAACCGCAAATAGGAATTTTTTCACATAAAATAAAGATCTATTTGAATCAAACATATATTTGTATACATCGTAGAATATTTATAATATTTATTTCAAATTTCACTTTTCAGTTCACTTTTTGTAAATTAATTCCTCATTCATCGCAAATGAATGTTTTTACTCGGTTCGCATTCAAATAATTTTTCCTCTTGGTGTAACTTCAACGTCATTTTACTATTATGAAATATTTTGGTCCTGATTAGTAGTTTATAGGGTAAAAGTAGGATAGACGCCCCAGATTCCGTTTAACTTTGAACGCGATTATATTGACACGTAGTATTAGATATGTGAGAAATGTAAATCAGCTTTCTTATAGTAATAATACCGATAAACATTTTTTATTTAAACTTTTTTTCGATATCTGTAATGTATTTCAAGATTTTGAATTCGTTCTACAACCGGGGCATCTGTCGTACTTGAACCCTACCAAAAATATCTCCCAATGTACAGCCATGTCGAACCGTGCTCACCTTATGCCGACTTTACACGCTTGCCAAGCCTCGGCAAGCCCGAGCCTTCACAAACGCACAAGCGTGTAAACGCTCCGCAAGCGATTGCCGCAAACTTCCTTTGATTTGTATCAAAAACCGACACTCGGTCGGATGGGCCACAAGCCATGCCAAGCCAAACCAAACGCCCCTGTCCACACACTGGTGCTTGTGGATGCTTGCCGAGACTTGACAAGCGTGTAAAGCCGGCATTACACTTCAATCGAGGAGTATCGAATTCCGCATTGGATCCTCTCGTAGGTAGCTTTCGGATCTCGCGGCACGAGCCGATACAACGCGACTGCAGATACACCCAACCACGAACAAGCCACAGGGATGGAGAACGCGCGCAAGCGCGTCCTCTGGATATATATCGCATAATATCTCCCGCGGTCTTGGCAGAAGAAAACAGTAGAATACGTATTCGCGGATAAATAACAGCGCGGTAACAAAGGACGTCTCGGCGGTATTTCAAGCGCCCCTTTGCCGCGGGTATCTCGGGGCGGCTGAGACGCGAGTAGCAAAAAGCGGAAAAGTGCACCGTTGAAGTGCGCTAGTATATTACGCTCGACTGAATTCCCTTTTTTTTTAACCCTCGGCCGGCGCGCTCCGTAGGTATTATACCTACATACCTACTCGCGCGTGGAGCGCGGAGGTGAGAGAGAGAATATCCATAAGACGCGAGCGGAATCTCGATGGATATGCCATTCCGTGGACGTGGCGAACGACGCGTATTTGAGAAACGCGTCTGCGCGATAATAATTCATCCGAGACTTTTTTCCCGAATCTTCCATACGAGATGTATACAAGGGTATGTTTGCTATAGTCTCTTCCATACACATGTACACCGAGATAGAGGGGAATCGAACCGCGAAGGCGGATGAAAAGCGCGCAACTGAAGCGATTTCTGGTTTTTTTCTCGGTCAAGCCTCCATCTCCGTGGAAAGAGCGCGATATCGGGGCCGCTTGGCTGCGAATCCTCTCGCTGACGCTGTATAGACCAAAGGAGATCGCGTATAGAGGTCATCGCGGACGGGAGTATACGTATCCATATCGGATATAGGGCGCCCCAAGTCTACTGCTTTTCGCACACAGTAAGGGTGTATTCCTTTTGAAAATCGAAGTGTTCCACCTACGCGTTGAAATTTATCGACGCGATAAATCGTTTATCGTCTGATCGGAGCGAGCGATCGGTAAGGGGTTTAACGAGGGATAAATCTTATCGCTAAGATGGAAAAGCCGACCCTTAGGTACTTCGGTACACTCACGTTTAATGGGTTAATGAGTCGAATGAAGATAATAATAGATTATTCAAATTCACAAGGAGTTTTTATCGATGCGCTTCGTACTGAATTTTTATTCTTTTCACATCTATATTCAGAGAAAAGGTCATTTGAATACGGACATGTTAAAAAGTTTATTAATTATAATAAATAAGAATCGTGTTCATATCGAAGAAATATCTATTTGAATGAGACATATGTTTAGTGTAGGTACATCATAGAATATTTATTTATTTTACAGTTTCGTTTACTCCTTGTAAATAAATTACTTATTCATCGCGCGAATAAATGTTTCTGCTAGGTTTTTACTTACTCAAATAAATTTGTTTCAGGGTGTACATGGATTACATGTGAGTATCTATAGGGCCATATTTACAAAACTCCGGTGATGTATATTTCCATAGATTCCCTCCGCCCACCACTTCCATCCCTTCCCGTTCTATCCCTTATGCCAAATGATGTTTCATGAGACCCCTTCACAAATATTTCGTGACGTTTGTATAGTCTTCCTTCCCCCTTAACCTATCTCCTGAATCTTATAATGATCTATTATAACCCGACAAAGTTTTTAAAGCTGCTCACTTTCCTTCCCTTTCCACTACACCACATATCGTGACGTTTCCAAACCCCCCTCCCACAACCGTCACGAGTTTTGTGAATGGCCCGTATAGTAAATAAACGAATGTATGTAATTCTAACGAAAATCTATCTATAATAATATAAAAATTTTATTTTTAAAAAGTCAATTAACATGAAGAATCTTCTTAAAACCATTTCTATAAGTAGAGGAAACTCGATAGACAATCGAAAATATTGTCACGAAATTCCTTCCGTTCGTAATCTCGGTTCAACTACTCAAAATCTTTAAAGTTCGATTTACGATCGCGACACTACCTACTCAAATTTATACGCGAGTTAAGATCGTCGCGTATAGGCGAATCATACACGCACGGGGTGTCGGACAATAATAATTGACGGAGTTTAAGACAAGCAAGAGAGCTTTTATTTGATCAATAACCACTTCGACACTATCGACGCTATAACACTATAAGTACACTTCTCTCCAATATGAGAAGAACCTCACTAAGACTTCACGATACGGTGCTGGAACGGATGTTTCCGAACAAAGAGCGTTGCAGAATCTAACGATAAGAAACGCTCCCACGCGATATCTTAGCCACGTTTTCAGCGGCATTTTGTACCGCTCTTTAGATGCTTGAACGAAAGAGAATCACGCCGGGAATCCACGAAGGTATGCGTGGAAAGCGCGCCGTATCTATTCTATTTTTTTTCTCGGTCGCACCTTCCACCCAGTCTGAAACGCGCGATATCGCCGGGCGGTCTATGAATCTTTTCGAATGCCATAAACCAGAGGGGATCGTAAATTCGATGTAGTATCGCGCTTGAAGGACCGCGTATCGGTTTTCAGGACGATTTTCTCCGTAAGATAATTTCGAAGTAAATAAAATCTGAGATACGAGCTCAATTTTTGTTTACCAAAGCAGTAATCTTAGCTACCGTCGGAAACTATCTATCTTTTTATAAGTGCTCAGTGCTCATTGTAGAAAAAATACAAATTTAAAAAATCTTGCACATTATTTCTAAATGGTGATTTTTTGCGATAAACCCTTTTTTCTTTCTTTATACAAAACCAAAAACTATAAATGAGGTACCATTTTGAAGATTAAGTCATCAACTTTTGACAAATTGTTAATTTACAATTGCACGTTATATTATTTGTTTAAAAATCGAAGGTAAAAATTGATTTTTGGCAAAGATTACGCATAATCTACAATAATTTCATATTTTTTGCATGTATACGGAGAAAAAGATTTAGTAGATTTACTGAAAATGATTTACGGGGTCGCAGATGATTACTTATTTACATCAATGAAATGTTTTAATATTTACATCATTTAATTATCTCTTCCTTACAATCATGTGAAATAGTACCTACTTGTGTGATTGTATGGAAGGAGTATCTAATTAAAATGAAAAAATATCAAAGTGATGTACTTAAATAACTATTCACTTGCAACCCCGCAAGTAATTCTTTATAGATCCAACCAATTCTTTTTTTTTTGTGTACGTTCTCTATTTTCTGTCGTCTGCGGAATTTCCGCACAGGCCCATTAAAATAACTATGGGGTATCCTATAATATATTTCAATAACTTCTCCGAATAAGAATATACTTCATTGTGAGGCGTTCGATTATTTGTTCATATTAATAAGTAGGTTAATAAGTAATAATCATTAATCATTATGAATAATAGTATTCGACGGTAGCTAAGGAATTACTTTGATAAAAAAATTAATTACTCGTAGCTTACATTTAAGTTATTTCGACGTCATCTTGCGAAGACAATTTGGCTTGCTTCCTATTTTCTTTGTTCGATAAATGTAATTAAACGAAGATATACGCGAATGACGAACGATCATCGAATACACAATTCAGCGTGAAACCATCTCAACGTTCAAAGACGAACGACAGTCTCGATGCGATCTCGAACAAAGGACGACATTCGGAATCAAAAAAGGCTCCGACGCTATAATTCAGGCCTGTTCTCCGCAGCAATTCGCACCGGCTCCTTTACATCTATTCTCTCCACCGGCGCGCGGCGGCGTGACACTGTGTGTGTGTGTGTGTGTGTGGGGCGCCGGTATTCTCGCGCGCGATATCGAGACCACCCGCGAATTTCCTCAGACACCATAGCGAGCGTTGGAGACGCGCGGAGCGCCGTACTTTCGATCCAGTGCCTCGCGTAAGGACGGAGGTCAGTTTTATACGGTCCCGGGACAGCGGATGGCGATACGGATAAACGACGTGGCGCGGTAACGAATGATGTCTTTGCGATATTTCAACTATCCCCCTCGCGGTACTTCCGGGGTCAAGATTCACGAGGAAAGCGCCGTACCCATATACCGTCACGTATATAGTTACCCAGAGCAGTAAAATCCCCGTCGAACGGTCGTCCGCGTATAGTCGCCACGCGAGAAGCACGAAAGCATCGCGCGTCGTAATCTCGAATGATATCGGCGATCCACCGATGTGTCATTGGTTGCGGCGAATAGGGCGAAAAAAGCGGCCGTATAGATACGCGCGGCAATAGCCGCGAATATCCGCGCCACGCGTAGCAATGCGAGAGGCACGGGTACAAATAAAAGCCGCGTGCGCGCGAACAAGTAACGAAGTAAAGGCGTTCGCGGTATTTGAAGCATCTTCCCGCGGTGTACTCGAGGAGACGAGGCCACACCAGCCAGCCAACAATGGCCCTAATGCGGATGAATGATGATACGTAACAAACCTTATTCAACAAAAAGTTTTGGTAGTAAATTGAATCCAGTGCCGGCTCTTGGAGGTGTAGAATGAGATCGTGCGGCCTGGACGGTGCGTGCGGGGCTCGTGGAGAGGGGCGGGACTTAGAGGGTGGTGGGGTTGGTCGCGGAGGGGGAAAAGCGGGGTGGCGCATGCGCCGACGGCGACGGCACAGCTTCGCGCGGCGACGCTCAGTCTCGCCTGTCGCAATCCAGTGCAGATATACGTGCAATTACCCTGTCAACAGTGCTTAAAATCCCTTCGTCCATACCGTCGCGCGACTCCCTGTGATCAATATCTACCGTCTCATCCGCGCGCGTGGATTGACGGTCGAAACGATCTAGTTGAGATCGAGCGGTTCGGTCGGCGCGTTACGACGGAAAACTGCCGCGCGCGATCTGCTACCGCTGGCGGAGATCGGTCGCCAGTCGCTCGTGCCCCGCCGAAGGGGAATAAAGAGAAGAGAGTTGCTCTCGACCGGCGTGCGTCGACTACTGGCGTTCGCGGGTAGATAAGCGCTGACGCGCGGGAGAAAGTCTCGCGTAAGCTCTTCGCGCGCGCCGCCGCTTCCGTACCCGGAAGGACCCTTCGCGACTTCGGACGCGTGTCTTCGTCGAGTGTTTCCTTTCTTCGTTTTCTCCGAGTCGATCGTTCTTCCTCGGTGCGAGAGAGGGTGTCTCGGGGTGTGTGTGCGGGAAATATAGTGTCGTGTCCGCCTGGGACTGTCGACGATCACACAAGGAGGGAAATGTCTCACCACCTGTGGCTTAGCGCGGCTCTCGTTTTCGCAGTTATCGCAGGTAAGTGTCTGACGCAGCGCGTGCCGAAAAGTAGTTGCGCGCTTCTTCTATTCGCGCTGTTACGTGTGTGCATCACTGGCCGCGTGAGTGAGTGGAGTGTCAGTTTGCGGGAATAATGATGGAACCTTCAGAGAAAACACAATATACATTGACGGCATAACGGTCGCGGGTTATTCACGGATCGCCTCGAGGGCCGCTCGTTCGCAGCGCTATGCAACTTTGTTTCGCATCGCACCGCCGGCAGCGAGTTCGACGTTGCGGTTCGCGGCGTCGAGGACCCTGAAACGACTCCCCTCGAGAGGCTTTTCAGCTCTCGCCGAGTGCGACTGAATACGCGAGACCGACGGAATCGGGAAGCCGATAATCCCGCGGCGCGGTGCGCTTTGACGAGCGAACGTCGCTCTCCGTCGTCCCTTCTGCGAAGCCGCGGGAGCTCGTTACGTACCTATACATTGCAACGCAATTTTTCGCCGCGCCGCACACTTTCCGTGCGCGGCGAATCAAAGACAGAGAGCGGCAACGTCGGAAATCACGAGCGACCATTCGTCCCTCTTTCGCTATCCGACTCGTCGCGAAGTCGTAATTTTTTATTCGAACGGACAGCTAAGGGATTTCCGACTGAGGGATCGAACGTCGCCGCGGCGCGCCGTGGAAGTCCCCGGCAATTTCCAAGAAGAATCTCCTCGTTAACCTTTCCTTCGATGGGAAATCTTGCGAACGCGGTCGCCGATTCCGTCCCGTAGCCTCCGCGAGAGGACTCGGAGAATCTTCGTAAGATCAATCCTCGTGCGATGCGGATTACCACACGGATTTTCCAGACGGATTCTCCGAGCGTCTCGAGAATATTCTCCCATTCGCTTATTCATACGTCCGCCCGCGCGAGAACCTCGTGGCGGGGGCGGTTTCTCGCGCGATTACCAATGCGAAACACGAAAAGAGCGACGAAAGGAAAGCCTTTTAATTCAGTTTTTCGATCAAAGCGCGAGAGGGTCCTCCCTCCCCCTATCTGCCGCTCCAGGGGAATTATACCGGGTCGGTTCTCGCAGTTATAAGCGCGACGGTCCTGACGTGTTTTACCGCGGTGGATCGTTCCCGCCGCGTTCTCGGAAAATCTTCGTCGGATTGTTACGGTACGGGGGATCGAGTTTACGCGGGTGCAACACTCTCGCGTTTATGCCGCATACGTAACGCCATCCACTTTCGCAAACTCGTGAAAGTAACTTAACTCCGGCTACAAACTATCTTATTTTCGATGTAAACGAACCTTCCGCTCGCGTCGCTATAACTCACGCCGGGCGGAGAGGAAGGCACTGTTCTATGTGTTCATCTCTGTCTCACTCCCGGTGTGTAATGCGCACGTGTAATGTATGCACGTGTAGCTACGCGACGCACACACGCCTGTGAACTTGCCGACGAGGTCGATTCAGAGGTTGGCGCGTCTCGCTGAGTTTGGCCCACGGCCGCAAAATTTCGTCACGCATATCTCGGGGATGGTATCGGTACACGACAATGTATCGTTGATTTGGCGCGCAGGATTAGACTTCGCAACGCGGGTTTTCTTACCGTTAAAACACCTCCGGCAATAACGAAGGTGACTCTGTCGTAGAGTTTGGTCCATGAATGCGGGATTTCGTCGCACGACCTATCTCGGGGATGATATTTGGATTAGAAAACGTATCGTCGATTTAAAACCGTGATTCCACCGGGGCAACGTATAGTATGCGACGTTGTCGCACGGAAAAGGTACTAAGATTAGCAGAACTTTTAGTTAACCTTTAATTACTTGTGCCGTAAAATTGTCCATTACTACTCGCGTGGTGTATTTTATACACCATATGATTATTATGGGATTTCATATTACCTTACTTACACGAAACAAATATATTAGAAATAAACACGGTTTAAACCAATAGGTAAACATCTTCAAACTAAATAGTAACTGATGAGTTAAGTAAATCTAGAAAATAATTCTAATGCATATAATATTATATATATTCTACATAGGCCGCTTATTCACTATAAACGCCTTCTTTACATTTATGGCATGTAATCGCTGTGTCCATATGTTCTTTACGTACCGTTCGCGTTGGCGTATTTTATACACCACACCAAATTTTGCGAAATATCTCACTAGTCTCGTTAGCAGTTTAAGCGCGACTGAGGACACTTCTAATAAACATATCGGTGGTAGGTTACATGGCCTGGCCATGGTGAGGGTAGACGTGCGAGGAAAATACAGCGTATCAAACAAATTTGGTGTACTTTTTACACCATCGCGAGTAGTTAAAGGTTAATGGAGCTTCCTCTTCCTTGATCTTCTCTTCCTCTTCCTCTCTAGAAGGGTCAGTCTGCACTAGCTTACTAGCAGTCTCAGACTGATTAGATGTCCTTTGTGCACTCGCACAGTCTTTTTCCAATTTAATCACCCCTTCTCAGAGAGGTACTGGATTAACCTTTAACTACTCGCGATGGTGTAAAAAGTACACCAAATCCATGCATTAGTAATGGAACATTTTACGGCGCGAGTAGTTAAAGGTTAAAGTGGACTGCTTGGCAACAATTTGCAAAATCAGCTTCTGGTATATGGCCAATTTGTCCAAACCTTCAGCTATAGTTCTCTCATTGCCCACAATTACGCTCAAGTCCTCGCTTAGAGCACTGATAGTTGAATCAGTTTGGTCGCAAGAAACGTCTGAGTGCTCGAATCGCAATTCATACACGCTTTAGAGATATACTTTGATTGTCTAGTACAATAGAATAGTATGCCTGTCAATGTGTACGCTCGGGATTTCCAGGAGATTGAGCAATGCGGTTTTTCTTACCGTTGAAAGATCTCCAACAACAAGGAAGGCGACTTTATCGCATAATTTTTTGTCTACGATCGCAAAAAAATTTTTGCATCAACTACGTGGCGTATCTCGAGGATAACATTTGAACGAGAAAACGTACTATCGATTTAGGCCGGCCACACACATTCCAGTTCGGATCAGCCCGGTTTAACCCGGCATTGGTCGCTATATGAGCATTTTGCTCACGTTTATGCGAAAATGTGCATATTTGAAAGAGTAGTGGTGGGAAGAGGCTGTGACGCAATCTAGTCTCCTATTTGACCTTCGACTAGTTTGGCAGAAGCGTTTATGCCGTGCACCACGTGTTTGAGATTTATAAGTGCATTATTTAACCCTCCAGTAGTCGCTAGCGGACTCTCGCTCCGCACCGATTGTTATTGGACGATAATTTCATCAGCTTCCCCCTCCAAGTATCGTGCTTCTCAGTACCTTCAGGCAACAGCATCTGTTAGTACATGATTGACCGAGTAGGTGGATAGTTTAGCGCTTTGACGAATAATTCGGGATTGCGGACTGAGAGTCCGCGGCGACCAGTGACGTTACTTCAAATTCTTCGTTTATTTTATATGAGTGATAAATATTTTCGTGAAAGGGATGCTAGAACCATCGATGTTACGGAGTTGAAGGGCTGTTATATTTAGCTGGAGTATTAAAAAAAGTAATTATCTAAATGCTGAAGATCTCTGGAGAACGAATGGTACCGGGAGCGAAATATTCAGACTTACGATGTCGCCACCAATATTGAAAGCATTTTTTCTTGTAAATCTTGTCTTTAATGAAATGTTTTGATTTTTTATAGAGTTTCATTTAAATAAATGGCATCCGTGACTCAAAATTACACAGTTTTTTATATTGCGGACTCAGAGTCCGCAGCGACCACTGGTGTTTCAGAATCTCTAGCGACTACTGAAAGGTTAAGATTGACGTCGTTTGTATGAGCATTTCTCTCATCGCGCGACCAGCGGCGTGACAAATTTTGCGATGAATCGTGCAAAGCGAATGGTTGAATTGGCTACTCTACAAGTAGAGCAACAGAAAATTAGAGGTAAATTATACGATCATTAGGGATATTATAATAAAATGAATAGTATACTGTAGTAATAATATGAATTCTGAGATTCTCAAATACTGCATGCAAATTTTCCACTACTGTTTTGGAATACTTTTTTAAATTTCTATTTTTGTAAAAATGTAATATCTTAAACTCTCTCTAAATAAAGTTTATGAACTAGTATGATTTTATTTTACAAAAATAATCGAAGTTTCTCAAGTGCTTTAAGTTGAATTTGGAAACATGAGCAAAATGCTCCCGCGCGACCGCTGGTGTGAAAATACTTCTAGCGACCGATGCCGGGTTAAAGTTTTTATTACAGATTAAAACGCAGATGTTCACGGAATGCAGAAATAATGGCACTGGTTTACAATGTACGCGTATAGTGCACGCAGCGCATATATTTGGCCAATCAATGTCATAGCCTTTTATCCAAATAAATAATTATTTGATACCTTAATCTTCTTTGATACAAATTTATCGTATAATAGTATAAGCTTTAAATCGGACCGGTACGAACCGAAATGCGTGCGGCGGACCTTAATGCTTGGAATTTTCCGGAAATTTTGCAATATGGTTTTTTTACCGTTGATGCATCAATAACAAGAAAGGTGACTCTATCGCAGAGTCTGGTCTATGATCATCAAAATTCTTCTCATCAAGCATGCGACGTACACAGAAATAAATAGTAAGTTTGACTAAACTGGCGGTCACGGGCGGAGGACCGCTGATTTGGTTATTTGAATTAAATAATTTGGTTATAATGATGAAAAACTGTTTGACGAAAACAAGTTTTAGTCAATTGTAGCAAATTATTAGCTCAAGTAATTAAATCTTCGTTCGCCCGCACGTGATCGCTAATTTAATCAAAACTAACACATCTTTTTTTCTTAGTGTATCTCGATGATAATATGGGCCGTGTTATGCAATAACGGATTAAGCGTTATTGCATACAATGTCGCTTAATCCACTTTTGCATAATGCGGTCCATATTTGAATGAGAAGGTACCTACCGTCGATTTAACGCTCGGAATTCCTCGGAGATTTTGCAATACGGTTTTTCTTACCGTTAAAATATCTTCGACAATAATAAAGGCGACTCTATCGCAGAGTTTGGTTTACGATCACAAAAATTCTTCGCGTCAAGTAGGCGACATACCTACATATCTCGGGGATAATATCTGTGGTACTAAGGCAAAACCCGATATGTCAAAAAAAAGCGATTTTTTGTTTTTAATGTCAATATGTACAGCCAGCAATGAAGAATATGATGGCAAAATCCGATATGGCTCCAAATCACCTTCAATTTGTAAGTTAACAAAATAATATTCCGATTACGCTCTACGTCTATTGAATTGGTCGGTGGTTTGAAGCGTCTCCTGAAAAATCAACTTTCTTGACATATCGGGTTCTGCCTTAGTACCACAGATATATGGATGAAAAAACATACCGTCGATTTAACGCTCGAAATTTCCCGGAAATTTTACAACACGGTTTTTGCCGTTAAACTAGCAACAAAATGTGCGGATTTTTCATCACTCTTCATTAGTGCTATTAATGTGCAATTACAACGAAAAAATTGATGCTTTCAATTAGTAATGTTATTTATGCCTGCACTTTCATTCAATTTTTATTGGTATTTTGAAATGCAAATTGCTACATTCATTATTGTTGTTCGAATGAACTGATCGATTATATTAATGGATTTGTCATACACGATGTTTCTTTTACAAATAATTCTTTATAAACGAAATTTTTTATAACAACTATTTTGTTGATCTAGATATAATCTTAATGCTTCCCAAGAACGTACTCGTGAAAATGCAACGTATAATTGCCCATGATTAGAAACGTCCTTTCGAAGGTAAATCTAAATTTTATCAAATGTCTGTCTTTGAGACTTATTTATCATCATTGCAAAACCTAGTTTTATTGAAAATTATCTCCTCTTGAATGTAAATGGTTAACTTTTAACCGTAATTCATATGAAGGAAAATCATAGGGTAAAGTAGGGTGACGTGAACCATATTTTTAAGAAGTCCACTATAACTGACAAAAATTTCTTTTTTTGCAAATCTGCTGTCAACATCCTTTAGAGAGAGTGGCATAGTACGTTTTGGTACAGTTTGACTTAAATTATCCATTTTTTGTTAAAAAATTTCCATTTCTCGCTATAGACGTTTTTTCTCAATTTCAAAAAATGGTGGGGTGATGTGAACCACCACTGAAATTCCGTTGTAAAACGTATATATGTATATCACAATAAAAATCGTTGGTAATGTTCGATTAAGATTTTTATACAGTAACAAATGGTAATATGTCGATAAAATCTTTTCTATTTTCATATAGCATTCATTCTTGCGATGCAATGCATTCTTATATGTTCGTGGCATGTTGGCTAAAAAAGTTAAAAACGTTCATTAAAAACAATAAATATGTGCATATAAACAAATAATAAACGATAAAATAGCGTCAGCAGAGTAGTTCACATCACCCCACCAATAATGGTTCACATCCCCCCCACTGACGCTCTTTTATTGCGAAGGACGCCACATTAACACAATGTAAGCAAATCAGTAAATCTCTTCGGATTATAAAACCCATCAATGAAACCAACATTATACATATAGTTACCTTGAAAAAGCGACGAGAATTAACTCAAGAACACGTCTTCTTTGAGCACTTGTCAAAACTTTCGTGACAAATTTTTTCGGCCGTGTCTGGTATAAAGACTTGAACAGTTGTGCCCACTCGAACTATTCACCACAAAAAAGTTAATCACAAATGCAACTGATGGCAGTACTATGTCTACGCGGGTGTCAATTTTAAATAGGAAAAATCGGCGTGGTTCACGTTACCCCACGGTTCACATCACCCCACTTTACCCTACCTATACATTGAAAAAAAAATTTCATGTAAACAGTGCACCAGTTGCTGCAAATTGTAACATACGAGTAGTCTGCGCTTATCATGTGACAGGCATAGGACAATGTTAAATCTATAGCAGAAAAGTAAAATTTACCAGGAGAATGTAAAATTAACAGCAGAGTCTGATACAGTTTACATATCGAGTAATTAATTGCACACAGAGTTTAGTTGCATTTGCAAAAATATATTTATAACTGACTTTGTAAATCTAACATCAGCATTTTTTTTCATGTTCATTTCTATAATTAGAAAATTAGCGAACGTTATTCACTCACGTTTTCAAAATTCGTGATTTAAGATAGCGAATTCGGCCAATAGAATTCACGGAAAAATAGCTTCACTTTTTCAAGATTCGTTGTGACATGTCCTTTGACGACTGGCAAACGTCACTCACATGTCGAAAATGATATTTCACGCTTACGAGATTCGAGATAGCGAATATCGATGTGAGAAGCAACCAATAGAATTCACGGGAAAGTAGCTTCACTATTTCGAGATTCGATGTGACATGTCCTTTTTAAGAGGGGAACATCTTCGACAATAAGAAAGGCGACTCTATTGTAGAGTTTGGTCTATAATCTAAGTTCTTCGCGTCAAGCACGTGACGTATCTCGACGACAATATTTGGATGAGAAAACATACCGTCAATGTAACGCTCGGGATTTCCCGGAGATTTTGCAACACGGTTTTTCTTACCGCCGAAACATCTCCGACAAATAGCGAAGGAGTAGATGGATGTCGAGAAAGAGAGAACCCAGCGAATCGAAGGGGTGGTGGGATCACCGCCGAAAGGAATGTCTCGAAAGGATTGCAACCGGATCGATAGTTATCGTCCTCCAATTGGGGAGGGTGAGGGGAGGCGGTGGGTGGCGACCCGATTGCGACCTGGCGATTCGTTACAAGGATAATTAATTCGACCTCCTCGTTTTCGAATTTTCGCGAGGATGGAGAAGGGATCGGTGAGGGTTCTTTGGGGAGGAGAGGGGGAGTGGACGTCGAATCAAAGAAATCGGGCGTAGTGTATACATTACGCGGAAGGTCGACCCTTTATTGGAACTGATGCCTGACTGCTCTCGGAGCTCCGCCGTCGAAATTATGCGGTCCAATTGAACGAAGGAATTATTTATCAACTTAATTTTATTTCTTGGCTATGTCTGGCAGGGAGTCGGGAATTCTCGATCGGCGGAGGGTTTCTCTTAACGTCGTTTTTTCTACTCTACACGTTCAATCTTAACCCGGGTCAGGTTTCGCGGACCGAAAAACTTTGCTTTTAGGGTTTCTGTATTTCGGCGAAAGTTATTGTATATTCTCAACGAGCTTTGTATTTTCTTATTTCTCATCACAGAATTGCCGAACACTTTATATTACATTTTCTATTTTCCTTCGAAACGATTTTCTGTTGTATTTGTCTTTTATGTGTCTGCTGCCACTTAACCTTGGAACGATACAACGAGGTCATTCATGTCTTACACGGAGGAAACAGATAGCAATGTTCACCTTTTGGACAGTAATGATCGCTGTCTCGACAGAGATGATAGAATTATTATATAAAATCGAGTATTGATAGCGATGATCGATGTTGGGACGCGAGAAAGTCGTGTTGGCACAGTAACCATTGCTGTGCGAACACGATTTGCTCGCGTTCCTATAGCAACAACCCCTATTCATTATCGGTTTCGGTGCTAAATTCAATCAGCGCTGTCCGGACAGCGGCCACTGTTATTTTTTTTCTCCGTGTAAAGACTAATTAGTGTCTGTCATTAGGGACTAAGTGGATTCACTGAACACGTTCACAATGTTTGCTTTTATACATCGCGCGTATCTGTCTTGCATCGAGAATACATGTATGCACTGGCAACGACGTACGCGCCTTACACGGACTTTTCATTTATTCGTCATTACTTAAGGGGCCTCTGTCAGTTTTAGGGACTTTGAGAATCCATAGAAGAAACTTCTCGCGCGATGATTGAAAATGTTCTTGCGGTTGGTAAAATAGCGAAGCTCATTGGCAAAGTAACACTGAAAAGTGTATCAGTCTTGAACATTATGATTATTTAAATCATAGAAAAAATTAATCATTACATCTGTAAGTGACATGTAGCACTCGCGCGAAAGGGGTCTGAAACAAAATATTCACTATATGTCAGAAAAACTGTTTACCACCGCATCATCCATGCACTGAGTAATGACGCTGTGTTGTAATAAGACATTGCAGTGAAATATATTGGAATCGATAGTGCGCAGCAAACTACACAATATGTCTAATCTAGCTGAAAGTTTTGATGCCTGTCAAATCGATTTCAAACATTCTCAGTCATGATAGTCATTAATTCTCACAATCAGTCATAACTAATTAATAAACGTTTAGCCATAATATTTTATGAAAACCTATTTCCGACCTATAAAAGATCATGGCGAATGGTTTCCAAATTATTTTTCTACAAAAATATCATTAGAAATTAACTGATAACTTTTTGCGAATTTTTAAAAATATTTTCAATCGCAATAATGCTGATAGGGGGCCCTTAATTACATGTATTTCTATACTATGACAATTGGAAAACATCACTCACTCAAGCTTTCAAGATTCTAGATTCGAGATGGCGAATTCGGCTGATAAAATTCATGGAAAAGTTAGATTCGTTATGAAATGTCATTTGATAATTACCCAGACAACACAAGCCAGAAAGTTGTCTTATAGTCATCCGTAGGTAGTCTGATGTCTCATTTTTTGATAATTAAAATTTCGAGTTATCCAACAATCATCTTTTGGATAACATGAGATTTAAGTTAACAAAAAGTGAGACGTTAAATTGTTTATGGATGACTTCAAGATGACTTTTTGGATTATGTTGTTCGGATAGCAAATGTCACTTGTGTGACGTAAATTACTTTCTACGCTTTCGAGTTTCGAGATAGCGAATATCGATGTGAAGCAAGCCTATAAAATTCAGGGAAAAATGGCTTCATTTTTTGTGAATATTAGCTAACGAGATATCGGAAAAGGTTCTGCATGTTACGCGACATGTCTTTTTTACGAATGGACAATGTTCTTCCTCACGGACATCCACAGGACAACGAACGTTGTCTAGCGGCTGTCCACAATTTTTGTTCGTAGACTCGTAAAGTACGATGCCTCGAATTGCGTGATATCATTCTTTCAAATTCTCCCACGTTTGCAATGTTTAACGCACCGAGCCGTGACGTGGGTGAAACGACGAAAGTAGTCGTTCTTCCGTAAACATTCCGTAAATTGAACGAACTGTTTGAACTCTTGCTGTTCAATTTGAAACAACTGATACCCAAGCTATACACGTACTGCAGGCGTCTGACGGAGAATTCATAAACGCGCGCGGGTGTTCGACGCTACCCCGCTTCCCCTACCCCTTATCGTTTCTTTGGCACACTTCGAAATAATCGAGATTGAGACGGGAGAGAGAGAGAACAGAGCGATTTGAGTAAACGAATCCCGGGTGCGCATTTAATTAATTCTATCGCGCGTCGTTACTCAGATTATTTCCGATGTCGCTGTGATTATTCGCAACTGTAAAAAATACGTTTACTTCGATCGAGTCGAATCTTTCTTTGAAGCACTACAAACATTAAAATACCGATTGCGGATTGGCGATATTATTTGCTTTACTCGATACAGACACGAGTTTCGCATCTCGGTATTACTACGCGGTAACTTTACTATTGTATATTCCACGTGACGCGACTCTTTGTTCGGAGCGTGCACTGGGTTTGGTGTATCGTGCAAATGTATGTGTGGTATTCGTCGCGCTTAGGGACGACATCGCCGACGTTGCCAGCCACGGTATTGGAACACGGGCGAATATTTTACGAAATTCAGGTTTGCGGTACGGAAAATTTGTAGTGTGAGAATGAGTTCGCCGATGCAACCATAGTGAACGCATATAAGAGCCTCTCTGTCGCTCGCACACTTCAATCGAACGAGGAAGAGCGCGAAGAATGGGGAACGTAATAGAGAGGCTGTCTTTGTGCGTTCGCACTCCCGCGATTTCTATGATGAATTTCCTCACCAAGTCCCAGTATACGCTATACATTCTTCTTTAGTCCCTCGGTGTACTGCACGTACGGTATTCCTTGGTCGTTAATTTCACGTCTTTAATTTATGTGTTTTTTTTATCGTCATGTCTTATATAGTCCGTAATAAAGTACCAATAACTGACCTTCTAAAGTGCCGATAACCGCGGATCCTTTGTTTTATATTCGCTGCTCCGTATATCGAAGAAAATGAGACATCGCGCGTAACAACGATCGGGAAATTGCATGATTTAAAAAAATTTTATTTTTCAATTCTGCATGTTATTCCGATGTTGGAACAATATTTGACAAGATTCGTGGGCCTCGTTTGGGCGTAAAAAATTAAAGAAGGTTCGAATTTTGAATATGCGTCTTTCACTTTGTGCAGCGTCATAACGCTTCAGTCAATCAGCGAACATCCGCATGGTTCTCATTCCTTGGCTTTATGATATTTAAAGAGCCGTAAAGTGTCTCTCATTTTAGTACCCCATCATATAATATGTATAATACCAGCACACTGAAATAAATCGGACATGACACGAGTCAACGCTTCCACATGTGCCCCTATCCGGCGGATTGTTTTCGCGCACATTTTAAATTTTAACATTAAAAATTATATTGCTGTAAACATTTATAATTAATTTCCTTAAGTAGAAATATTATATGTACTATGTGTGACAGCAACATGGCAGGATTAAAACAACTATTCCCGTTTCATGCAACTACCCGATTGGTACTTTACCCAAATTAATTTTTTTATAAACAGGATCAATCACTGGACCTGCAACATAGCAAATGTAATGTATACGATTTTGTAGAACCTATAAATTATGAGCGTCATCGTTGATTGGTCGTAGTGGGTGGAAGAGAACAAACAGGACTAGCATCTATCAGTGATTGAACTCCCCAATCAAGTAGGTACACCTGATTTTTTACCAGATTTCACGTTCGTACTGGTCAAAATCAAGGGTATCTACCTCAGTTTAAGAGTTTCACAGTTGACAGTTCCCGATCCTTCTTAAGGTGACTGATAAACGTCCGAGGAACTTCTGTGCATCAATCCATAGTAACCTTAAATCATGAGTGTTTATTCTTATCAAACGAATTTGCTATGTTTGTGATAATTTAATTGATACAACGCAACTCTTGGTAGTTTTATTATGTTTAAGAGGGCGTAAGAATTTGATATAAATATGAAGTGCACATATACACTGCTAATGCCATCTATTCATCTCGTTGCAATGCTTTGCCGTTATGGACATGCGCCTAAAAAGTTGCAAGTAGATATTATCGCGATAAATAAGGGAGCGTGAACGGAAAGTTATTTTTACGCTGTACGCCCCAGTAAATAATACGCCGCCATGAGTTTATCGGGGAACGCTATGTAAATAATGAAATCGAGACCGAAATCGAAACCTTTTTACCCGCGACCTGTCTAATAGATGGGAGCGAAGTTCTATGGCCTTTTGAATGGCCGCACGTAAATAATAATTTACGAGGGCAGAGTGAAAAGTCTGATAATTTTTTAGTAGATGGTGGTGCGATCGTTAACCCTTAACTGGGGTGAACCTATTTTTTGTTTCGTAAACGGTGACCGTGAGTCTTACAGACTCCGCAAATTAAATGATTATTTTGCATACATAACTAAATAATTTTACAACATAGGATTTTTTAGGTAAACATTGCTTCCAAGAATACTTTATAAAACTGTAATATCAACCATTCGTATGCTTCGAATAAGTAAGAATATAAAACATTAGAACATAATACATTTTCTGATATCAACAAACTGAAAAAGCGGCACATGCCCTTGAAACTAAAAAATAATCAAAGGAACTCATTTTTGGTAATATTTAGGCTATTTCTAAAGAGAAAACAATACTGGATACATAACATATGCTATATGGAAAAAACCTGCACTGCATATATAAACGTCATTTTTATCTTCACTCTCGCTCTTTTTGGCAACAGTTTACAACATTTGCGGGCGCACTGAAGACAAATATATACAGTCTTCCTTCGTAATCTAGATGGACAAATATGACAATACTTTCTTGTTTCTAATTTTTATCTCCCTCCTCCTCACTGAACTGCATTTCTGAACTACTCTCTGAATCTTGCTCTTCCATTTCTTGTTCAGTATCGGTTAAGTGATCGCTATCAATTTGTACCTCACTTTCTGATTCATCACGGCTAATATCACTATTTGTTTCGTCATACCAGCGTGTACAAACATCTTCAAAAAATCCATATCTAAAGGACGTACAGTTCGGCGGGAAGTTGCCATATTAAAATTACACTTGTGGTGACCCTGAGTCTGCCAGACTCCTCCGCGTAAATAAATGAAAAATGCACAGACTGACACTACTCACTCTCTGACATCTGAAAGTGCATTAAAAGCTAGTAAGGTACACCAAGCGGCGAGTGGCGAAAATGATTGTGGTGGGAGTAATTATGCGTCAACGCTAAGGCGGAGTCTGTCAGACTCAGGGTCACCAGTTAAGGGTTAAGATGAGTATACGCTCCCATTTGGCGAAAAAAAAAAAAGTTCTGTTCCACCATGACAATGCATCTGCCCATTCGTCTGCCGTTGCAATAGTGAAATTGGTCGATTTAAATTTCGAATTGAATTGCTGCCGCATTCACCCTATTCACCGGATTTGGCTACTTTACAGACTTAGAAAAAAATTACTTTTCGGAAGGTTTAAAAAAATTGGAACATCGTTGGACGAAGTGTATTGAACGGAAAGGCGACTATGTTGAAAAATAAATCAACAATTCATAAAAAAGGAAGTGTTTAATTTAAAAAGTATCGGACTTTTCACTCTGTCCTTGTATTTCTCTAAAACCACATATTCACGCGTTACCAATACGCATGGGGAGGTAAATTCTTCCCTATATTAATAATCATTCAGGCACTGATAATGTGAGCGAAACTTGAAGGAGAAATCTACTTGTGACACATTTTCAATCGTCCAGCTGTACACGCACGTCACTTATACTATTTCATTAAAGTTGTGGAGTGTCCGTGAAGCAGTGGAATGAGGTTCAAGGTATGGCCGATGGATGGCATTAGCAATGTCTATGCGTACGCACACATAAAAATTCGGTTTGGTTCTTTTCTCTCTTACAATTAATTCTTATTGTTAGATTTGGCTGAAATCATACTGTTACGCTCTATCATAGTCGCATGCAAATACCGTCTATTGTAGGACGTTTTTTCCTTAGAGGATCATATTTTTCACATGTTTATTACTCAATGAAGGGTGCGTATGTCCGTTTCTATTACTAATGTACACAAGAATTTATATAAACGAATTTCTGGCAAAATTCCTACATTTTCCACGAGATGAGATTTATTTTATCTACATTTTGCTGAAGTGAAACTATTTATTATTGCCGGATACTTCGATTTATTTGATACATACCCACTCGGTTAATGATACGGTTAATGATTTAATGATTTCATTCCATGTATTAGGATTACTAACTGTTTTTCCGTTTTAAAAGAGGATCCGTATTTTAGAACTTATATCGATGAAACAGTGCTTTGCTAATAACAAAGTCACGTTTTCAAACCGCCTTATAGGTAGAAATATATGTTCTTACTATGTACGATGACATGGCAGGATTGAATCGGGTGTTCAGCGGTCTTTGAAATCCTGAAAGTACTTAAATAATACTTGGATTTTGCTTGTCCTTAAAAAAATCTGGAAATGTACTTGCATTTTTGTGTAGATCTTTGAAAATTTATTTTTCGTACGTTTTACCAAAGCACTGAATTTTTTAAAGAGTAAAGACTAATTTGGACGGCGCATCGAGCAACGGGCAACAATTAATGCGCGAATAGGTACAGCACGTTTGCGCACTTAATAAATATTCTTATTGTTTCATTGTATAGGTTATTTTATTTGCTTATCGCGGAATAACGGACCTCTCGTATAGCTTATCATTGATCGTTTTACGTGATTGAAAATCCTGAAAAAATCCTTGAAGGGTCCTTTAAAAGTACTTAAAAGTCATTATGGAATTGTACTGGACACCCCGTTGAAATAACTTGCAATTACCCCATTGACATTTGAATCTATAAAATACATATACAAGATCAATATTACTGGACCTACAACGTAGCAAATATAACGTACTTATACGATTTTGTAGAATCGTTGACGATGAGCGTTATTGTTGATTGGTCGTGATGGGTAGAAGAGGATAAGCAAGACTGGCATTTGTCAGTGATTGAATTCTTCAATCAGGTAGGTACACCTGATTCTTACCAGATTTCATTTCAGTTCTGGTTGGAACCAGGAGTTTCAGAATTTCACCATTGACAGTTGCCGATCCTGCTTAATCTCTCTTATCCATTACGACCAATCAATAATGACGCTCATCATCTACAGTTCCACAAAATTGTATAGGTTGAATTTGCTATGTCGCAGGTCCAGTGATTGATCCTCTGCACCTATAAACATTTCTAGACGAATTTTTGAAATTCTTCGCACGTCCCTACTCCTGGATACATATACGCGAGGCTTTGCGATTCTTTCGATTATATGTATAGGCAAGTGCAGCATATGCGCGTATCACAGACTTCTTTCTTCCCTAAGCAAATGCGCAAGAAATTTACATCCATCACACACACACACACAAACCTTCGCCCCGTCGGAGACTCTATCCCTCTTCCAGACACACGCGGACTCCGTTCCAACCGACGCCGACGGCTCGCACGAAAATAAGCAGAAATGAATAAGGCTCTGTGTCTTTGCGAGAATAGCGAGGCTGTCGGGAGCTGTAATTTCATCTCGCGTTAGTCGAGGAAAGTCTCGCGGGAAGCTGAATGCATCTCACGGTTCGCAGACCTCTTCCTCTTTCCCTCCCTCGCGACCCTGCCCCTCCCTCGCCCTGTCTCACGCTTTGACGCGAGACTAACGAAAAAAATGCTTTGAATGCAGCATTACCACGCGTCGAGTGTGTTCTCGGATTTCTATACCGCGGAAGAGGTATGCGGCGGACGGGGAGGAAAGTAGACAGAATGTGGACGATGGTCCCCCGACTTTGTCGATTTTAGTTTCCGTCCAGACGCGACGCTATGCGGCGCGCGAGGAAATCCGAAAGGGAGAAAGAAAAGAGAGAAGTGCGCGTCGTTACATCGTCGAGGAACGAAGTTGTAAAAGGATGCTAAAGCCCATCGAGATGCTTTATTCTGCCCGCGCGTCGGTAAGGCTCGCGCGCCACCCTCTGCTATTTCCCCTTTCATTCGCGATACGTGAAACCTTCGCGCGTTCAAAAGATTCCGTTCGAGTGTGCACTCGATATGCGTCCAATCCGTAGATATATCGGCTGGGATCAACCGACCCACCTCCCGTGTTTGTTCAGTTCGCGCTGCTTCTACGCCGGATGAAAACGACTATAAAGGTATCAAGGGTCGAAAGTATTCGATCACTGGCGCTTCTCCGGTCATTCGCGACTCGGCTTCGAGGTCGAGTCAGATCCCATTTGGCGGTTCAGGTGGTTTTGTTCCGTGACGTTTGCCAAGAACTTCGCCCGGCGACGGGTGGTTGTTTGCATCGGGAAACGCTGCAGGCGCGTCTATTCTGAGAGTAGTTCATTTTTGGAAGAATTTTAATTGACACGTCCAGAGAGAGACATGCTCTATTTACATATGAATCTGGAGTGGAATATGTTTGCACCGCAGGAAAATATTAGTATGATGCATTTGGTTGAAAACTTGTCCTCTTACAAGTAAAAAGAGGTTGAAGTTGAATTTACAAAGTCAAAGTTGTAAATATATTCTTCTAAATGCAACTCAACTCTGTGCGTGCAATGGATCACTCGATATGTAAACTGTATCCGACTCTGCTGTTAATTTTATATTTTCCTGGTAAATTTTACATTTTTCTGCTGCAAATTTAACAAGGTTTTTACGACTGACTTATAGTAAGCGTAGACTGTGTTACAATTTGCAGCAATTGGTGCACTGTTTAGATCAATTTTGTTTTTCTGTACATATACAAAATGAATTTTTAATGGTAAAATAGCTTGGGTACGCTTTAGTCGTTTTTCATTTTGCTAAAATATTTTCTACTTAAGTTTGAGGAGTGTTATTCGAATGGATGGAAAACATGTAACAGGTTTCCGATTATTTATTTGTTGGGTGGGTAGGTAAGTGCGAGAGAAACTCCCAGTTGGGTACAGCCAGTTCACGTTTGTTCCATACGAGGATTTATTTACACTGATTCCGCAGTGAAAAGTGGTTCGGAATGCCCGCAAATAAAAAGCGACGGTTATAGAAGGTTCTTCAGTCTCTCACAAGGGTTAAAGGCATTCGGCCATTGGCGTTTCTCGAGTCATTTGCCGACTCGTGTCAGCTTCGAGGTCGAGGTGAATCCCATTTGGTGATCTAGGCGGTTTTATTTTATGGCGAGACGAAGCTCTCGTTGCGTCGCATTTGAACACGATGCATAATGTATTTGTCTTTACACTGGAGAAAGGTGGTTTTTAATAAATCATAATAAATGTCAAATCAGGTAGGATAATTAATGTTGTATACGCGGAGTAAGCTGCTATATGCGACCGAAAGCAATGAGTGTTTACAAACATCGTAATTTGTGTAGACTCGTTGTTCAATTCAACCATGCTCGGATATACAGGATATCCAGCAATTGGTAGCCAAAAATTTGTGGGAGATAGCTTTGGGAAAATATAAGAATAATTTATTTTTTGTAAAACGTTTTACTGGATTCAGAATGCTTACACCAATGACAGAACTTCGATTAGTGCAAATTTGTAACATTTTATCTCAAATATGGTCCATTTAAATAAAAATTTTCCAAAAATAAATTATTCTTACTTTTCCCCAAGGATATCGCCCATAAATTTTGGTTACCATTTTCCGGACATCCGATATTATAATTTTCATTACAGTGAAGCGATAATTACGATAAATTACTCTAAAGTTTATGGAAAATTTTTAATCGATGCTTATATCGACTATTAACAGTTCTACGATCATTTCATGCAAAGTAAAAAATTACAATTACATTAACTTTGCCAGTTTCGATGTCAAGTTGGTCGCGTTTAGCAGTCAAGCCGATTACTGATCGTTCTGATAACATTCTATTGTACATTTATTGGTTCACGTTAAATATTTTACTAGTGAATATATAAAATTCCTGAACAGTTATATAACTAAATATTGTAACAGCGAAATGCGTTATTTGGTTTATGTTTTATACCGAATTTTTTTCCATGCTTGTCGAAGGTGTCGAATTTTTCAGGGTTAAAGTAGTATGGTCATGAATCGATTTCCAAGATTTAAATATGAAATAATTATGTATGCAAGCTAATATCAATAGAAACCTCCTGGTGCAATTTGGGGTAGATTGACCGTTTAGTATGTCTGATAAAAATTAATTACCGAGTAGAAAATAACCCAGAGTCTTATGGGCAAGACACATTTCTTGGGGTTTGTATGTAAAATCCAAGATTAGAATATAAAAAATATACCAAAAAAACGGGGAAAAAAAACAAAAATTTACACCCATTGATGAAAATTATTGACCGTTTGATACTTTAGTTATAACTAATTTCTGCTTCTCGGTGTCGGAAATAGCGCGTCGAGTAGATGTGGCAACGTCGCGTCAGTGGAGTGGGTTCAAGCGTGCATTTCAGATCTCGTTTTCCCCACGATACACTCAAACGTTTGAGTGTATCGTGGTTTTCTCTACTGGTCCACGAGCCCATTGATAATATGCGTTGCCACACATAAAAAGACGCTAGTCAAAGGAGGCATATTATATGAATAATAAGTGAAAAGAAAATCAAAATAATCGACTAATTCTTATGATCATAAATTTTATAATTCACAAAGAGAATTTAAAATTATAAATCATAGTTTTTTGATGACTTTTTTTACGGACACTCAACGATCACTTTGGAGAGTGACCATACTACTCTAAATGTGTTCAAATTTTCTTCAAGCTTTATTATCCCCCCTAAAATGTTCTCTAATCAAATTTAAGCGTGTTATTCAAATGACTCAAACAGCAGGCTTTCAAACATTTATTTGTCGAATGGATAGCGGCGCGCCGTGGGGGATTTGCTCGTCATTGGCATAATGGTTCTGATACGCATCTATTGTCGAGCAGCGAACAACCAATGGCTGGAAGAGATTTTCGACCAAGCCTACAGAACTTTGTACGTTTATTAGCCGTTGTTCGTTGCTCGATGCTCCATGCACGCTAAGTGTCCGGGTTGATGTTCGGGTACTAAATTGCGGCTTTAACTGAAAATTGAATTAATTGCTAAGGGTCGCGCACTCTGATACATATCCATACCGCGTTGCAGCACTCGCGATACTCATGTTCGGGTACTATAACATTGCATAAATATTTAAAAAATTTAGTTCCTGAGTTACGCCTGCTTGCTCCTAAAGAAGCCTATTCTGTAACGTCTAATCAACAGTTTCAGTATCGTTAATTGTTCTGCTCACAGTTTTCCATACGTCCAAAAAATGTACACAGAACAATTAACACGCCACCGATGCTTTTCGCGTTACACGAAACTACGCTTACCACAAACTTGTTCTATAACTGAACAGTGACAAATTTTAACGTCATTAATTTTTCTGCACAGCTTCTGACTAGTTTGGATTTGTTAATATCGGGCATACTCCAAAACCAAAGTTTACAGAAAGTTCACTTTGATTTTGTCACGATTTCACGCTATTAAAAGTTGAGCAAATTTAAATGGTTTCTACTTTCGCGGATTGTAGATCACCTATCTCCTAGAGCTCCATGTTTCTTCAAGTTTTAAAGGTGGTCCAATTCTCTGGAGGAAGCCATTTGTCACGTCATGTCATGGACAATTCTATTTACCACTAACTATCGACTCGGGGAAAGCAATGGGGATCAGGGATACGATCACGAGTTTCTGAATCAAAGAAGAATATTCAGTTGCCACTTACCTTTCTTTGGAGCTCTCTGTCTCTCTCTCTCTGGTCGTTCCTCCCTTTCCTCGTTCCTTCTCTTCTTTTCCTCTCTAGTCGTTCGCAGGAGGGCAGGGTAGGGTAGCACGAACCACTACACCAGAATTGTCTTTAACACTTTTATTAAATTATTCGGAAGCACAAGGAACCTTGGTACAGGTGATGCGATAGACACTCGTTAGTTAATCCGACGATCGGCGAGAAAATCAGAAAAAAAAACAACGAAGACTCGGAAAACGATTGACACACGAAACTCTGAGCTAAAAAGTCTGCACTGATCTAATTGCAACAAAATTGACACTTGCAGCTGAGCTAATATTCTGCGCTGATATTCTTCGCTAAAATTCTGCACTAAGATTCTGCGTGCCCTGATTAGAGAGTCTCTTTTTATTCCACTTTCGCGAGGGTGCTTCCTATCCCTGTTCTAGGGGGGCGACCAATGGTCAAGCTTGATTCTTCGTCCTAGTTGGGGTCCAGCCTGATGTTTTTTTTTTTTTTTGGGGGGGGGTAGGAGATTCCTTGATCTAGTTTCTGGTGGCACGTGCATCGCTGAGGGCTTTGCGGAACTTCCGGCCTTTCGCGTCGATAACACGTCGCTGTTACGTCCCATAGAGTGTGATGAAGTTATGATCTGTTAAAGGCTCCTTGAAGGGTCTCGCTTTCCGTTTCGTTCGTCGCTGTTCATACTGCTGCATAGGAGAGTGTTTGTTCCTGTTTGGGATTTGATCTGTCTGGGCTGTTACATGATTGCTTATCCTCCATTTCTCCATGGGAACTTATTTATCGCTCGCTCGCACGTACCTCTATTAATTCTATGAATACGGCTGCGTAGGAATTTTCAAGACGTAACACATTTCACCAGGAAAGAAATCTACAATGTGCTTCGTTGGTCTCCTCTATAGGCATGGCAGAGGGGTATTCTTCTCTCAGTATTTGGTTGTCTTCCTGACCCATTATTTTATGTTTCAAGTCGAGTCCTGCTACCAATCTTTGAAGAATGATGCTCCAAATAGTCCATCCTTTCTGACTTAACCCCTCCATCCCCCCAGATGTCCTCTCCTGGCACCTAGGTCCTCAATTATTTTTCTATTTTCATCAAATCTTGGTAAGTAGCTTCCATTCAACATATAGAGAGTGGAAGCTTCAAACAGTTCATGGGTTCTTTGAAAGCAATTTGAGAATCCAAACATCTCATCTAGTCTTTTGAACAATGGTTGTGTCTTTCTACGTCTCATGTTAGTGTTCCACTTGGAGTAATCTACGCTCGTGAATATCACATTGTCCCCTTCTTTCACTTTGGCAAAATTGATCCTTTTCTTGTCTAGGCTTAATCTCGCCATCAGTCATTGTGACGATATTATACATAGCTAAGCGCTTTGTCCACTTCACTGTTTTACGCAAAATTCTATAGTAAGGCAAATACTGATCGGCTCGATCCACTCCTTTCATGTACTTGTTATAGTCGATCAAAGCATTTGGTTTTTTAATTTTTTATCTCGTTTTACGGTCAAAATTATTGCTTTCTTTCATTTCCGCGGAATGGATTGAAGAGATGAGGCTCATTTTTTTTCGATTGCCAAACTTGTACTAATATATCTTGTTTTCTGCGAAAGATTGTTTCTCCTCTTTTTAAATTAGTTTTTTTCAGGCACTCTGGTGGACCTCTATTTTTCGTAATGGTTGCGCAAATTCGTATTTTTTTTATAAAAGGGCTTGCATGTTATCGAAACTGCTGTAGTAATTATCCATATACAAATGCTGCCAGACATCAGTATATGGCGAAACTACTGTGTGTATCGCTTTGATCAACCGTAATCCTTGAGCTGTATAAACTTCAAAATTGCAAATATAACCTGTGTCACTTTCAGATAATATTCGTATGAGTATGCCGTACTTGACAAGTTTTCCAGAATTGTAAACTTTAAAAAACAATCGTCCTCTCCAAGGTATTATGCCCTCATCAAATGATATTTGTTGATTCGGTTTGTAAGTGTTATTAAATTTTTCAACAAAATTTATTACAGGCCTGACTTTGAATAATAGATCAGATTCATCTGTGATGTCTTCATTGTTATTGAAATACGAAGCCTTCCATATTTGCCAAAATCTATCCCTTGACATAATCGGTTCTTGCTCAGTGTTCTGGTGGCCATCCGAGGAGTTCTATCAATAAGGTCCTATGCACTATAGGACTAATACTATCTTCATCAGAATCGCTAATACTCCTGTAACAATTCTGGAACACGTTAGTATGTCTGGTCATCATGTCCTGGATTTGTTGTGCACACTAAGCTAGTACCAGGTGCTAGCTGGTCAACTTCCAATTCCTCTAAGGCTGAATTGAAAGAAGATCCACGAATGCTCCTTCAGCAGCCATTTTCAGCTGTTTTAGTGCTCTGTTATCAGCATCTCTAACCTCATTAGAGTATTTTTTAGCACCTTTGGTCAGGCCCATCTTGGTGCAATAGAATTGCCTTTGATCGGATAGGGTCATCTGAGAGTTATAGGCTGAAGCATGGAATTGGATCAGATCTCTAGGAGAAGTAAATTTCTTATCCCCCCTTAGAGCGGAGGACTTTGTCATTGAGAAAATTGATCCATACCATCAAATGATGAGGACCAGTCACCTTCTGCAAAGAGCAGTGATGCAACATTGGGGCACAGCAGAATTTTAGAAAAGTTCCCCAAACCATATTTCTTTACTGGAAGAAGAGATCTTCCTACACCTTGGAGGAACAAGGATATGGTTATATGTGGAAGAGCCGCAGATCTCCTTGAGAGTGTTATAATCTTAGGATCTGGGGCTCCACCTGTTGGCTTGGTAGTCCTTATTGAATAAATGCCAGCCAGACGATCCATGATAATGTTGAGCTCTGCAGTTGATTTCTTCTTGACATTTTCCAATTCGTGCCACTCATCAAGAAGATAGCAATTGCGTAAGTCAATAGCAGCATTCAATGCCTTCAAGTCCTTAATATCAAAAGGAATCCCTTGGGATTGGTCCATGTCCTTAGCTTTAGCATGCCTATCCAACAGAATATGCAATGTCAGTGATGGGGCAAAGCCTTGATAGGCGAGGCAGTCAATTTGTGCTTTTAGTCCAGCAATGCAATCATTAATGGTGGCTTCACTAAAGCAAGCCTTGAGCACATTTGCTTGCTCTTGAGTCATAGCTCCTCTAGAAACTAATGCTCCTATAGGAGAAGCGGCATGAGATGCCATTCGCCTAGTGAGCTCCCTCAGTTGTTCTTGACTCACTGGCTGAGCTGCCATTTTCTGGTGATAAATTAGTTAAAGATCGATATTGACAAACTTTTACGTACCCTGAAGCCAGCTATTTTGTCAAGTCTGGGAAGAGAAAGAAGTCGCAGAAAGCCATATCCGGTAAATAATGTGGATGCGGAAGCAATTCGAACTTCAAATCGACCAATTTCGCTGTTGCAACGGCAGACGTATGAGCAGGTACATTGTCGTGGTGGAAGAGAACTTTTTTTTTTTCGCCAAATGAAGGCGTCTACTCATCTTCGCGATCGCGCCACCATTTACTAGAAAAGTATCGGACTTTTAACTCTGCCCCCTCGTACAACGAATCAAGGAGTCTAGCATGGGGTACAGGCACTTCTGTTTCAAAGTATTTACCAAGAGCCGCAAAATCGAGCAACGATAACATGGAATCATATGGATCATGTTACGCGAAAAGTTCCTATTCCTACATTTTCCGCATAAAAGATTTTCAATCCACTTTTTTATTCCGCGTATAAGTGGCATTAGTAGTACGGTTTTTCGCAGTGAAACACCGTTTGAAGTGCACTCCGAGAGCAGTAACTGAAAGAACCTTCCGCCGCCCGTCAAATGTCGAAGCCAATCGACCGTCGACGTTTCTCGAATCGTAATTCGTAGTGTGGGGTGGGTTTGCCGGAGGTACATTCTAGGCGGTGGTGGTTCCGGCGGTTTCGTCTTGCGGCGTTTGCCAAGAACCATTATCGAAAAACCAAACGTGGTTCGCGTGGTAGACGCGATGCAGACGTATTATAGGTCTTACGAGCTGGTATTTTTAGTCCAATCGTGAGGAATAAGATAATTGGAAAGGTCTTTAATCATTCGAAGGAGGTACAGAATTACCGTATCTATTTTCGATATTTTTAATCGAGTTACATTATCACCAGTAAATTCATTTTAGAGTTTACATTCTTCTAATTCGTGATTTTTCTATACATTTTTGAAACGTATCATCCGATAATACTTCCAATACAATCGCGACGGTCGTATAGTCAGTTTATTATTCCATACACATCAGAATCAAAAGCGGTAGCAACTCCTTTGGTGAGCATAAAGTATATAGGTACTGTGTATGACGCGTTAGCGCCGAAGCCCGACGAACGTGCAAAATCTTCGTCCATCGTAGTCGAATCTCGCAGATATATCGTATGTCCGCGATCAAAGAGGACCCTTTAAAACTGCGAGTTTTGCATGAGCACCACCGTGGGTCTCCTCGTCCAATAGAATCACCGGAGAAGCGTGAATGCGCATGCGTAGTCATCCGCGGGTGTTGTCGTCGTCAGCACAAGTTCAGATCGGTTATTTCAATCGGTTATTTCATTGAAACCAACCTGAACTTGCTGACGACGACAACACCCGCGGATGACTACGCATGCACATTCACGCTTCTCCGCGGTGATTCTATTGGACGAGGATGTTCACAGGGGTGCTCATGCAAAACTCGCAATTTTGCTATGGGCTCTTTGATCGCTGACATACGGTACATCACGAAAGATTCCCGGCTCCGATGTCCCGCTGGTAAAACGTCCCTTTGTTCTCCGCTACATTCTGTACTTCAACGGAGAGTAATATCGTTTATCAAGGGCATTTTCGAGTCGCGAAACGCGACCGTGGCTTGATTGGTGGATGCGAACGCTCGCGTAGGAACAGCAGCCGGTACGACGACAATTTTGGAGTGGAGGGAGGGCCGTTAAACGAAGAAACCCAACTAGCACCCCGTTACCGACGTACAGCGCGGGGCCAACGCGCACAAGTGGACCGAAAGGAGGAGGATAATTTTAGAACCATTCGCGTAAAGAGAAGGCGTAAACCAGAGGGCGAAGATGGTTTAATAATACACAATTCCAACTGGCACGGGTGCAATAACAAATGATCATCCCGTCGTGTATACGCGGGAAGCCGTGGACGGGGTTTCCCTCTCGCCTCCCTGCTGTTGTGTCGGCAACAATTATTCCAGGGGTCTTTCGAAGATCCCATCACAATGGGAAACGCGCGAAAATGTATGTACCTATTGAGTTTAGCTCTGTACTTATCGGTCGAGCGAAGATGTTGCTTTACTTTTTCCTTACGATTTCCTTAAGATTTCGATGTTATCGCCATGGCGAGCTTCTCGAAAGCCGAGCGTTCTTACTTTATAACAGAATTTTCGGCGCGAAGTCCCATGAAAAATTCAGCTTCCGCCGCGTTGTCCTCGTTATTCAGTTTTCCCGAGAGCGTCCGCTGTCAGCACGGTGCGACGTTAATTTTTAATCGAGACGACCGGTTGGGAGAACGCTTGGAAGTTATTAACGCAAATCTTGAATATGTTAACATCCGAACTTTTGAATCTTCGAACAGTTGGTTTAACCTAGTTTGCAAAATGGAATGGTTATATTTTTGGAATTTTTATCCGTTGATATGGCGACATTTTTTGTTGGGTTTTGGAAAGAAGCAGGTCAGGTTTAAATTATAATAAAGGATTTAAAATGCAGAGCAATTATTATATGTATTTAAGTTCAATCTTTTCACGTCTAGAGCAGTCGCAAGACTAACTAACTTATGACTGATATTCTTTAATATAAAGGCAATGCCATGGCGTCGCTTATGTGGCCCCATTTCTTAAATATAAACATAAACGTCAAAAATGACTTAATTGATACAAAACTGAAAGTATATTTTATCAATTTTGGAATAACGTAAATCGTGAAAATGTTCATTCTTATAAACATGCTTCTTCATATTGTATTGCATGCTTGAATGCTTTTAATGGTAACATTAATAAGTATATTTTAACAACAAAAAATGTTATTGATAATAAAACATTTGAACTTGAAAATATGATTGATTAGTTATAAAATAATATTAATAAAATATAACATTAGTTTGTCACACTAAGTTTTCTTAACGAAAATTAACTAATCTAAACTTAAATGTATTTACTTATTTATTTTCTAGATACTAATTTCTAACTTATAGAACTCTCCCAGACCAATTTCATTTCGGATCTTTTCAAACTGCATAGCTGGTAGTGGCTTTGTAAAAACATCTGCAAGTTGTTTATCTGTGGGAATGTATTTCAGTATTACTTCCTTTTGTTCTACCTTTTCTCTTGAATAATGATATTTTATGTCAATATGTTTTGATTTTTTGTGATCTGTTGGATTATTAGCATGGCAATGCAACCGTTGTTATCTTCACATATTGTAATTGGTTTAAGTAATTTCAATTGTATACTTATTAAGAGGGATTTTAACCAACTAGCTTCTTTTAAATGGCAGCACAATTCGCTACGAAACTTGAATAAAAATTGAAAATACTGCACTTGCTCCAAAAATGCTCTTGCCCCACCTTACCTTATTGTAAATTGTTTGCATAGATGTATGTATGATTGTAAAAAAGGTTACTTGTTCCTTCGTTCGTTGTGATTGATGCTCCAGTGTTCCAAAAAATCATAATTTGTGTCCTTAATTTTTGCTGAAGTGGAGGTTGTGTATAATTTCACATATTTCTGTTCTAAACAAGTACGTATTTTACGTTCTGGCTAAAACAATGAAACATTATTTGCAAAATTTTCAACTCTTATGATTTACTTCAAATTAGTCCACTTACCTCACAGCGACGCGTCGTCATGACGATGGACATTGTCGATGAATTTTCGATTCCTGGCACCGATTGGAAATTTTCCGCATTACGTAAACCCGACATGGGATCGCACGCGCGAAAGAAAGTACACGCCCGAAAGCTCATCTCTCCGACTAGAAAGCTCCGACTCCTTGCATGCTTCGAGACGTTCCGCGGGACTCCCTCGGGACCGGTCTTTCGGACTGCACCTCCCGAGACGAATCGAAGTATTTGCCGAACTTTTATCCAATGAATTCCGTCGCATACGAAAAAATCGATGCGTTCGCCACTGTTCCTCTTCCGACACTCGAGTCCACTTACCTTTTTCGGCAATTTCTTATAATTTGAAGGAACAGGACCTGAATATTCTTCACTGGGACTTTTTTCGCCAACAAAATGCAGAGAGCAAATATATTTGTATCTTTAGTAATACAATGGAGAGATTGAAATCCTTCATCTGCACGTCCACATAACCCATCCACTTGTCACTTTTTTCACATTTATTACATTTCATGTTTCTTAATCGATTCCTTCACATACCCCTAGCAAAATTCAAGACAAGGTTTCGGGATGTAAAATGAAGTGAAACCTTCCATTTTTTAATTTTTTAGAGCGTATGTCACTTACGCAAACCTGCTAAAATCCATTCTCCATGCTAAAATCACTTTTACTTTCGAATATTCGATTTGTTATTGACTAGAAATGATTCAAATTTGCGTCATCAACTTTGTAATTACTTTAATGATTTAATAAGATTTTTTTTCATCAGTACACTTTCAAAAACTGCCTGAAAGTTAATCGGAAGCTGCCATTTTTACTTGCTTGTGCGCACATTTTTTTGTCCAGAATGAAAAGGTCTTTACATTACGAGGTGTTATTGGCTGTGGAACATCATGAATGTTGCTATGTTGATGGAAATCTCTTACGATGTATAACGATACCCGGTGCTATTATCGCTCCTGAGGACAATTTCTACTATCGTGGGTATACTGCGAAAAGTGACCAAGTCAAAAATCAACTTGGTCACTTTTTACTGTATTACTATCAGTCCTATGGGCTTGGTCATATATCCGCAGTGTCCAGTAAAAAGTTACCAAGTTGATTTTTGACTTGGTCACTTTTTGCAGTATACCCACGCTATGTGAAATGTCACTTTGTACAAAATTCTTTTTTTCTGCGTAAGCAAAAAAATCGCTTGTGTGTACTCAAGCACGTCTAGCTTTCGACCTCCTAATACGCATTGTCGCTACTGGTACAATCACAAAGACGGTCGATCAGAATCATTGACGCTAGGTCGTGCACGTACGTTATTTAATCGATTTTCAGTTGATCCAATTTAACTTTAATACTTCTTGCCTTGACTTACTAGAAATTCTGCTTAAATTAACGTAGGAAGGAAGTTTTCTCGGAGATTAACTTCAAATTGGTTCGAGACATTCTTGCAACCAATGTCTTATGCTTCCCACGTTTAAAACCCTGCCCAAATTATTGAGCAAAAACGGTAGCGAATATAATATGTGCTACGTAAACTATGGGGCTCTGCTATTCTATGCGTGACATACATTGTATTTGCGAAGGTTTTTGCTCGTAGTTGAGGACTCTCTTTAATTCTACCGACGCTCGTTCGATAGAACTTGGTAGATAATGTTTCGTTACTGCCGGGACTTACGTCGAAGGGGCACGTTAAGTGGACGTTAAATTTGCATAAAATTACCTGCGTCACCTTGGATTTCAATTTTTCCCGTCTATAGTTATACCTTTTACGTATAACCTATACCTATACGAATTAATTACGTGAGTACGGAATTAAGAGAAATTAATTACAATTAACGGTATTATTAATAGAAAGGCTGTAGAGACACTGTAAAATAATATTAATATATTATATTTAAGTATATTATATTTAAAAGAGATAGTCAACCTGCAATGAAACTTCAAAAAGATGGAACAAATCGTTACGAACTCATGTTAAACTTTCAAATCACATTTTTGCGTTAAATATCAGTTTCTCTCAACGTCATGACAAAATATCGATACTGTTTGCTCTGAATTAATCCTTGATAGGATCGTGATATGATAAAAGTTTATTTTATATGCGAGATAATTGAAAATTTCATTGAACGAATAAAATAGCAATGAAATGTCAATCAAAATTGAAGTTCCATTTTACAAAGAAATAAATTCCAACTTTCCGCGTAAATAAAGATATGACTGAAGTATGGCAGTAGTCTGGAAAGGGGAGAGCCAAAAAAGTATGGCTACAGATTGTATTTTTGACTTTCAGCTAGACAATTTTCTCATATCAGTTGAGAAGTAAAGCTTACCATCGGTCATACTTTCGAGAATGAAACTCGCCTATTTTGAACGTGGTCGAGTAAGCTTTTTTACATCTCAACCGATACGAGAAAATGGTCTGGTTGAACGTCTGGGATACGATCCATAGTCATTTAAGTCAACTCTTTCCAGACTTCCGCCATATTTTATCAATACTTTTTTTTTACGTTGATTCTTTCCCGCGCTTAGAAAAGAGCTGAAAAGTATGCAGAATTTCTAATAAGTCAAGGCAGAAAGTATTAAAGTTAAATTGGAAGCTTCAAGGCGATCATGTGATCGTCATTTTCCGAAGAATCTAAACAGGAATTTAAACCTTCCCGCACGACGGGCATAATGTCGATAGCGGATCTCGACGTTTCGCGCGATCGAAGCGTTTAACGATCGCATATATCAAACGCTATATTTATACACCGTCATCTCGGACCATCGGATGCTTCGCAAACGACGCCGCAAATTTTATTCTTCTGCGGGCAAAAGCACATGCTCGTACGCCCGTGCCCATCAATTGCCACTTAACACGCAGATAGCGCACGGTTGTTTTCAACGTGCGAGGCTATAACCAGCGGGGCAACCAACGAACGTACGCGCGAGAACCGTTATACAAGTACACATATCTATTTTTCGAACACATCCGCGCATAACCGCCCCTGTATCCCTCTCTCTCCATACACACTACACATTCACCCATCCGATCAGCTCGGCTACGGCGCACAGATTCCACCGACGCTGCATCGACGTTCGTCCTGCCACGGATGAATTCCCATGTCGGTCGTTTTTCGACACGGCAGTCGGATCTCCGTGCATTCAATTTGACATCTTCCACCCGAACGATTAATGAGCCCGAGTCGCTCACGGTGGAGGGGGAAGCGAGCGATAGACTTGAGCAATTCGTACAAATTTATTTCTGTGTCGCCACGAAGCGATACTTACCTAGTTTTTGCTGCCTACACACGATACAATTTATCGTACGAAATATCGTCCAACCTTGTCGAAACTGTCGTCGTAACGACAATCGTAGCTTGTGTAGGCGAATTGGATGTCGTGCAGTACGTAGCGGTCGTATTGGATCGCAGTACGGAATATTTTGCTTGATTAGGCCATCTAGACTCTACACACGTTACGATTTATCGTACTTCATATCGTTCAACATCTTTCGAAACTGCCGTCGTAACGACAATCGTAACGTGTATAGGCGAATTGGATGTCGTGCAGTACGTAGCGGTCGTATTGGATCGCAGTACGGACCTTCCATAAAATATCTTATCGACGGCAGTTGCTTGTTAATAAGGTGGAACGTGTGTAGCGGCGCGTACTGCTACTGCGGCAGTTGCGATATCAAAAGTTGTTTCGGCAAGCGCAACGGCGCAGTATGCGACCGAAGAGTAAATGGTTGAAAGCAAGTCGGGAGAGGGGCCACTTTAACCTAAAAAACAAGAATTCGCTGGAAAGCGCCCTCAAATTTGAGAATTACGAAAACCTAACACCTATACGTGGTAGACAAGTTTTAAAGAAAGTTCTGACCGTACAAAGCGCAGGAGGACGGCGACATTGAGAAGAGATGTTGAAGTCGAATAACTTTCCTGTGCACTCAAATGAGTCTTCGATCTTCAGGATACGCGCAAGCTGCAAGTGTCGTCAAAGATGTGATCTTTACAACGCCTGAAGGAGCTTCAATATACAGGGTGTTCATTTTAAAACTTACCACCCACGTTATCTGCGTAAAGAGACATATTTCTGAAAATCGCCGAGACACGTCAACAAAATTATTGAGGGGGAACATTTTTTATAAAAATTCGACGCCCCCCCCCCCTCAACCACCTGACTCCGGGGGCGGTAACCCCAATATTCTTAAATGGAACAGGGGGTCGAGTGATACCTCATTTTAACGTCAAATTTGAAAAGTAGGACGTCAAAATGTACACAATTAAAAGCCCTTTAAAATGAGGTATCACTCGACCCCCTGTTCCATTTAAGAATATTGGGGTTACCGCCCCCGGAGTCAGGTGGTTGAGGGGGGGGGGGGGCGTCGAATTTTTATAAAAAATGTTCCCCCTCAATAATTTTGTTGACGTGTCTCGGCGATTTTCAGAAATATGTCTCTTTACGCAGATAACGTGGGTGGTAAGTTTTAAAATGAACACCCTGTATAAAAAGGCTTCTTTAGACTCTGGGACTTCTCCAGGGTTCCAGTTACTCCTTGATTCGTTATCATGTTTATGGTTCCTTTCTTTATAGCAGCAATACTCTCATTTTTTTGCGATGGAGATCCGAATAGGCATATCCAAGTACATCACTGTTGTAAAAATATCCAATCGGTTGACTAAGTGGTCAGTTGCACCTGAGTCTAGTAGAAAAGCCAACTTGTCCGATGAAGTCATTGTATCAGATTGTAAGATTTCAGCTTCACTGATAAAAGCAATATTTCCGTTGCGTTCCTTATAAGCCTGAGTACTTTGAATTGCTCGTGGATGCTCCCCTGAAGATTCCATCATCTTTTTGTAGTAATAACAGAGAAAGAAAAACTTTAGTTTGATCTCTTATACTGGTTGAACGGTTTTCCTCTAAAATTTTGTCGATTATTTCTCAATTTTCTTCCAGCATTAAAATTTCGTCCTTGATTAAAATTTTGTTTTTGCACTTGATTTTGAAACTGTGTTTCTACTTGTAGAATTTTAGCACTCGTATCACTTCTTTCATTTGTCAATCTCACTTCAAATTCTAACAATTTCTTTTTCACATAACTGTAAGTTAATTGATCATTTGATTTGGTAGCGATTCAAGTGACGTAGCGATAGGCTGATACGAGCTTGGTAGCGAAAAAAAAGTAATCGAGTGATCAATGTACTTTCCGGCAGTTCTACACCAAGTTGTAATTTAAGCTCGATGATCAATTCATCAAGAACCGTCAAATGCTTTGAAAGACGAACATCATTACGTATACGGTTTGGCGTTACGTACGTATATATAGAAGTGCATCTCGACGAAGAGAGGCCCGCTTTCATGTGACTCTTGAAGGCACGTGGACAACATTTGCGTTAGGAATTGCGAAATGTTCGATAGAATTCGTTGGATGCGATAATCGTTAGACTTACTATCTTAATGGTCGAGGAGTAATCATTGAGCCTCTTCCTGATAAGGAGCAGCTGCAAAAAATATTTCAAATATATTGATAGCTCTTTAATGTTAAGCCTTGCGCGACAAATCAAACTTCTATTTCTTTAGGTTTCTCGTCATTTCGTCTCGGGAATGTCGTATTTTCTCCATTGACAAACACGAGAAACGCGAAATATATAGTTTGATCGCCGCAATTTTTTTTAAAACGAAGATATTGTTTCAAAGTTATTGAAAATCAACGAGTTTGTAATATTTTTGGGTAATAATATAAGAGGTTTTTTTTTCTTCTATTTTCGACTTCAAACGTTCCTGATTCTTTACGTCAACGTTCTGCTTCAATTTCGATTTTTCTGTATTCGATCTTCTGCAAAAGTTTTACAGATTCTAATTCCTTAAATCGATGCATCTACCATAGTTTTGCTTTGACCGACCTTTGGCTTTTGATGATTCTATTTCTCTTAAGTTTTTTATCGTTTCGCCTTGGAAATATCGCATTGTCTCTATCGAAGAGAGCGAGATCTCTTGGCTAAGTCTCCCATTAATTACCATTTAAAAAATCCCTTTGGGTACCACTGACAGTCTCCCTTGGCAAAGTTTTCCATTGAGTGTTTAATGGTAATGAATGGGACCTAAAGGTAACCAATGGGATCGCAATGGAAATTCGGAGGGAAAAATGAACTAGCACTTTCTACCATTCAATATAAATGGGACTCCACTGGCAAATCAGTGGGAAATAATGAAAGGTATGTTTTCCCATTCGTTACCAATGGAGGACCAATGGCAAGTTACTGGGAACATTTAAATGGTATTTTATTCCAATAGTAACTAATGGGAGTCCAATGGCAAATAACGGAGTTCCATGCGGAAGCCGGTTACGACTAGACGCGTTGCGGATCGATCGCAGGAAACAGTGCCGATACAGCGATATTACAGGATAATCGCAGCGATTTTTCGGATCAGGGGAGTGCAGAGCGTGCCGCCAGCAAGAACACGCAGGAGAAAGAGAGGGGACTGCTCTAGATTTCAAAGGAGGGCTTCAAAAAAGTTGAAAGAAAAAGTGAGGTTAGGGGAAGATGGGCAGAGGAAGAGGAGGTGGGGCACGCGGGGAGGATGATTCGGGCGCCGTCGGATCAGGAAAGTCGGAAAAAGCCGAGGGGACAGCGGGAAGACCGACCGAGGCGCCAGAAGGAAAGCGGAGGAGAGGCAGACCAAGAAGCGCGAACAGAGATGACGCGGATGCGGCCACGGGGGTCTTGGACAAATAGCTAAGTAAAGTATCACTCAACAAATGGGAAATGAATGGTTATAATTGGATGGGAATTAATTCCATTTCACGAATGGTAATGTCAACGGTATGAAAACACCATTAAACGAATGGGAAAATAAATGGGATGTCGAATGGTAGTATAAGTGGGAAAGATACCATTGGCAAAACCCCATTGATTTACCTTTGACAGACTGTCAGTGGTATCCAATGGGATTTTTTAAATGGTAATTAATGGGAGACTTAGCCAAGGGCTGTCAAAGGTAAATCAATGGGGTTTTGCCAATGGTATCTTTCCCACTTATACTACCATTCGACATCCCATTTACTTTCCCATTCGTTTAATGGTGTTTTCATACCGTTGACATTACCATTCGTGAAATGGAATTAATTCCCATTCAATTATAACCATCCATTTCCCATTTGTTGAGTGATACTTTACTTAGCTATTTGTCCAAGACCCCCGTGGCCGCAGCCGCGTCATCTCTGTTCGCGCTTCTTGGTCTGCCTTTCCTCCGCTTTCCTTCTGGCGCCTCGGTCGGTCTTCCCGCTGTCCCCTCGGCTTTTTCCGACTTTCCTGATCCGACGGCGCCCGAATCATCCTCCCCGCGTGCCCCACCTCCTCTTCCTCTGCCCATCTTCCCCTAACCTCACCTTTTCTTTCAACTTTTTTGAAGCCCTCCTTTGAGATCTAGAGCAGTCCCCTCTCTTCCTCCTGCGTGTTCTTGCTGGCGGCACGCTCTGCTCTCCCCTGATACGAAAAATCGCTGCGATTATCCTGTAATATCGCTGTATCGGCACTGTTTCCTGCGATCGATCCGCGACGCGTCTAGTCGTAACCGGCTTCCGCATGGAACTCCGTTATTTGCCATTGGACTCCCATTAGTTACCATTGGAACAAAATACCACTTGAATGTATTCCCAGTACCATAACTTGCCATTGGTCCTCCATTGGTAACGAATGGGAGTACACATACCTTTCAATATTTCCCACTGATTTGCCAGTGGATTCCCATTTATATTGAATGGTAGAAAGTGCCAGTTCAGTTTTCCCTCTGAATTTCCATTGCGATCCCATTGATTACCTTTAGGTCCCATTCATTACCATTAAACACTCAATGGAAAACTTTGCCAAGGGATGCACGAATTGCGAAATATACAGTCTGATCCCCGTAATTTCTTTAAAACGTAAATGATAGAAAAAAATGTTCCAAAGTATTTGAAAATTGACGAGTTTTTCAATGTAGCTTCAGATGAAATAGTCACTGGAAAAGTTTTTTAAATTCTATATATAAGTAATTTGTCGCGTCGACGATTTCATTTTCGATAGGTATCTCTATATTCGTTCGTCTGCAATAATCTCAACCTTCCTGCTTCCTTACATCGTCACAGCTACCATAATAATTTCGCTTCGATTCAGCTTTTGCCTTTCATTGATCCTGATTTTTTTATTCGATATAATCACCCTTCCATCGTCGCTTCGATGTTGATTTCTCTATATATTCGACGTCCACAATAATCTCAACAATCCTTCTTACCAACATCGACGCAGCGACTGTAATTTCACTTCGACCGAAGAACGAAGAGAGAAGAAGGGAAAACTGGAGAGAAAAGAGTAGCTCCTATACTCTGCGACTTTTCCCCCTCCCCCGCTTTACCACATCCATCGGGCCGCTGTATAAACTTACCCCTTCGTTCTTTTCGCTCGCGCCTGTATTAATTTCTACGATTCCCTCTCGCTCGAGTTTATTCGTTTCGAAGAGCGAGTTTTCGAAGCCAGGGCTCGCGTCGAGGTGCGCGCGCGCGCGCTGCTTTTGGGACATTCTTTCCCTACCCTCTTGGACGGCTGGTAATTGATTTTCTCTGCTCCCTTAACGCGCGATTCAATAAACTTCGGGTATCGACCCGACACGGTCCATGTGCTTTGGTGTTTTTACCGTAAGTGGTCATGATTCATCCGGCCCCGGGGGCGCGAAAAATGAAAAAACGAGATCGGGTGTGCGCGCGCGAGCGCGATATTTGCGTTGGAGTTGGCTCGCGCGGCCTTTTAACGGGCGCGGGAGAGTAGAATTTGTAGAATCGAGCGAAAAGAGGATTACAAAGTATGCAAATACACACGAGGGTGGGACGACGGCGAGAGGGGTTGTGTGAGAGAGAGAAGGGATGGGGTACGTGGCGAGGGAGGAGGGGTCAGAACGAGGGAGAATGGCGGCGGGAGAGAGGCAAGTGGTGTAAATCCAATTTGCGCAACATTGGGGTTACAGCGTTTCATTCATTAGCTCTTATTAGGCTGTATTATGCAAAAATGAGTCAACCCGCACGCCAACCGGAAATTAGACGGTCCCGGTTCCACGTGCGTGGGTATAGGCTGGCGCCTTTCAGTGAAATGCATCGAGGGTGGGTTCGTTACGTTTACTTTTTCAAGCAAAACGAGTACACGTTGATCGAGGTGCGGGACGTCATAACTCTCAGAAAAGAGAACTAACAACTGAGGATATTTCTTATCTGTCAGTGTATGAGAGGTTAAAAATTGCGTCGCTTGAAATCTACATAATCGTTAATATACACTGTAAAAAGCAAACTAATGTTTGAAAAACATCGGCAAAATAATAATTTTGGACACGGTTACCACCCGGAAGCTAAGAGTAGTAATATTGAATTATACTGACAGTGGCCGCGACAGCTTAAGATTTTTGATTATGTTAATTATTATTTGAATATATTATGTTAACTCTACTCGTACATATTATACAACCTAACAACAGAATATTTTTGTTCCTATTGCCAGAGGTTTCTTAATGGTTTTATGATATTTTGATACTCCGAATTCAAAAATGAACTTAGGATTTTTCTGCTTGGCTTTAGTTTTTAAGATAATAATAAATTTGTTGAATTTTGGTTTTATTGCAATACGTCAATGTGCCTACTCGACTGTATTGTGCTATCCGGTCATTACAAGATCTGAAAGATTGTACTGTCTGGACGTTCGAGAGCTTGTTACGACATGTTACATGCTTGCGCTTAAGATTTTGCATCCCTTTGTGTAGTAGTTATATGCGAGTCGTGGAAGCATCGTGCACGCATGACATTTTTACATTCATCCGCAAAAGTATCGAATTGAAAAATCTTTTTATCCAATTACAGTAATGTGAGTGCATCACGAAAACATTACTTAAATCGCCTTGATATATTTTCCTATATTTTTGTTGTGTATTCACCACGGGAAAACAAAGGCAGGTATCCAGTCACCCCGAAAGCCTCGTAGCTGCACCTGAGGAACTCAGCGCGGGTACGGGAGATGTACGTCTCGTTGGGGTGGACCTCATACCCCACTTGCCCGTAGGTGTCAATGATACTGGACGTACTGGAGACTATGAGACGTGAATATCACGCCGTCCCCTTGGGCATAGAAGTGGTTGTAGTCTCTGTTAATGTCGATTCTCTCCTGGGCAATCCTGTTGATGGCTCGGAAGCTAGCGATGTTGAGCAGGGTGTCCAGGAGGGCAGTTCACCGCCATCCGCTGGGTATGCCGTTGATCCAATCCATTGTAGTCGTGCCTACGTACACCTTTGCTCTCTCTCCGTAGAAGAAAATGCTGTCCCATAGTACAGCACAGACAGCATGCACGTCCGGACTGGGAATGTTGTCGAATTTGCTCTGGTCAAGGGGTACCTTCCACTCTGGTCCCTTCACCGCTGCGACGAGGTCCATGTCAATGGCCTCGTTACCCCTGTCGATAGCAAAAAGTGTGCTGAGGGGACTACCTGCCATGCCCCGCTTTATGATCTCGGAGAGGTAGGCCATCTTCCGATTGACTTCGTTGCCTGTCTTTACCACGGGGTGGATCTTGCCCTCCTCACTCTTCTCCATGACCACCATCACTTCACGGGATGGGGTGAAGAGCTCCCGGAGAATCTGTTCGTCAGTGTAGAAAACCCCGTCGCGACCCGTCGAGGGGCTTCATTCTTCTTGTAGTCACGGCCTTTCCCTCTATGTTGACCTTGGTGGTTTGGCCTGTATCCGACTTACCCTGCATCCACTTGTCGGCCATAACTCAATCTGAAGGCTCCATACATTTGTGAGGCTCCGTCCATTGCCATTGTAAAAAACGAGATGCGGCAGCTCAAAAGCTAGAGCCAATCTAGCGGAATCGATAGCGAATACGGAATGAGTAACACAAAGGCATCTTTAAATCGTATTCATATACGTGATAGTAAAAATAGTGGTGATTAGTGCTATATGTCATGAGTTATGATATTGTTTTTTCAGTGTACACCTGCAGCCAATGATTTTGATCGATCCGCTTTAGCTGATTGTACTGTATCGAGTTCACCGTACTTAAATGGCTCGAGCGAATTTTATTGTTTTGCCAAAAGAACTAAATTTGATTGGTCAACTCGATAAACTACTGTCATCCAAAACGGGATGATCAGAAACATCAGTTGCAGGTGTAGATGGTATGCCTCCATAAATTACAACAAAGATCATGTTTTTTTTTCGTGGACGCTTGTTCTTGATTGGCTGAATGAAGTGGAAGACTGTTGAAGACAGGTTAACGTGTATAAATGCAGATTTTTTTCAACATTATATTTATAACAATTTTCGATCATTTTTTTCGATTAAGTACTTGAGAGTATAAGTCTTTAACCCGGCATCCGATATACGTGGAGTGTAACAAACCCCCACAGTGCCACTGTCGGAACACGTGAACAAATTTCACGTGTCGGATGCCGGGTTAAAGAATAAGAACTTTCAGATTTGTTCGACTTTTTGTCAATTCTAGTCTTATCTTGTTGGTTGTAGGTATTTAGATATTTTCTATGCTGTGGGTTGACAGCAGGAAAAAGGTATTTGATCATATATTGATATTGATGGAGTAAATGTAATAAATCGGGAATAAATTTATTTTCATGAATAATTAGGCAAACTTCGCGTCTCCAGTGACCAGTGCTTAAATTATCTGGACCAATGTTAATTAGAATTTCCTCTAATTTCTATCCGTTCGCCTGTTTCCCCGGAATATTTGTAAAATAACATTTCGAGCACTGGTAATTGGAAACATTACCCTTTCGAATGAAAGGTCGTGTAGGACGAGGCCAAATGAGATAGGAGAGGAGGGGGAAAGAGGGGCGTTACCAAACAATCCCGTAACTGGGTATCTTTCTGCACAGTAAAATCGCATACATTACTTATATTATACATATTATGTGTTTGCAGCCTCAACTGCAGTCAACCAAACACCGCATTTTGTCATAATAGCAACAAATATATAGGACTGTGTAGAAAAATTATTCTTTTATTCGATCTGATGGCCCCTCTTTTTTGTGGGCTACAGAATATGGTGACTCATTTAGTGACTGGGGTGCATACCATACCCTACACCCCAAGAAATAAGCATCAGATCGAGCAAAGGATTTATTCTTCTCTGTTAACCTTCATTTCTTTTGCTGTAACAGTTTCTGATTAGTTTGATGCTATACTAGATATGTGTATGTGCATCAAAATATGCAACTGTATACGTTCCATTTCGGCATCGAGGGAGAGTGCGTAAGTGACACTCTCCTTAATAATTTTTACGCGCTAATTAATTTTTGTTTAGCTATATAATTGTATTAGGTTAAACTTCTGATTGAATGTAGTTTTTCTATTATTAAAAAATACGCGTAAGTTGTAGAAAAAATTATTTTAGAAAACATAATTAACTTGAATATTATTAAGCATTCCACAGTTTCACAGAAAATAGTCAATCCGAAAACATTCATCATTAACGATCGCTCGGGGAATATTCAACGCTGTTCATTAGTCGACATTGAACGTTTTAACGATCAAAATTCGAAATCACTAAATGGTTATACGATTGCGGCCTCTGCTACGCTCGGTCATTCAGGATAAGTGATGAGAACAGAAACATCGTTCGTTATAAGAATAACATACGCCATGGACCGTGAAAATTCATTTCCACTCATGAACTGCCAGTACACAATTTTAGCCTTGACGATTTTCCAAAGAAGTGCAAGTTTTTTTTAATTCTAATTGTAAGTTTCATACAAATTTTCGATCGTCATGATCGCTATAACATATCATTAATATACATAGTTGATGTAACTATAAGTAGCGCTTCAATAAGCTTCATTGAAATCTATGAACTATTCACATGATCGATACGATCAAGCGGAAAGAAAAAATTCGTTTTATAACAATTTTTATTGCAGAGATGTGTCTTCTCAATATTTTAAGTCCTGGTGAAAACTACTAATATCGTTATCAATACCTTGTCGTTATCATTCGTACGATCTGATGAAGAGAAAGTGTTCTCCCCTTTTCGACGTTGCGAAAAGAGTTCGAAAAGATCGACTTACTGTTTTCTCTTCGCTACCAAGGGTCTCCGTCGGGGGTATTGGCCTTCCCCGATAATTTGAATTTCAATGAAAAATAACTAAGTCGTCCAAGAGGGGAAGGTCGGAAGGACTCGATTATCTAAGAATTTTTCTGGATATCGCCGGATATATAATACTTCTACTCGTTGCGTATTCATTGAAATATGATGTGCAAAACTATACTTGCCGAGTTCGTTAGTCTCGCAGACATCTTTATCGTTTTGACCTTAGGTCGTCGCGACATTGAAAAGGCGGAACAACTTCGCTGACCTAACGTCGACCCGAGTCTCAATTTTTACATGTGCTGTAGTCACCCCACCTCGCGTCGACTGACACGCCAAGGTTCGTTATATATGCAGAGGCCAAAGTATTTTCAACAAAAATAGTACGACTTTCACAGCGCTAGTATCTACTTTTATCTATGCGATTTTTGTTTTCGACTTATCAGTTGTGGGATGCCGCAATCAATAGTCCGGATAGATAATCTGCGAAATATCCTAGCTACTCATTTCTCCAAAGTGTGTAGATACTCTCCCTATCGAATGTGTCACACTCGCCCGTGTAGAAATGTCATGAGAGACTTCTCATGACGGATTAGAAACCGATCAGATGTGTTGTGAGGTTCCGTATTACGATATCCCTCATACAAGCCTCATTTTGACTGTACACTTAAGACATTCGGGTCAAATATGACCCAATCGCAAATAAAAAATAAATGTATATACTGATTATTAATAACATTTATTCAGTTCCTTAAATGTATCGTTCAATTGTTAAGTAACTTTTAATATGACTAAATTTTTTAATTTAGAGGCTTTTTTAATATAAATGAGCAGAGCGTGTATGAACCCATCACCGTCTCTACGTTGGACGCGCCTTTTGACTTGACAGTGATTGAAAAGCGCTCGGAGACTTGAAAATAGAAATATTATACAGACGTATATAGAAGTCTTTATTTTGTTAGGACAATCAATCAAAATATAGATTATGATGAGTGAACATTTCATAAAATGAAATCTATCTAGTATGGGTCATATATTATGATCCGAAGGTCTTTAGTGTGTAGTTTCTTGTAGCCGCCATAATTAATTAATTACACGTTTTTTTATCATAGAAATGTGTTGTTTTAAGAAGAAAAAAACAATGTCCCAAAGTTTCAGAAAGTTATCCCTAAATGCACAATTACAATTCATTAATATCGAACGATACAGATCACTATAGACTCGAGGATCGTATGAGGGATATTTATGATCAGATTTGGATGCGATTCTGATTCGTAGAACTGTGTTATATTAAAGTTAGTATAACTGACCAAAATCTAGTCAGATCACTGGGATTTAATTCTGATCAGAAGCTCCGATCTGAAACTGATTGGATTCGGATCAGACGTAATCTTAATTGGAATCCCAGATCAGATTCTCGTCCGGTGATTCGGATAGCATTCTGGTCAGAAGTCCCGATTCGAAGCTTATCGGCTTTGGATCATGACGCCATGTTTTACCACGATATCCAGATCCAATTCAGATTACAAAACGTGAGCACCTCAGATCTGATTCTAATCAGACATCCAGATCAGATTCTAATCTGTAATTCGCAGAATCTGTTCAGAATCTGATTCAAATCTGATAAAAATTTTTACTTTTGCGTTCGTCACGCGTAAGATGCACTTTATTTTTCATTCGCTCATACGTGTATAATACAAGCCTAATAAATAAATGTTCTTATATTAAAATTAGATCTATGAATTCCTGATTATGTAAACAAATATGAACGCACATTACATTTAACTATTCATATAAACGCACCGCAAGCATTTTTAGCCATCGGAACTAAATGGATCTTTGTGACGACTATGAAGAAATTAGTGTCGCTTACGAGACTCTAGTAGTTGTCACGAAAATATAATAGTTGCCACAACTATTTTTTCTTCGATCGTATAACATATTCGCTGAAAGTATGCTTAAACTACGCATCTACTGCGTTCCCTTTAATCCGTCAACGATGCCCGGGTCACGACCCCGACGAACGAAATATCCCGGATAAAGAAAGGAATCGTCGAATTCCTCAGTTAGGGTTGCCAACGTTTTATAATATCGAACAAAGCTATAGCGCCAGCGTCTGCCGGCAGATTGATATAAGAGCGGCTGGTTCACAGGCTGCCCGACTTACCCCCACCCAATTTATCAATTTCATCCACGCAATCTGACGAAAATACAGGATTGGTCCCCCCTTCCTACGACGCGAGAGAAGCTATACGCGGAGTCTTATAGACTTCGCGCGCGCGTGCGCAGTCGCGTCCCACATTCTTCGTAACAACTGTCCGCCAGTATTTTGAGAGGGTCGAGAAGAACGAGAACGACGGCGACATGGGAAGAGAGGGAACGGAGGCCGAGGGAGAGAGCGAGAAGGACGCGGCGTAATGTGCAGTCTCTCGAAAAGCTTCACATTCCAGAAATCGTATCTCGTGCCAGAAATAGGCGATGGATGTGACGTTCGAAAAACGCGCGACCCGCCCGCGGAGACACGCGTTCCCCGTGTCCAGGGACGAAGCGGAAAATTGGACGAACTCCGAGGGAAAAACCGTAATGGAGAAGGAGAGGCGATACTCTCTTTTTCAATCGCGCTCGAATCCGTGGGATTTCTCCTGAAAAGCTCGTTTCTCGCTGTGCACGCGTCCAGTTTTTTGCCTCTCCCTCGTTCGTCGCAGTGGGCCAGTCGCATTCGCAGCGAATTTCCCCTACTCACCCCGTCCGTTCGTTCGCTAACCAGCCCGACAATACCCGCCTTCCTGCTATTTTTTTGTCTCCGTACCACGGAAACGACTCTAAATTTCCCGGTAAATTTGCAGTGTCAGAAAAAGACGACCCTCTCTTCCCTCCACCACGGTCAATTGTGTATTTTTGGTCAAGGTGGGGCGAAAAAGGAACACTCAAATGTGGGCCGTCGTGCCATTCCGGTAATCGGAGGGTCGTATACGATCCAGATCGAGGTAACTGGATCCTCGCGCTCCTCCTTCGACCGAGAGATTAAAACAGATCTGTTCTTTGACTCGCGAGTCTCGCTACTTCGAATAGAATTGGACGGTCGCGCGGGAGGGGTCTACAGTCGATTTACAGTCTCGCGAGCGCGCGCCACCGTGGAATTTACGAGATGATTTTTAATCTTCCAGATGTGATGGTGGCGTCGCCCGTAGGGGGTGGAGGAGGGGCGCGTCGTCGTTCCCGTCGCGACGGCTTCGCTCTCTCTTCCGGACAAACACAGATGGCAAATCTAGAGAGAGAATGATTTACCGGTACTCGCGTACGTCGTACCTACGCGGCTAACATACGGTTTACATAAATATGCCGGGCGAGTAATTCGTGGAAACTCGGATTAAAAGGGGTCTAATCTCTCGTTTACTCGCTCGCCGCGTCCCGTGGACGATGGCCTCGTTAAAAGCGATGATCATGGAGGACGTCTCGTACAGCGCGGGTCTTCGTGAAAATCGATATTTGCTCGTGTTGCGAGCGAAACAAACAGTTACCAATCACTCTTACGTGTGTGCTCTTGTTCGCTCTTCTTCTTCCTGTTGCGGGGAAGGGCCGCTGCGTTTGGTCCGCTTCGCGCGTGTTGTGTTTACCTTCAGAAATTAATCAGATGGGTAGGTTCCGTTGGGCGATTCCTAGTGTTTTATGTCTATTTATGTTTTTCGATGATAGAATGTTATCAGGGGTAGAGGGGTTTAATGCAAGGCTTCTTCTTTTATAATTGTGGTTTATTTTTGGCATGAAAGAGGGAAGTACCTAAAGGCTTTCAATTATTTTGTACAAGTTAGAAATTCTTTGATCTTAAAGAATATAGACGCCATTTATTGTAAAATTACTGATAGCTGGCTTTTATGGCACTGGCAATGAATATAATAATGACAGGGTGACGTTGTCAGGAATCTGTACGTCCGGTAAATTTCGATGTACAGGTATTGTTGCAGTATACAGGGTGGACCAGGTTAAGCGTCATTTTTTTTTGATATGTGATAGAACAACAACAAAAAGTAGACTCATATGAAAATTTGTTTCAAAAATGTTTCCTAAAAAAGATACAGGGTGTCAAAGTTTCGAAAAAAAATGGTTTTCTCATCATAACTTCTAAACTACTTGATCGATTTCCATGAAATTTCGCACACAGGCTAATGTAGAACAGCTCTAAGCAATAATTAAATAATTTTTAAAAATTCTCCAGTGGCGTAGATACTAGGGGCCGGTACTCCCATTTCCCCCTCCCAATCTTCGGCGCCACTGGATATTTTGCAAAGAAAATTTAATCATTGGATTCCCCGTTTAATTTAGAGAAAAAAAAACCCTTGCAAATTTTTGATTTATGGCTTCGTTTTTGAGATATTTATTTTAATTTATAGGGTTACGAGCAGGCCAAAGCTAGGTTGAACTCCATTAATTGTGATATGTGATAGAGCAACAAAAAAAATAGATTCTCATGAGAAAATTTTTTTTTCAAAAATGTTTCCTAACAAAGATATAGGGTGAGAATCTATTTTTTTTGTTGCTCTATCACATATCACAATTAATGGAGTTCAACCTAGCTTTGGCCTGCTCGCAACCCTATAAATTAAAATAAATATCTCAAAAACGAAGCCATAAATAAAAAATTTGCAAGGGTGATTTTTTCTCAAAATTAAACGGGGAATCCAATAATTAAATTTTCTTTGCAAAATATCTAGTGGCACCGAAGATTGGGAGGGGGAAAGGGGGGTACCGGCCCCTAGTATCTACGCCACTGGAGAATTTTTAAAAATTATTTAATTATTGCTTAGAGCTGTTCTACATTAGCCTGTGAGTGAAATTTCATGGAAATCGATCAAGTAGTTTAGAAGTTATGATGAGAAAACTATTTTGTTCGAAACTTTGACACCCTGTATCTTTGCTAGGAAACATTTTTGAAAAAAATTTTCTTATGAAAGTCTACTTTTTTGTTGTTGTTCTATCACATATAAAAAAAAATGACGTTTAACCTGGTCCACCCTGTATATGTATACCGCGATTGTGTGTGAATGTAGGGGAAATATGCAGTGTATCGAGAATACGTTGCACTACAACTTATTCATGTGCACTTTATCTTGTGATTCTCGATTCTAAATAGCCACACGTGGCATCCAAATGATCTTTTTATTTAAGAATTTTTATGAGTAATCGGGTAAAAGTGTGATATATGCTCCCCTTAATTCGGCATTGGTCGCTATATGAGGATTTTGCTCACGTTTATACGCGATCGCCGTATATGAAAGTATTTCCTGCGACCAATGCCGGGTTAAGGAAACAAAATTATTGAGCAATATTTGTTGTTGTTAGAATGTGAATACATGGTCTATTGGCGAGAAAACGTAAGATTTTATATAATGAAAAAATATTATTTGAATAAAATAAGCTGAGATATCCAAAGAAATAGGACATTCCGTTTTCGGCATTTTGGAGGATAGATGGTCAAGTGGTAGGATAGATGCCCATACTTAGGAGGGTAGATGCTTTGGATCCTGATTCTCAAACTTATGCGATCAATTTTCGCATACCATTCTTTGAATTTCACCAATCTCGTTGTGGCCATTCCGTCTGATCCACTACTTCATTGGTTAGAATTAAGAGATTTGTATACGAAAGTTTCTTGTATGAGCTCGAGAGTCAGGGCCCTGAGTGTCTGATGAAATGAAAAATTCATTTCTGGCGTAAAGAAAACAAATTTTATAATGAATATACCTGATATCTCACACATATTCTAAAATACAACGATAAAGGAAATACAATTATTAATAAATAGATAAGTAGAAATAATTGAAAGTTCACTGTAGAACTATTACTGTTCCGTCGACTCCTTGCCATTCCTTTCGCTATTTGTTTCTTTTTCTTTCAATAATCATTACCGAACACGTGAAAAAACCGTTTTCTATGTTCTACAGAAAGTTGATGATACAAAAGTAAGTATAATATTCGGTAGATTTAATATTGTATTTTCTTCCGTGACTGCAAGAATATCGATATGGTAGATCGTCAATAAAATAGAGGCATATATTCTCCTTCGCCAATAGGGCATTTATCCTCCAACGGAAGATTAACGGTGGGATAGTTGCCCCGCCAATAATTATTCCAACATGCAAGATTAAAATCTGATTGCAGTTATCGTTTTTCATCGGTTAACTCTACTGTGTGATCCGCATAAATGACTTTCACGTCGAATTTTTCTTCGTAGAATATCCTACAGACGTTATTTAGCATAGATAATTTCACCTGAAATTATCAACGAGCTGTGCTCTCAACTCGAAACTGTTATAAATATTCAATTAAAATAGTTGGAGTAAATTTTTCATGTCAATATTCACGAATATGTAAACTGATGTAGGTAATAGAAATACTCCATTACCTCAATCGCGTACTAGTACATTCGAAATAAAGGGGATGGTCATCTATCCTCCGGTGGTATCTATCCCACTTTAACTCTAGGAAATTCCTAAAAAAATGCAATTAAACGTTCTAAAGCCACTAATATATAGACGTGAAATGAAGCGTATGGTTACGACGTCATTATCGACTAACATCTCATTCTGTTTCTAGTTTAAGAACAAATAATAATCGTCAACCTCGGACAGTTGATGACATTGCGACCGCCGTACTGGGACGCTTGCCAAAAGTAATTCCTTAGAATGAGAAAACACGGTGCGCCAGTAATATATTTACCCACTGAGAAATGAAATATGTTCTATGAGTCGTCCTATGTATGTGAGACTTAATTAACACATACGTATAACTGTATCTTTCATTGCACAAATACTGAACAGTGGACCATTGTGAGATACCAACAGTTATAACAACGTTTACAAAAGCGTCGAGAGGCAACATTCAATCGTTTATATAATTCCAATCGTTTACGTTTGAAATGCGTGATATTATTCGCTACGTAATATCGATAAAGGCGTCTGACAGCCACAAAAGGGTCAAAAGTCATTTGCATCGTATGATACAGATTGTTTATTTCTGTAGGTACCTACTTGATTCTACTAGTTAGCGCAGTCTCATTAAATGAATGATTTAACGAATGAATGTCGATAATCCTCTCTTTTTCTTCCCCAGGGATTGGCTTGTGTATGTGGCAAATTTGAAGTAAGTTTCACACGCTCTCAGAACCTGGTGTGAACACCCTGTGTACAGAGTACATTTCTCTTAACATAAGGAAGATTACCATTAGAAAATCAGTATTAAAATTTGAACAGGCTCTATAGTAGCTCTTTTAGTTAGTATATACTCGAGCTCACTTTCAGTGTAGCCCTCATGTAATTAATCTCTGATTCTCTCACTATATCTCCGATGTTGGGGTGACCCCATTTTTCCATGCCAAGTACGAGATCGTTTTCGTCTTTTGGAGTTTGCCGGCTATCATTTTGGCCCTTGCCTCCGCTATAGATGCAACCAATGTGGATTCCACTTTTGGGTTGAATAGCAACACGTTCGCGAGGTAATCAATTAGAAGGGAGCATTCCCCTGATCCAACCAGAGACAGGAATGAAACCAAATATGGGTTGGTCACGATTGGAGACGTCTTCAAAAACTCCAAGATACGGTTCCTTCGGGAATCTCCAGGCGAGGGTGGCATCTTTAGATTGAGGGATGTAGGATGCTCGAACACCAGCTCTATTGACACTTCTGGATTCAGCTCGATGTCTAAAATGGTTGCTATGATTTCTCTAATCATTGGGGGTGCTACATGATATAAGCAGCGCAATGATGAAATCGCATAGGATACCTCGTCAGGAAACGACCGAATACATGCTTGTATTAGGTTGATAACAGGCAACCCTCCTAGACATCAGGGCGTTAACAGTAATGACATCGTTGTCCTGATGATATCGGAAGATGACTTCCACCTTAATGGAGGGGAAGCATAATATTTCACTCCGTCCTTGCTTGCGACTCTAAATGTGCTGGAGAGACTTAGTGTCTCAGCCAATGGGTAATGATGTAGATATGGAACCCTAAGGTTTACCATAATTATCTCTTCGCAAGAGAACAAGTAGGTGTAAAAATAAGAATCCAGAGATGCCGAATCTGCCAAGGCAGCACTTAAGTTTGCAGTCGCAGAGGAAAGGGCAGACTCGATTATAGGATAATCTTCATTCGAGATGGGAGTGATCTTCATGATCCATTTGTATGCGGGATTGTATGGAACCCCTCTATAGAAAAAGTATTTTCCATAGACTACCAAATTCCTCGAACTCCATGTCTCTTCCAGTTTTAGGGGGGGATCTATCCTCTCTAGGAGGGCGTTCAAGCGCCGCAGAAATTCACAATGTGCCTCATTGGTCGCGCCTTGAGTTGACATCGCGACCGGGTATTCCTGTCTCAGCATTTGATTGTCGCCCTGCCCCATGATTCTCAGCTTCAGGTCTAACCCCTCCGCTGCTAATCTCTGGAGCATGATACTCCACACTGTCCACCCTTTTTGCCTCAACCCCTCCAAGCCACCCAGATGGCCCCTCCATGCACGTAAATTCTCTATTATATCTCCATTGGAGTCAAACCGGGGCAGGTAACATCCGTTTAGCATATATACAACGTTGATTCTTCAAATAGCTCGTGTGTCCGTTGAAAGCAGTTGGAAAACCCAAACATCTCATCAATCCTCTTAAATAAGGGTTGAGTTTTCTGCGCCTCATATTGGTATTCCACTTGGAATAGTCCAAACTCGTGAAGATAACATTTTGGTCGTCTTCTACCCTTGAGAAGTTAATTCTTTTGGGCCGGCCGGCCTTGGCCCACTGAAAAGTGGACCGGGGGGCGGCTGGTCCTGGGGTGCCCCCTGGATTTCTGTTGTGTGGTGTCCCGTGTACGCCCCCCCCCCCCCCCAGATACTGTGGCGCCACATCCCCCGACCGCTGGGCGACGGGGGATTAACCATATGAATTGTAAGGGCCCGCCGAACCAATAAATCTTTTTCTGCAGTTATAATAGCGGGCCCCCAATAGTAGGGGGTGGGTAAGTAGCCCCCCCCCCCCCCTTATATTCTTATACATATTTTGAACCTATATTAATTTACTTATTTGTTTGATTGTACTAGCGTCAAGCGCCATTACCCCCGGGGGAGCATTGTTCCTCCGGGGGAACACATCTTTTATTGTATACTTGTTAAGATTACAATAAATGGCTTCGTATCCATTTGGAATAGTCCAAACTCGTGAAGATAACATTTTGGTCTTCCTCTGCTCTTGAGAAGTTAATTCGTTTCTTATCAAGTTGGATTTCATCATCAGTCATTGTCATTTCAGGGAATAAGGGTAGGACATGCTTGTAAATTTTACTATGGAGCAACACGAAGTATTTTATGTTTAATCGTGTTATTTATGGAAATTCCTAAAGCTACATGAAGTAGATGGAATTGAGTTCGTTGAAGTTGGGGAAGACGTTATGGAAATTGGAAACAAACTACCGAGGTTCGAAATGGATTTAGTTTGTTACCGTGATAAATATATATCTACCTGAGTGTTCGAAAGAAAAGAGTTTTGAATCAACAAAACATATTTTTAATAACATTAGACAACTACCTACTCTGACAAACTTCAATAGTAACGATTAGGCACTATGCCAGAATAGTAAGTAGCTGAGATCTTCGACGAAATTTTGTTGAATAATCTACAGAGTAGATAATCATTACTATTCTTTCACCTACTGACTATTCTGGTATAGGTCATCGTTACAATTTTCAATTTTCTCCACGTATCTGTACAATGAACATTTGTAAGATTTATATAGGAGCATTTTTAACTTGATAATTAATATAGATACTTAATTCAGATTATTTTTAAATTATAGCTATTTCTAATTCTTTCATATTTATGTATCGCAACTGGTTGATTTGATATAGAATATACTCCGCGTATATGTAATATCTATTTATACCTCCCATTCTCTCTCTCTCTCTCTCTCTCTCTCTCTCTCTCCCTCCAATTTCGTAGCCTACTAGAATATTCCATTGCGCAGTGTGCACTCTGTTTTGCCGGACCTTCTTGCCCCGCGTCTCCCTTGTTTTCGAACGCCAGGGATAGTCAAGTTTAAATTGTACGGCGCAGCCTGACGATACGGCGCCAGTTGGCAAGTACAATAATTACCGACTTGCCGCTCGTCGCCACTCCCAAAGATCGATCGAAGCAAATACCATGCGGAATCTCTGTTTGATTAGCCCGGAAGCCCGCCGCCTGCGTCCTCGAAATTGCGACTGCTCGTTAACGCCGCTTCGAGATGCACGCCCGGAACAATTACAGTTTTTCACCGTGAGCTCAATCCTCAAGATACGGAAACGTCGCTCCACTCGAAATCTCGTTTGTTCGACTCGCCCGAAGCGAGCTTCTCGAACGACGCGGATGCGGAGCGGGAGACTAAAGGGGAGGGTAAATTACGGAGTCTCTAGATCTAATTAGATGAAAAGTCCGCTTGTTCGTTCACAATTCTGACTGCTCGTTAAAGCTGCTCCGAAATGCGCACCCGAGACAATTAATTCTTCATCGAGGACTCTTTCTCTTTCGGCGATTGAGAAACTTCGGTCTTTTCTGATCTCCCCTTCGATCGATTCGAAACGCAGATACGGGAGTTCATTTACAATGAATAAATGTACGCGCTCTCTGAAGGTATAATTCATTTTTGTATTTCGATGTGGCGAAATAAATGTAATATTTTATCGATGCAAGTATTAATTAATTATTACGATATTCATTTAAAGCTTTGCAGTAATTAATGAATATTTTCTTGTCTCGATGAAATATTTATTTTGTCGTATATAAACGTATATTTTTATCGGCTCTAATTCTTTTCGTATAATCTTATATCGTATGTAACAAGTTGACCAGTTCATGAATATTTATTTCGCTTCAATCAAATTTTTCATCGCTACATTGAAATATTTGTCTTTCGTCTATGAACGAAATTCGAAAAATATACTATCTTAATCTAAATCAGTGAAAATCATTGAAGATTAGTGAAAAGTCAGTGAAAATAAGGTTATTGTAATTTTAGTAACCTATTCACTGAATTTCAGTAAAAATCAATAAAAATAACTGAGAGTTAGTGTATAGGCACTGATATCTAATGCACATAAGGTACTCTAATTTCAGTAACCTTCTATTTACTGAATTTCAGTGGCTGAAAATCAGTAAAATCCAGTAAATAGTAGGTTACCGGAATTACGGTGACCCTATGTTCATTAGATTTCACTGCCTAGATACACTAATTCTCAGTTATTTTTACTGATTCAGATTAAGAGAGAGTAAGGATTCAAAGACTTTCCCCATACGTATACCTATCTGTTATCTATACAGAGGCTGCACCGATACTGAATACAGAGAACGGAAAGTCGTGCGCGCGTCGTAAAGCTTCTATTTATTCCTCCAACTTCTGTCTCTCCTCGCGGTTTCTATTTCTCGTTAGATCGAACCATGAGAGCAACGCGCGCGAGTGCGCTTTCGCCTTTTTCTTCCTCGATTCCTCTTGGTATTTCCCGCCCACGCATTCGAGTGCAGGCGTCGCGAGGCTTCTTCGGTTTCACGGTGCGATGAATTATCTGTTCATTGTGTTCGAGAACGCGACTCGAAGAGACTCGCCTCGCCGTCGCGACTCCCCCGTAGACGGAACGAGACGAAGACGATGGTGGATGCGCACGGAGCTTGCGGTTGGCTTTTACCCGCCGATGAAGGGTGTGGCGCTACCCGGGGCCTATACATATGTACGTCGAGAAAGACGGAGAGCAGTTGGCTACACGCGGTGTAACGTGAATAAACACACACGGCGTCCTACGTTTTACGGAAAAACAATCCCGACGCGTCATAGAGGGTAGCCGTTATGCGTTTACATACGCGGGGAGACATTCCATCTGAAACAAGTGAATTTTGTTTCGGCTAATAACAATAATCATCCGTATATCCAAGTTATGCTTCAAGGTGTTTATTGAATCGGTCTGCAAGAACAGTTTAATGGAGGCAATGTGTTGGAGACTATTGGAATTATAGTCGATTGGTCGATTACCGATTTAAAATGGATCATCGACCACCGCGCGTTGATTCATTTCAAACATCTATCATTTCCACAGCAAAAGAAACATGTTATTCGAAATTTAGTAAGAGGATTATTTCCGTTGATCATTTGAGAAGCAAAAACCCGACTCTCTCTCTCTCTCTCTCTCTCTCTCTCTCTCTCTCTCTAATAGTTCAACTTAGACCTGGCTCAAACACTGGCTTGATCGATCAGCATGAAGTTTAATGATAAGCGGAGGCTTTATCTTTCGTCGTAGCCTCGACTCTAAGTTGTCTAAAAAGTTACGATCTGGTTCTTCGAAGGTCCATCACGAGTCGCGTATAGACAAGACGAGATAAGGGGTGGCGGATGTATACATCCCTCCTCGAAAGAGTGATCTTATAGTCGGGTTTTACCGGCTGACAAAGGGTGTGGTCCTATCCTGTTAGCGATGTCGAGGAAACAGTTGGCTGCACACCGTGTAAGATGAATAAACACTCAGGCTGGTCGTCCCACGTTTTACGGTATGAATATCGTGAGTCACGATTCATAATTCACGCGAATGCGTGAGTCGAGGAGGTGCGAAGGAAATCTCTAAGTAAGACCAACATCTTTGGGCCATCCTCGGGGAAGCTTTGGTCTATCTTTGACAGAGACTCGAGTAAAGGCTGGTCCAATGACGCGTAATGCATAATGCAGAGGATCTTCTTTCTGGGGAGAATACTGAGTACACAGGGACAAATTCGTTACGCGTACATTGAGTGAAAAGTATAGCTGACTCGATTTGCATATTTACGTGGAACGACGTTTTAAGTATAAAGACGTTTAATATTAGAACTTGTTAAACGAAAGATTGGATCGAGAAAGATTTGGACCAACTCGAACTTCATTCAAAGTTCTGTCATTAATAAATATTATCATCCTAGGCGGAAAAGTTTGATGTATTTTGTGTATAATCCATATGTAGTTTTGGTCATACATGGATTATATATGATTTCTATACTCCTAACCACATAAGGACTATATACACCGTATGTGTCCGAATGCAAAATATACATGGGAACTTGTAGTTTTTTTTTTGACTCGTGTCGAAATTTTGGAAAGTTCGACTGCGCATGAGCGCAATAACCCGCAGTGACCAATGCCATTGGTGCTTTGGAAATGGCCTATGTAAATCGGACTAAAATTACGAATCCCTATGTATCTATACTTTACACTCGGACATACGATACAGATTTTTAAATGTTTGTATAATCCGTATATAGTTAATATAGAAATCATTATAATTCATATATGACCAAAACCATATATGGATTATATAGAAAATATATCGAATTTTTTTCCGCGCGGATTCTTATGGCATGCCTGACAAGTACAGTAGACTCGCGGTTATCCGAGTCCCGGTTAACCGAGGCTCCGTATTAACCGAGGGCTCTCTCAGGAGTGTTCGCCGCATGATCTACTGTTTCTCTAACGTTGGCGCAACATCGCCGCTTCCAAGAGAGGCAAAAAATTAGCTCAAAAATCCATCAGACTTCTTTGTAAGATAAAATATATATGTAAGTAAATATATAAAACTGTATAATATGTACTTTTTGGATTTTTCTTCGTCATCCACGAGCAATTTAAAAGAACTTCGAATTATCCGAGTTTTATTTTTAAACGAGGTACCCTCGGTCCCAATTATCCCGGATAATCGAGAGTCTACTGTACGATTAAAAATAGGTATGTTAAACATTAATTACATCTCGCACGCAAATTCGCAACGATTTCTGACAGCTGCCATTCATCATTCTTCCTAATATGATAAGAACGTAATAAACAAAACTAATAACGTACCTAATTACTCAATGTATCTACCTAACGTCATCTGGCGTTACGCTCCCACTGCTTCAACGATATACATAAACGCAGCATCGTTTTTCAGTACAACGTCACCACATAGCTCAACAAAACACGTTAGCTACTCGATCCCTGATATCTTATAGCGAGTAGATCACGGACGTTCGAGTTAATTGAAGGGTCGAATGGCGAAGTGGCACGTAGTACGAGGATTAAAGAGATCCGTAAGGCGAAGTGCTTGCCTCTATACCGCCTTCGTCTCCCTGTATATCCACCTACACGCCGGGCAGAGAGTATCCCTAGAGTTTCTTTCCACTCGACTTTTTTCTCTCGCCGCCAGAGAAACCGGGGGTAGTTGTAACGGGCGCGGGTAGTCAGCGGCGCGTAAGATCCGGGGATATTGTATTTTGTATTTGTCGAGCATCGTCGAGCGTACGCCCGCAAGGGACAGGAAGTATCGAGGAAAGGAGGTAACGGGTGATTCTCGACTCGCTAGGAATTCTTTGATCTTTTCGTTGTACGCGGAGGGAATTTTAGGCGAGATTCTGGTACAAAATTAGACAAGATTTTCCGCGCGTGCTATAGTTAATGCGTGACTGTAAAACCGTTTTGCTACGTTCTGCGAAACTATTTGGTACGCTGAAAAATATATAAAGGAGTCAGAAGCAAACGGGTACAAGTGCATTTTTATGAGAAAATGGGATATAAGTACAGATTCTAAATATTAAAACTGTGTTTAGTTTGGTGGTAAAGAAATACATATTCATTTTTCTGGACCCAAGTGACTGACATCAAATTGATTTTCTGTTTGCAGCTAAAAATTACTGAAAACTTAATAACTTTGAATGCAGGTTTTGAACATTTTCAGTTATGCACTTATATCCCTTTGCTTCTGACCCCTTCATATAACTCTGTGAGTTTAACTAAAATTTTGGAGACGATGATCAAACTGTTTGGTGAAATAAGGATTCTTTATCTGATTGATTAAACTGACCACATTTTGGTTGGAATAAATAAGTATTCGGTTCAATTGACCAGTATTTTGGTTAGAGCAACTAAATGCATTTCATTAGATACGTATTTTGTCATTTTAACTTAATTATTTTTCTCGGCGTAGTAATTTTTATATGAATTTTTATCGCGCCATTTGTGTCATTTTTTCATCAGTTTTGCAATATCTTCTAGTATCACATTGTCACGGCTTGTCGTACTTTTTATACTTTTTAATAATAAAAACTACAAATCCGTAAAGCTTATCGTATAAGAGAAAAAAAAAGTATAACGTTCTGTCAAAAAAATGAGTGCGCTTCCACAGTAATACTTACTATTATTCATATATTCATATTATTGTATATTTTGGTTTGGCTATATACAGGGTGTTCCTAAATATCATGTACAAACGGAAGGAGGTAGGGTCAAGGGGGCTAAAAATGAGACGGATTTTCAAACTTCCAATTTTCTGAAGTGGCTAATTATATTTACAAACAGAATATTAAGCATATGTATTCATATTCACATTATGTGATTGATTTTTTAATAATTTTGACAGAATATTACAATTCAGAAGTGATATGTAGTAAAAATTGTGTCTCATTTTTACCCTCAGGTTTGGAGAAACATGAGACATCTGTGGGTAAATTTGAGACAAGCTTTCTTTGTTGAACTATCTAATAAATTTCGGATGGAATGGTAATTTTAAGACATTAAGGATAAAAAGAAAGACAACAAAGTTATAAAAAACTAAACAATTCTTCTGTACTTTGATCACAGTTAACATTGTGGCATTTTACAAATGAATTGTACTGCATTTGTACAGTTTCAAAACTATTTGTGCATCTAAGGACTAGCAACAGACTAGCAAGTAGGTACCTAACAGAAACATTGTTCCTAAAATTATTTTAAGTAGGTACCGGGGCCACGGATTCTGTCGCTGGTGACTTTTTAAAATGCAATTTTTAAACGTACCAGCTAATGAACGATTAAATCTCATACTTTCATTAGCTACAGTGACGCTTGCCCTGGTTAATGAAAGCATAATAATTAATTATTCATCTTTTGGTATGTTTAAATATGACATTTTGGAAAGTCACCAGCGACAGAATCCGTGAGCACGGGTGTAGGTACCTATGAATAACTGTCTCATATTTAACCTCAAAGCTGTTTCAATACGCACTGTCTCATTTTTACCCCAAAACATGTCTCATTTTTTCACCTTACCTGTTTGCGTCCTTCAATTTATTTATATTTTAATATATCGGTATACGTTCGTAAAATGGCACTCAAAAGCCATTAAACAATATCTAGGAACAATGCACAAGTTTTTCTTTCTGTTCACATGAATGCGGTAAGGAAATTTATTAGGACCGTTATGGAAAGTTTTAGAGGTTATAAATCGTAATATTTGAATAGCTACTGTACCGATCTGTTAAAAGCTTCCTGTAGTCAAAATCTGTAGCGGATATGTAAGTAAGGTTTGTTACTTCACTATGACAATACAATTGTTTCAGAAATTCAACAACAGAGGACAGCAGATGGTATCTCATTTTTACCCCAAAGATTTGAGTGTCTCATTTTTAGCCCCCTTGACCCTAATTCTTTGGCTTATTTCATGACTAAAAGTTAATATAAACATAGGCCCGTAAAAGCTTCGTTACTGATCTACAGGGTGTTGAAATTTAAAAAAATTTTTAGTTTTGTTTTATAGCTCATGCAGATTTTAAGATTTTTAGCTCAAATTTGGAATGTAGGTTATGCTGTAGGGCTTATATCATTGGGCATGTCAAATGGTTGTGAGAATCTACAGGGGATTATTTTTTCAGGGGTCGTGCCCCTTTTTCTCCCCGTGACCTTTTTTGCGGTGCGCTTCTGGTGGATTCTAAAATAAAAAATAAATTTTTTGTTTTCTTTACAAACTTTTTGGTCTCTTGTAGTTAAAAACTGCATGAGCTGTAAAAAAAACTAAAATTTTGAAATTTCAACACCCTGTAGATCAGTAACGAAGCTTTTCTGGGCCTATATTTATATGAACTTTTAGTCATGAAATAAGCCAAAGAATTACCTCCTTTCGTTTGTACATGATATTTAGGGACACCTTGTATATATAATACATATATCAATTTCAATTATAATGCCAGTATAGTTCCTCATTGCTATTTTAACACGGTAATTTTCAGACCAAAAATCTCTTCGTGACAATTACGGTCGAAACTTTGGGGGGGGGGGGGGGGGCGAACGCGTTGCATTGCCAGATTGACCGATGTTCGATTACTTACAGCTATACGACGCGGTACCGCGCTCCGCGCGATAACAGCGGGGAACATATCACTCAAATGCGTTACGACGACGTAGACGACACTTCACTTTATATATTTATCACTGTCGAAGCAACGACGATCGACTTCGCCCGGCCGAGAGAACGCAGCTTAACCGCGTCGTGAACACTATACGAAGGATCCGAGCAAACCCGATGTAAAACCGCGTCCCGACGATGAATAATATAAACAACACGTCAAAGTACACATCGAATCACCGGGAGTAGAGGAAAGCGATCCCTCTTCCTCCTTACTTTTTCATTTCCGTTCCTTTGTCACTCGGAAACTCACCGCGGCGGATCCGCTATCCGTAATAAGGAACGAAAGAGTCTCGTAAGCCCCGGTCGCGTTTGATTAATTAAAACTGACCGTCTGAATCGGCGAAGAGCCGGACGTTAGCGCGCGCGTTGAGGATCAATGAGCGGAATCCCCGTCCGCTTTCTCGCGCCGAGCAATTTGTCGTCGACCGTGTGGCGTTTGCGCCTCCGGGGGTTACTACCTATATACCACGCGGAAGGGATTTCCGAATTTCCGCAGCGAGAGGTTTTCACGTCGTCAAAATCACGACGGACGCTCTCGCGCTCGAGGCAATCTCCGAACGATTCCTTGTCGGGATGAGAGTCGATCCTCGGCGGAAGTACGCTGTGTCCGGTACATATCTACGGAATTTCGTCCTCCGAATGTTTCTGGAACGAATTTTTTGTTCCACGTGCTGCGCGTATTCTGCATTCTGTGCATCGCTAGGTGACCTTTGTCGTGTGTAGGTACGGTAAGCTGAAAATATAGTCGGCGTGTCTTTCAAAGTATTTTGACTGTGATACTTCCCTAGCAAAAATCATGCAGCGTTCTAGATATATAGCTTGGTATACTGAGAAAAAATCTGGTTAAAAGAATCATAATTAAAATACGAAAAAAAAGGCAACAACTCATTCGTACATGGAGATTCTGCATTTCTTTTGTAAATAAAATGGTTGACGCAATTTTTTTCAGTACCAACTGCAGAATTACAACGCTATGACGGCATCCCAATTTTTCGGATGACTCGCTTTTAGTGGACTTTCGCGCGTATGCCGTTTCAGAGGAACGCGGGCTCGAGTAGTTTACAGCCTGGAATAAAAAGGTCATTTTTTGCTAGAACGGCTATTCACAAAAGTCCGGAATTTTATTCTTATAAAGGATTTCTTAATTTAAGCAAACGCATATCTATTATTGTAAGCACCTAGACAAAGAATGTCGGGTGTGAGCACCTTAGGACATGGAAAGTCGGGCTTTCCTGATCGAGCCTCCCGTTGGGGGGTTACAAAGGACGGTCTACCGCTTTTCTCGGGCGTTTTTTAATGCCCGCAATTTCGAGTTTTCCCTCCAGAGTCCCGCGCGTGACGGGTGACGGGGACTCGGTCCCTAATATCCTTGCATCTCTGTACCGTTTTTTCTCCCTATCCCTAACCCACTCGGAACTGAGGTGTTCTCGGACCGTTTTTTTATATACCCGCGATTTCGGGATTTTTCTCCCGAGTCCCGCACGTGATGGGGGAACTCGGTCCTTAATTGCCTTGCATCCCTGCACCGCGGACGCGTCGAGTATTGCATGCGTACGTTTCTGTATTCCTCCCACTACTGATATTCCGGCCAATACGCTTCCGTATTTCCCCACTTCCAAGAATTTTTCAACCACAATCTAGTCAGTTTAGTTTTTAAGAAATTTCTGTTTTGTTACTGGTTATTTTCAGTTCCTCGAATAAAGATCCAGAAAACCGAGCTTCGCGTAACAAGTCATTTCATTCCCAACCAACTATGCAATTTTAATTAGGTGCGTAGTGCCGGCAAATCAATACGGCACAATACAATTATATACATATTAATCTATTATACTACATGTATATATTGTACAGTATGTCCCACAATTACCGCGACAGCGAGAAATGGAAGATTCCTCGTTAAAAATTAAATTTATAAAGTCCAAGTTATAATGTCGAGGGGGCAGTAGATGAGGAACTGAAAGAGTTTTAAGATGACTAAAGGCCGATTCACACATAGCAGTGACGTGACAGTGCCGTGACTATTGTTGATAGTACTTTTCACGCATACTTGTATGTGCAAGCATGCACGTGCATGAGCCCAGATCAAAAACTCTCGCATTAACAGAATTCAAAATTAAATATAATAAAATCAGTGCGCGTATAATTAATAATTGATTATTCGATTTAATTTTTGGATGAGACTATAAAATAGTGTTAATAGAAGAAGAGTTAATGTAGAGATGTCGAATATTTTAAATACTATTACAGAGATGAATAAAGTTATATCAATTAATTTAGATAAAAATGAAGATCGATCAAAGAACATGCACGTCTACTTGCACGTGTACATGCATGCACATTCATGAGCTTTAATCAAAGACTCTCGCATTAACAGAATAAAATTAAATATAATAAAATCAGTGCGCGTATAATTAATATAATTGACAATTTGATACAATTGGAATAAAACTATAAAATAATATTAACTGAAGAAGAATGAATACCGAAATGTTGAATACAGTAAAACCTCGTTTATCGCAACTCTCACATATTGCAAGTCTCACTTATTGCAAGACAAAAGTCTCGTTTATTACAACCCCTTCGTCTCCCACCGCGCATGGTAGTTGCAATCCTTCCGACTTTCACCGCGCACGGTGGCCAATCACGAGCGACCAGTGCGAAATCGGCTTGAGTTCGAGAAGCGGGGTGGGAGCCCCTCTCAAGTTGCGATAAATGAGAGGCATATGATTCGAGGGGTTTGCAATAAACGAGGTTTCACTGTATATTGAATACTATTGTAGACAATAGTTATTTTCGTTATTAGGGCGTGAAGCGCTGTTTCTAACGAGTGTGAAGTTTGCCGCACGAGCGAAGCGAGTACGGCAATCACACTCGTTAGAACGGCGAGAAACAACCGAATAACGAATTCTATTTTTTGTCACTAAGTGTCAAATACGAGGTTGACGATTTCACGCACTGCGCAGGTTATTTCACGCACTGCGCAACTTTTCACGAATTGGTGTGTGAAAGATGACTTCACATGCGTCGAGGACGCCCATGAAACCGAGTATTTGACACTGAGTGACAAAAATACATTTATGCGAATTAATTTAGATAAAAATGAAAATCGATCGATAAACGTGTACGGCTACTTTTTTCAACTCAGCTCTGATCAAAGACTCTTGCATTAGCAGAATTCAAAATTAAATAAGTGAAGAGTGAAATATGCAAAAGGGTCTAAGTGCCATTTTTCCCGACGCAAAAATATTTGTGCTGCAAGTTTCACGTGGCACTTATATTCCATAACAGCAATAATCTCCATTTCAGGAAAAATTGCACTTAGACCCTTTTGCATATTTCACTTTTCAAGTAATAAAATCAGTGTGCATATACGTAATAATTGACGGTTTGGATCTAACGTGCGATATATTATGTTCATGCTCTTGTAAAACTTTAATTGAGACAAACACAAGGAAAGCAATCGAGTGACAACTCTAGAAACTGAAGAAGCATCAAAATCAGATCCGACGACTCAAAATACTTAGAAATCTGAACGTGAGATCCCTGGATAAAAAAAAAATTAAATATTAAGTCATTAAGTATGAAATGTCCGATTTGAGACCGAAAGTTTGGTTTATTATCGGACGTTTCATACTTAATGACCTAATAGCATACAAATGGCAATGTGTGCACGATGACGATATAATACAAATGCGATACACAAATGAATTCTCCTCTTCGGCGAATCGCCTCTTCGAGCAAAGATTCCGAGAGAGAGAGAGAGAGAGAGATGACGTGTAGAATTTATTTTCAGGCTCGAATATTCCCTATCAACAAAAGTCTCGCGCGTGAGAACGCGGATGAATAAAATCGCCATTCCACGTCAATCGATCAAATGGGCCATTCAAATGCGAATCAATGAAAACTCCCACCGATTCCCAGTTATAAAAATACAGGACTGTGGAGATTTCTCAGTTATAGAACTGAGAAGCGGTGGTTATTCACCGATTGCCAGTGTTTTTCACTGATTCCGTTTCAAAGAGAGCGTCGATTGAAATCAAATGGAAATTCGTGTTTATCCGTGCGACGCACTAAGAAAAAAATGGCTAAATCGATTTAGTTGGTTCGAATTATTTCAAGCAATGTAATATTTTTTTAATTTATATAATCGTGTTCAATCCAATACCCATTCATTCGCAACTGATGTATCACTCTGAGTAGATATTTAATTGCTATAACTTAACATATTTAGTTACCTATATATGACTATTTTTGTGCAATTTTAAAAATTAGGCATTTTCTTCATGTGATTAATATCTATACTCACATCGATTATACTTGCTTTGAATAAACGAATATCGAATTAAATACAATTTTCTTACTTCAAATGAATATATTATCATTTCGACAAATTTAAAGACAACTCTTAATCTTTTAACCACATCTTTATTTCTCAGTGCGCTTCGAATTATTTTGGTCCATCTTCAATTTCGACGAATCTGCGAAGACTCATCGAGATCGAAATACGGACGCTCTCTCTTTACGAGGCTATCTCGCGAGCTAAATAAGTCACTAGCCCAAACGACGACCTGCAATTTGCTGAATCGCAGTCTGTGGACGTCTGTCCACATTTGATCGAATCTTCGAGCCCTTTATTCACTGCCACAGTTCTTACTTAATTTTGAAATCTCCTCGGTCCGCCTTCGATCTACACGAATCTCTAAAGATTTATAAAGATCCTTCCACATAGGCCTATTCCACGAAAATCGGCTAACCAAAAATGCTTGAATTTATTAATTACGATTTGTACGAAACGGACTATCGATTTAACGTGAAATAGGCCTACTCTAGGAGAAAGGCGGGACTTACGGCGGCCTTTTCTTTGAAGTCATCTGCTTCAGCTCCACATTTTGCATCCAACCATCCTATTCAAAAAAAGTGCTAATCTTCGAGGGCTATTCGCGAGGATTACAGCTCTCGTCGGACGATCGAGACCTTTTGGTAAAAATAAAGAATGGAACGTATTAGCGCGAATGCCAATGCCAAGGACTTCGCGGCCCCTATTTATTCCATTTCAGGGGAAATAAGGGAAATTTTGATAAAAAACGAGATGCTCGAGAAATTGGAAACGTCGAGTGATTTTGAGAGATAACGAGTTTTAAGATTGTATAATGAAATACTAATTTTTAATAAATGAAGAAAGAATGTTTTTGTAACTTAAAAACTTATATGTCATGTTATGTAACTTAAATTTGAGTATCACAATCTGATTTAAGAAAAAGAAACCACCCGTCGAATCGAGTTTCTGATACGAAACATCAATTCAACTGGGTTCTTGAATTTTTAATGAAATATTGATGCAGGTAGATAAAGTGAGGCGCCTAGATGCGCGCGCAAAGCCAGATATTTCCTTTATAAGAAAAATGATACGTATTTGAAACAGCAATTCCAGATATTCGCCCATTAAAATCTGAAAAGGATTGATCGAAATGTATGGGATTCTATGCGCATATGTAAGAACAAGTTGAATTTCATAAAAATTAATGCCATTTCATTGGTAATAACCAACATAAACATATCGCGAGTTTTATGGTGAAAACGGGGAAGCTTGAAAAAATAGAGAGATAAAAGGGAATTCCTGTGGTAAAAAAAGCATAGATCCATTAAAAATCCTCTATAAATCCCATACAATTCCTTACGGAAATATGATATGTATTTGAAACAGCAATTCCAGATACCCACCCATTAAAAATTGAGAAGAATTGATCGAAGTTTATTGGCTTCTATGCGTAGATGTAGAAATAAGTGCATTCCCATAAAAATAAATGCCGATCAAATGGTAATTACCCAATTACTAATTACCAATAGAATTACGTTTATGTTGATTATTACCAATGAAATGGCATTCATTTTTATGAAATTCAACTTGTCCTTACATATGCGCATAAAATCCCATACATTTCGATCAATCCTTTTCAGATTTTAATGGGCGAATATCTGGAATTGCTGTTTCAAATACGTATCATTTTTCCATAAGGAATTTTGTGGAATTCCTATAGGAATTTATAAGGATCTGTTGGTTCTTTTTTCCAACAACAATAGAGGACACACCGTGAAAGCCTGCAATTCTTTCTGAAAAGTTCTCCTAGCTTTTTGTTTCCCAAACAGAGAAACGTAGCATCGTAGAACAGGCATTCGTCTACGAGTATTAGCTAAAATTTTATCGGGAAGGCATAGTGCGAGTGCGAGAGAGAGCGTCGACTCAGAGCGTTTGCTCTCTCTCTTTTTCTTTCTCTCTCGCACTCGTATGATTACACACATATGAGAATTTCCTTCGCTCTGATCACGATTTTTACCGCATCCGGAGGATTTATTCGTCGCGCGGTGTTATTTTCGAGCGATTCGCACAACGCGGCGTATTCCGTCGATTATAGATATTCATTCCGTCGTCTCGGGAGAGAGAAAGAGAGAGAAATAATGTCTTTACCTTAGGCCCGCTGCACACGTCCGTCTTTTAACCGTGCGGTACCGCTGCGGTGCCGGAATTGCGGTTGGTGATACCATAGATAGATTGTAGCGCTGCACACACACCTCCGGTGACGTTGCGGCGCCGTGCGTTCCTCTTGCGGCAGTCTTTGGCCGCAGTTCCCCACGACACCGCAACGATACCGCACACGCGCCTCCGGCTTCTCAGTACTTTCCCGTTTAGGCCCGCTGCACACGTCTGTCTTTTAACCGTGCGGTACCGCTGCGGTGCCGGAATTGCGGTTGGTGATATCAGTCCCGGTGCACACATCGTTGCGGTGCCGCTGCGTTGCCGCAGCAATTCAATGCACTCTATAGACGGGAAAGTACTGAGAAGCCGGAGGTGCGTGTGCGGTATCGTTGCGGTGTCGTGGGGAACTGCGGCGAAAGACTGCCGCAAGAGGAACGCACGGCGCCGCAACGTCCATGCGAGGCGAGTTAGTCCATGTATTGCACTCAAAATTGAGAGAATTACAATAAATAATTCTTTGCAATTTGCACCCGCAAAATACCCTGATTGTTTAGACTCTATCTATAAAACGTACATGCTTCATTTTTATCGTTTTACTCACCATAATGCATTTCACTCAAAATTTAGAGAATTACAATAAACACTTCTTTGCGATTCATACCAGCGAAATACCCTGATTGTTCAAACAAACTATTTACAAAGCTTGTATGCTTCATTCTCATCGCTATACTCACCATAATTTTTATTTATCGTCTACGTATTTATAATAACACAAAGTAAGCAAGAGTATCTTTAATTGGTATTCTAAAAATGTTTAAATCGCGCGTAACAATAAATTCTATATATCACAACTGTTTCATAAGTAGATTCTAAAATTACTAATCCACAAACTTGAACACTAGACCGCCAGGTGCGTATGTTTCTCACAAAACAAATTATCTTTTCACGTATTGAAGTAATGGTTGTTAATATGAGGAAGTTACTCTGGTTTTCCTTCAATACACGCATAAATCTTTCGCCTTTTACTAATACTGTACAATTGACTGTCACGTCACTGCCATGTGTGAATCGGCCTTAATTGGATGACAGTTTTAACGGCAAACTTCTTTGACCCACAAATAGGTAAACATAAGGGGCTCCGTCCAAGGCCTGCTTCGATATTGCCCACATAGATGATATCTCAGTCGACTAAAGGCTCGTCCAGGCTGGGAGCGTCGTGCGTCGCGTCCTAGTGTTCAGGCAGAGAGCGTCAGCGCTGCGTTTGTGAGTCCGTTCTCCCGAGTCTTCAGTTTGTAAGATGACCAGTTACTGAATGGAAATCGACATAGAATTCTTATTTTTCTGCGTCGATATTTTAGATGCTATTGCCATATATGGGTTTATACGGCAGGCTGTGTACTTTAGCCCGAGGATTGATAGTTGAACTTGGTGACATAATTTAGCAAACCAAACAAAAGATAAACATTTATTATTTTGGTGTCAAGGAATAGGGTCAATATTTTTGATGTGTAAACATCTATTACGGCGGTATGAGGGTAAACCTCGGGAAACGGGGCGGAAATGTGAAACCGGATGTGGTTAGTGCGCAGTGATTCGTGCGCAGCTACTTCAGCGCTTGCGGCCTAAGGTGGCATTACATTTTCATGTCGATGATGTAGATATAGTAAATCGCTATACAACCTACTAATAGCGCAGCTAGCATTGGTGACGCACACAAGCCTAGTCACTTTCTCCTAGCTTCCCCGCGCGCTCCGTAAACAGCTAACACTTGTACCTCTGTCTAAATAATCTATATATACCGTAATACCGTATACCGCACGTCCCGTAAGAAACGCAACAAGCGACATTTTTCTTCGGCAGTATTTGCTGACGGTGTTTGAGTCTTTTACATGTGCACCGTTGGCAAATACTGTGCCGAAGGTAAATGTCGCTTGTTGCGTTTCTTACGGGATACCGTATGTCCCTCTCTCTACCGTATGTCCCACTCTGTACATATTGGCCAGTTTGAAATTACCTTCGGGCAGGCTTGGTCGGTACTCGTGTCATTTAATACCGGTAAAATTCAAGTCGGTAGTTAGAGTAGGTGTCAATTCGGGTGATCGAAGCGTCTAACCTCGAAATTGTGAATTTGTGAATAATGGTGAGTAATTTCCATTATTCACAAATTCATAATTTCGAGGTTAGACGCTTCGAAGTCTCGAATTGACACCAACTCTAACTACCGACTCGACTTCTACCGGTATTAAATGACTCGAGTACCGACCAAGCCTGCCCGAAAGTAATTTCAAACTGGCCAATACAGAGTGGGACATACGGTATACCGCATACCGGGACATCGGTCATACGGACATCAACATACGGACATCGGTTATCGAAATAACCGATCTGAACTTGCTGACGACGCCAACGCGGATGACTACGCATGCGCATTCATGCTTCTCCGGAGATTCTATTGGACGAGGAGACCCACAGGGGTGCTCATGCAAAACTCGCAATTTTGCTATGGTCTGATTGATCGCGGACATATGGTACATGTAAATTTGTGCAGTGTCACATATGCAACTAGATTAGATCCTAAGGCCGTACAACCTTCAAGGGGGTTACTAGATTTTATAGCGGTAAAATTCAAATATTCTATACTAATTTAAGATTGCTATTCTATCGAGAAATAACGAGCGGATAAATGGAATTCGACACAACGGTTCGCACCGTTTAATAGTATCACAGTTATAAATACCTTGCCAATCCTTAGCTAATCCTCAGTTCTCCGAAACGGCATATTCCGGGAATGTAAGCTGTGAACACCACGGTTTATAGGTACCTATCCTGGAAATCAATTATCGGACGGATCGTCGCGAGCCATCTAATGTAGTACCTGGCTTATCCGGGTACGAGAGAAAAAAAAAACAAAACGAGCCTGCTAGTACTCTGCTAGAAGTAATTTCAAACAATTTTAAATCTTATAACTGTAGGAAAATATTTTTCATTTTCATTTTCATTTAATAATGCCGCGCTTGACACAATCGGCTTATGATAGCTAAAATAGATAAGTGAGTCGGAGTAGAGCCGATCGACTAGGAGTTACTCCGACTCACTTACTGTACATGGCGAACACCACTTCCATACAACATTGTTCTGCCAGATGTTTACACATCAATTACAAGTTAGAATGACTAATTGATGTGTAAATATCTGGCAGAACAATGTTTAACGATTTTACTAAATAAAGAAAATATAAGTTCGGCTATATTTTCATAAATATGGCTTCTTATCATTAAAAAATTGCATGTGGCTTAAGTGGTGACAGCCAGAGGACATGACGTTTTCAATATTTTAGAGTAGTTTTAAAAAAATTGGAATATTTTTTTGCAAAGTTACATACGAAATGAGTTGACAATAATAATCCCCTTTTGTAACATACATATTGAAACATTATTTATTTGTTCTATTGATGTTAAATATGCAGTAACAGCAAAAAGTAACTGTTACAGAGAATCACCCGTATATAATTCCAACCATCGTTTGTTGGAACAGTCATGATAGCCACTAAACGCCGAACGAAAAACAATTCAGATTGTTTTCGACGCAAAACGCTCACCGGACGCTAACGCAACGCCAAACGCGCCTGACCGACGCCGACGCGACGCGACGCTAACGCGCTGCTCTCAGCCTGAAAACGGCGCTATTTAAGTTTATAAGATTGATTCCTTTTCGACGCGATGCGCGACGCGCGACGCTCCCAGCCTGGACGGGCCTTAACAGCAATTAAGCGTAAAGGCCGATTCACATATGAAGGGTGCCATATGCAAAACCTGGTATGTACAAACAGAAGAATTTAATAAGAGGAGTAATTAATGTAACAGTTTTAATGAAACAAAATAATTTTATGTATTAGGTATCTGATTCTGTTTAGTTTTAGATGCTGCCTAATATAGATATACAATTTTTTAAAAAAATCTCCAAAAAATTTCGTGTGGACACTTTATATCCTAGATTAGTGTCTTACACCAAACAATTCATGATTTAAAGATAAATTAAAGCGAGAAAAAATAAAATGCAAATTAAATTTTTAGCGTGTAATTTGGTCGGAACCGTGTAATTTGGTTTTACTGAATGTGTAATTTGGCCTACAGTGCGTAATTTGGTTTTTTTACGCTTAATAGGCTAAATACAGTTGCTAAAATAATACAAACGCAACGAAACTTATATTTCCATAAATATATTATACAAAACTTAAACAAATATACATTTCAAAATATGAAAACACGCAGGTAGATTGCAAAGAAATACGAATTTATGGTTTGCAGTGGTCACAGTGATAATAATCTATGTCGGTCAATTCAGCGCACACTTCATGTGCCTATTCATTACAGATGTGACACCTAATCCAATCTTCGTCATAATCTTGTCCACATACAGTACATTCGGCTTTGATTGTGTCTTTCTTCTGCTTCTTTCTGTCACTCTTTTTGTTTTCTTTTCCCTCTTTTTCTGTCCTTTGATTTACTTCATCTGTCTTTAAGTTTCATTTTGCCAGTCTTAGTTTCTCAGCGCCCCGTTTCATTTTTGGAGTCTGCTGAATATTAAGTTGATTCTTGTGTAAGGCGTGCTAGTTAAAATAACCCCGGAAGAGTTAAATTTCTTTTTTCTTCTTGGGTTTACTTTCCCATTTGCAGTTGTCAAAGGGCTAACTGTTTCGACTGCAATGTATGTAGGTTGCATAGTTGATGAATATTATCTGAATCTTCATCAGACACTACTTCCTTTTGTAGGCAAAAAGATGGTTTAACATACTGCACGACATACTGTGCTTCTTCTCTTCAAAGTACTTTTAGGCACAGAATATGCCCTTGCTGCTTCTGCCTGAAGCTTATACCTGAAGAATTACAATGCTCTATAGCTTTCCCCATATCCTCCGATGTCCATTTTCCATAAACACCTTTGGATTTCCTTGTAGTTCTCGTCGACATCTGCGGGAATCAAAATCTTATAACCTAAAATAACTGTACCTACGTGTAATTTGGACCGGGACCAAATTACACAATTTACGACACACCAAATTACACGACCACTAGTGTTGTATAATAATTTTCATTTTTTGTGAAATCTTTCTGAAAAACTACAATTTCGTCGCAACATACTAAATATAATAATGTGCAAATCAATTTGTTGACATCAACTTGAGAAAATCTGTACTTACTTTAAGAAAATTCACGTTTAAAGTGAGAGTCACCTTATAACGATTCATGCACTGCCGACATTTTGATTATAGCTCGGTTCGTAATATCCAGACTTCATTATATTATTAGTCAAGAACCCTTGAACATATATTTAGTTCATTCGAATGAGCACAAATGTCGCCTCTAGTATTATTTTCGAAATATTTAAATGGTCCAATTTACAAGACGGACCAAATAACACGGACTTCCCCTATATTATTTTTGGAGAAGGCTTAAACATTTCGGAGATACGAATAAACAGTTTTAATTTTTACCATTTTATTTTTATTTTACAACAATATTACATATATTTTACTTTATTCATTAAGTTTTTAAAAATGTTTTTAATTTTCTAAAAGGGCCTCTTGTTCCTTGACAATATTTTTATAAATATGGCATTCTTCATGTGGTACTTACAACGTTTTGAAAAATGATTGCTATTTTTAACACTTTAGAGCAGCGCCACCTATTTAAAATTCATTGTGCAAGTGTAAAGTGGCACATACTTCCTATTCTAATAGAAAACCATATTTTTCTGAAAATGGCACTTACACCTTTTTGCATATGGCACCCTTCATATAGCAGTGACGTAACAGTGCCGTGACTGGCACGTGATTTCTCCGGCGAGATCGAAATTATTATATAGAGTGAGATCCCAGAGCCCCCAGACCTACGTCATTTTAGCAAAGCTAATATTTTGTGAATATAAATAGTGTGATATGTGTTTAAGAACGTATGCGTACTTGCTAGCTTGAAAGCGGAGCCGTTTAACAGGTACCAGGTACAAAAGGTACATAAAAACCTTGCTCACCTACGTTAAAGTATGAAAGCTGGTTTTTATATATGTTTTACAGAATATTGTTAAAAACCAACATTCGTTATTGCCAGACACTTTCCGTGGGCCCTAACTTCCGCCAGACGCTTTAAAGTTCGCAAAAAAATGAGGTAGGTAACCTATGTCATAGTAGCAAGCCTAAATTTTATATATGTTACTTGGGTTACTATTGTAAGACCTATTGTAAATTGCCAGACCAATCCGATGGGCCAAACATCCCTCCAGACACGATAAAAGTTCCGCTATGAGTATGAGCGCGAGGGCATTATTCATGCGCACGAGTGCGAATGATAGCATTAGATGCCATTATAAGACAGCTTCATGAAATGTAGGTTGTTTATTTGTCTTAATGGAATATTTTAATAATTATTCAATAAAACTGTAAAGCTTAATTATAACAATAATTTCAATGCAATAAATTTGGCAAAATAAAAGTTGAAGAATTCGATGTTTTATTAAATTTCGGTTTTAAATGTAAATGTAATGGAAATACACAGTAAAAAATCGTGCATCAAATTTAACATATGTATATGGTGTACAAAAAATAGTTATACTCTGATGTATGATAACAGTAATACCAAGCTGTGTTAAAATTCTCGGCGATTGGACTATGAATTTTTATAGATTTATATTTCATTGTGTTTAATTTACACGTGAAAACGAAGAAATTGTTTAATTTAAATTGTAACACGCAATTTTTTTATGCAAGGACGAACATTTTTTACTGTGTATATGTATGAAAATGAATAATTTTCAATAACAATAAATTCAATAAAATGATTTACTGTTTTTTTGTCTTACAATTATCAAAGATACATGAATTAAAATGTAAAAAACTATTAGTAAAAAATATCATTTATAATTGTAGGGTTGCCGTCAAAAAGGAGGTAAGTGCCAAAATCGTATATTAAAGATAATTACATTAATCCAAATTAAAAGTATAACTCTTTCAGAAAAAGTATTTTTGCACTTTTATTCTCTTTATGAAGTGTAAAGAAGGTTACATTTAAGTGCCACTACAAATAATTTTCAAAAATACTTGTATGCGTGGAAAAATACCGAACCATTTTTAGAAAAGGGGTAAGTACCACACATTACGTCAGTAGTAAGAGGCCTAAGTACGAGATATATATATATATATATAAGAGATAAGTGCCGTTTGTCATTGTAATTTTATGCTAATATCTTTATTTATAACAAAACATATATTTAATTATTATATGATACAGTTAAGCCAGTAGGTCTTCATAACAATTTTTAGCTTCTTGATTATCCTCTAGAAATGGAAGCATAGAGCGAAGAGATTTTGTCTTTTCTGAGCTGATATTTTGTTTACAACCGGATTACTTACATGTTAACTCAATTTTCCTAGCGTCTTCTATAGTTTTGCCTTTTTATTTACTTGTTTGTTTTTATAAGTACCTACGTTGCTCTTGACCATTAACTCTTTTGAAAGACTGTTATTTTTTCTTTCTTCCTTTTATTTTTTCTTCAACAGGTTTTTTTGTACCAGTACCATTAGAAATAAATGCAGGCTCCCCATAGTAATGTTAACAAAACTAATCTCAAAATACAGCTGCACGTAAACACAAGAGTACCTATAGCACTAAATGATGCAATACGGTGGCACTTATCCCGCTTTCAATGAAAATCACTGTGGAGATGCACCGAATGCTTTGCTAAAATGACGTAGGTCTGGGGGCTCTGGGATCTTGGACTATATTCTTATAGTCATTTAAAGGGGCCTATTCATACTTGCCCGGCGTACGACCGCGACAGTGCAAACAGTGCTGTCACCGACACCGTAACGTGATCATCAGATTACTTTCCGACGATATTTTGCGATTTTCACGGCCGGTGAAATCACGTGCCGGTAACGGCACTGTCACGGCGCTGTCACGTCACTGCCTTTAATGCCGATTCATACACCTGTGAACAGATTGCGCAAACTAACGTTGTACAATAAATTGCGAAAGCTAACGTTGTGCAAACAAGGTCGTCCATACATTATACGCAAATGTAAACAAATTGCGCAAACTAACACACAAGGTTCGACTTCTTTCAATTTTTCAATAAGTTTTTCATATACCAAATTCTTTAAATTCCTATTTTTCTAAGCATCGCTCTTTACCTTCCATATTTCCGGCAATTGACGATATTAAGGTAGTTGGGACTCGATTTGACGTTTCTTAGGAATTACTTCAAATTTTTATGGTATATTCTTCATACCACAATGCATCTTTCTACCAAGATTGAAGTCGATCTACCATTTAGAAGCTGAGATATTAATTTTTAAAATTTTTACTTTTCCCATTGACCCAATGTAATTACACAGAGCAAACGTTTATAAAACGCACTTAACGCGGCATATCTCAGAAATTGTTCTTAAGAATTGTTTGAAAAAACTGTCAAGTGTAGAATGATTCTTTCTCAACAAATTAAAAAAAAATTATATTGGTACATCATTTAGTTTTTGCAATAATTACGTAGAAAGCGTCACGCACTTTGCACTTTTATTAATTTTTGTCGCATGGAGGGGAGCACGAAAGTCAATGTGGCAACGTTGCACGAGGCAGTCGGCGAAAATTTCCTGCCATTTTTACATATCACAATAACAACTGACATGCTGCGTTGCCACAACTCCCCAGGACAGTTTTACGCGTGTGTGGCGTGATGTATGTACACACCAATGTCTATGAGGTAGTGCAGTAACGTGACGTTACAAGGTTCTTAAGGGCCCCACAGACGATCAACCAGGTTGGTCAACTTTGTTGTAAACTTTATTGTTAGCCTTTGAATTTTCAACTACCAACCTGCCTACAGACATTCAACATCCCTTTCAATACGGCAAATTGACAGCAAAGTTGACCAACCTGGTTGATCGTCTGTGGGGCCCTTTACCTTTTTATTTTAAAAATTAATTAAAAACATTATTTTAATGATTATAGTGCACTACAAATAACATTAAATATATTCTGGCACTATAGTGTATTTAAATATAATTTTTTTTAAATAAGTCCGGGGTTCCATTCTTGTTGATACATGGAATCGAGTCCCAACTACCTTAATTAATAAAGTCGGTCAAAAACTCTATTATTTATAAAATTATTTGACATTTTAACCCTTTCGCAACTTTGGCGTTGCAAAAAAGACCACACACAACGCACTGCGCAACTTTTTACGAATTGATGTGTGAAAGATGATTTCACATGCGTCGAGGACGCCCATGAAACCGAGTATTTGACACTGGGTGACAAAAAATAATTAAAGAACCTAAGTGCAAAATCCAAGACGTTCATTTACTAGCGTTTTGTTAATACATGTGTTATCTTTTTTTAAATGCAGCACTGATTGGTCGTCTTGGAATTTGCAGTTAACATTTTGTAAACGGAATAAAATCTGAACACACCCAGAGCATCCTGCTTACACACCAACAATATTTCCCCATAAACGAAATGCATCGACCATGGGTGACTCCAGATTTCGTAGATTGGAAAAGCGGAAGGAGAATATTCAAATGAATAACCCGTGAGAGACCGCGCTAAATCGTCGTATTTTACTCAATTTTCTTTTAACAGGGCACACCCAATTTGGGCCTGACCGTGCATTCGGTATTTTTAAATGTAAATACTGCGTCAGCAATATCGACACTTTTCATGATTTAATGAAGGGCGTCGTTGATTCGTCACCTGGTGGCCATAATTTAGCCGTTTCAAGCAAAGACGTGGTGTGGTACGATTGGGACCCGTTCATGAAGAAATTTTATAAGAACCTTGTCGGAATCACAAAGTTCCACCATTTCATTATCCGTGAAGATTGCGTCGACACAAAGGAGTTTGCCAACAGCGAAGACGTCCAATCATTTTCCCTGCTCCTACGGCCAGTCGATGACAAAATGCCGGATGTGCTGGTGCCGAAGGGTTTGTCTCTGGAGCGGCAATGGTACATTTACCAAAATCTGCGCAGTTTGGTGTCAGACATCAGCAAAGTTGATATTGTGGCTCCCATACCGACAGAACCACTCTCGAAGCAAACAAAGCAAAGCAAGAAAAAGAGCACCGGTCAAGATGTAGAACCAGAGCCAGAACCAGCAGGACCACTCCCGAAGAAAACAAAGTAAAGCAAGAAAAAGAACACCGGTCAAGACGTGGAACCAAAGCCAAAACCAGGTTCATCACGGAAACGAACTTCCACACCAAAGACAAAAATTGTGGTGGAAGAAGAGATACCACAAAAAAAACAGAAATGAGTTTCGACACCCGGCATCGAAAAAACCAAAGAAATCGACGCGCTAACTCGTTTTGTTGGTCGCGTTTTCTTTGTTTTGTAATTGTATAGATTTATATGTAAATGCACATTTTAAAATCCCTTTTTGCAGCACAATGAAAAACGATCGAAACTTGCGGTTTTCACCAGTTGAAAAAGCTCGTTTTCTTCTATCTGAATCGCCAAAAAACGCAAAATCGATTTTTTGACACATAAGGACCCTTTCCATAGAGGAGGTCACATATTTTGTTGAAGAAAAAATGTATACTACAAAATATAAGACATTTATTTTGACAAGTGTTAAATGAAGCGGGGAAAAAAGTATTCATACACTTGGTACTTTCGAGAACATACACATAAAATAGCAAAGCCAATACTTGGTAAGGTATCTTTTGAAGTTAATAATAGCTGCTAATCGTCTTGGCTTCGAAGCTGTTAACGTGTTGGCCAAATTTGAGTTAATTTTGTTCCATTCTTGTACCAGCGACGTTTTCGAATCATTTTTGTTTAATATGGAATGCTTTCGAATACGTCAATCAAATTTTTCCTACATATTCTCTATGGGGTTGATATCTGGAGATTCTAGAAGTGCATGCAATATGTAGAGAATATTATAAATTAACCATTCGTGGATTGTATCTGTCGTATGTTTCGAGTCTTATATGTAGTATGTATATGTCGCAGGCAAATAGTAACTTTTTTTAGGCAGATAGTATCTGCCTAGGCAAATACTAACTGCCTGGGCAAATAGCTTTTCTTTATAATTCATTCCTAAATGACTAGGCAGATACTATTTGCCTAGTCAAACAGTATCTGCCTAAATGTTCTTTAGGCATATAGCATATAGATTAGTTATTTATATAACCAGTTAGGAAATGCCTCATTTTGCGTAACGAGTGAAATTATTGCTATATCTATCACACGAGTTACACAGAATGCATTTCCTAACGTGTTGCATACAAGATTTTTTCAAATTATTCCTAAAACATGCGAGCGGTTGGTTAGGCAAATGGTCATTTCAGGCAAATAACTTTTGTGGCTCCGCTCGCTTCGCTCGCTCCGCCGATTCAAGCCTAACCTAATCTAACCTAATCTTATCAAATCTAATTTATTAATATTTTAATGTGTTAGACTGGGTTAGGTTAGGTTAGGTTCGGCGGAGCGAGCGAAGCGAGCGAAGCCACAAGAGATATTTTCCTAGGCAAAGCTATTTGCCTGCAAATAACTTTTGTGGCTCCGCTCGCTTCGCTCGCTCCGCCGATTCAAGCCTAACCTAACCTAACCTAATCTTACCAAATCTAATTTATTTATATTTTAATGCATTGGACTGGGTTAAGTTAGATTAGAGTCGGAGGAGCGAGCGAAGCCACAAGAGCTATTTTCCTAGGCAAAGCTATTTGTCTGAAACGACCATTTGCCTACGACATAAAAGCTTGATTAGGAATTAGAAATTTCCCGCACTGGATAACATAAACAAACATCCATCTACAATTATCAAACCCACACCTAATAAATTACTGAAATACTGAAGTTTATCTGAGGAGCAACTACTTAGGCCCGCTGCACACGTCCGTCTTTTAACCGTGCGGTACCGCTGCGGTGCCGGAATTGCGGTCGGTGATACCATAGATAGATTGTAGCGCTGCACACACACCTCCGGTGACGTTGCGGCGCCGTGCGTTCCTCTTGCGGCAGTCTTTCGCCGCAGTTCCCCACGACACCGCAACGATACCGCACACGCACCTCCGGCTTTTCAGTACTTTCCCGTCTATAGAGTGCATTGAATTGCTGCGGCAACGCAGCGGCACCGCAACAACGTGTGCACCGGGACTGATATCACCAACCGCAATTCCGGCGCCGCAGCGGTACCGCACGGTTAAAAGACGGACGTGTGCATCGGCCCTATGATATGCACATAACCACAAATTATTGAACTGAAATAGACTAGATACTATTTGCCTAACAACGGTTCCGGCAGATACTATTTGCCTAGACAAATGGTGTTTAATCAGAAATAAACATAATAAAGCTATTTGCCCAGGCAGTTAGTATTTGCCTAGGCAGATACTATCTGCCTAAAGTTGCTATTTGCCTGCGACATATACATATATGTATGTCTTATATTTTGTAGTATACATTTTTTCTTCAATAAAATATATATTATTTGAAAGCTGAAATTACAAACTATATTTTGATGCCACAATAGATATTAATTTATTTTAACTATTTGCAAGTGGATCGCAGTTGAACGGTGCCTCACCACATGGTGTATGAATACTTTTTTCCGCCACTGTATGTATAAAAATCTAGGTATGCTTAAGGCTTATACTACTATCAGAGTGAGTTAGGATATGTTAGGTTAAGTTAAATTAGGTTATTTTTCAATTTTTCAAATTGTTCTTCAATGAGCTCTACTGTTCGCAGAATTACCGGTTAAATGGGAATATAATAAGGTTGGCAACTATTGACATGCGCAGTCGCTGTCATACCATCTGCTCAAATATATGAACAGTTGGACGTCTTTCAAGCAGTAGGTATGTATATAAGACATTGGGGAATAGGGAGAAGTCAGAATCTATTGAGTCTCATAATTCCCCGGTACAAACACCATTGAAACATGAAGCTTCTCGCCTTCGTCGTGCTACTGCTGTCAGTCTGGATGGTCACTGGTCTGGATCATCCTAAACTTTGTGAAGGTGTCAAATGTTCTCTAGGAAGGACTTGCGCTGTTTATCCTATCCAAGGCCGTCCAATATGCTATCTTAAACGTAAGGGTACCTAGTTCGACGGCGTGAGATAATCTAAATATTTTTGAATATACTGAACTAGCTGAAAGAAGATAATAAAAATTGTGAGATTTATTTTACTTCTCGTTGTTTTTAACCAGCTCTATCATTTCTCCATACCTTATTGAGAGAGATTTCTTATTTCATATAAGTAGGATAAGATAATAATAGATATGGGATGCGTCGAGAGGCAAAGACAATACAAATAGTAAATAAAATTGAATGAGAAATTTACCGTAAGATGGTGAGGCTTTGCAACACTTTTGTCATATATTCGAATGAATCATCCATTATCAATGTCTGGTGTACATAAGGCTAATATATATATATTAGAGTTAATCTAGTTTTATCCAAAGCTGGGGGGTAATATCTAGTATCCCCACAAAAACAGATTCTCTGTAAAAAAAAAGGCGGCATGTTCATTCAGTGCCAAAAAAATTGATATGTAAAATACTCTCCAAAAAAGATTATCAGTATCAAACGATGCCGAAAAATCAATTAAGATCGCCATGTTCAAGATTTATATATAAAAAATATAAGGCATCATTTGGAAGAAAAATTTTTGTAAATCAAGTTACTTAAAATTCGACAAAATTTATAAAAAAATTTCATAAAAAAGAACTTGCAGCGTTTTTTTCCTTCAAAATGAAAAAAAATTCAGACAGAAAATTATATTCGATGTTTATGCATTTATGATTTTAAATAAATTCATACACTTATATGATACCACCAGTATATAGTGGAAAACATATTATGAAAACTTAAATGCGGCAAATTCTTTTTTATGAAATTTTGTTTATAAATTTTTTGTCGTCGATTTTTTTAGTAACTTGATTTACAATAATTTTTCTTTCAAATGATGCCTTTTATGTTTTATAGGGTAAAGTGATATAATACGACGACTCGGCTTTTAATACGCCCCACCACCATATTTCTGCTCGTATTTGTTTTCTGATTCAGTATCGTGCAGAACATCGATCGTGTTACTCATGTGTCATTTTGTATGCGGTAGTTAAAGACGTACGCTGGTATTTATCCGAGAAAAATAATATTCATTGGTAAGTAGGGGAAACTGGGGAGGTTTGACCATGTTTATCAACGTTATTTTCTCTTATATTTTTAAGTGTACTATAAAAGTTCTTCACGACATAATCTTGAAAATAATGCTCTTTAGTATGTATACTTATTTTTATGATATGTTATCATACTTTCTTTAAATGATATTCCCATATTTTCAAATATATAACGTTTAGGTCAAACCTCCCCGTATGCGGGAGGTTTGACCAATACCAAGGGAGGTTTGACCAATACCAAAAGAGGACTCTTCAACAATATACAAGCCTAATATTTCAGTATAAATAAAGCAGGAGTAGAAGGATGGACATTATTAAATTGTTTAAAAGTTAAATTTATTAATTACACTGAAGAAAAATAGATGAAAATAAATTAAGGAACGATCACTAATGTCACATTAATTTTTCCCTTTCCCTTTCCTCTGTTTTCCTACTATTTTTTTTATTGCTTTGCTATTCTTCTTCTTTCTCTTAGCTTCTCGTTCTTCATGTTCTTTTTCAATCCCTTTCATTACTGGGCTGTGTGTCAATATCATACTGACTTTACGCTTTCGCTTATTATTTTTTCGAGGTTCTGCCTTTGGAAATGGTCTAATTTTTTCGGGAGACATATTAATAGAGCACGACTGAGGTTCCGTTAAAGATGCTTCTACTAATACTACTCCAGTACGTATGGAACAGGTGTCTGCTTTTTCGATACTCAGGCTTCTGAATAATGGCACAACTTCTGCGGCATCGTTTGATACTGAGCTTGCGATGACAGCATTACTCGAAGAGGATTGAGTATCATCGTTAATGTTTTGGTTGCATTCAGTAGCAGAAAGAGTTCGATCGGTGACATAAGAACTAAGAAAATCTTCCTCTTTAAAAATATTGGAATTGAAAGGCCATATTCCCGTACAGAGAAAACCTTTCTGAATATTAGTTTGGGTAAAAGCTCTAGGAAAAGCTTGAGCAACCAATGATGGGATATCATAGATGGAAATCGGTTTGGCAGGATGACTAACCATAAAGTCATCGGCAGTAGCATTGTAGAAGATTTTTAATGGACCGAAAACACATCTGTCAAGGGGTTGCAACCTATAACTGGTGTGTGGCGGTAAAGTGACCAATGTAATGCCATTGGCTTTACATATTCTTAATCCTTCAAGCGTGATGTGTGATTCATGGTTATCCAGAATCACAAGCACAGGATGATCTGTTGAGCATTTGGTGTGGTGGATAAAATGCGACCAAAATTTTTCAAAATTCATCCCAGTCATCCATCCAGTTTCATGGACGGCTATTTCAGAGCCAGGAGGAGCGCCGATTCCCATCCGGTCACTTACGCGTTTCCGAGGGAAGATAAAATACGGCGGGATGGCTACACCAATTGCACTGACTGCACAACACATGGTTACTAGACATCCTCTCTCCGCTGAAGTAGCTTGTGACACTTGTTTCTCGCCTCTCAAGGCAATCACTTGTCCTGGTTTCTGCACTGTCATCATCCCAGTTTCATCAATGTTGAAAACTGCTTCAGGTCCATACGAATATTTATTGAAGACAGATCGTAAGTTGGTGTAAAATTCGTTTACATTTGTCTTGTTGAATGCAGTGCTCCTCGATAAACTAGTAGCTTGAGCAGTCTTCAACGATAAATTTGGATGTCTACTCATGAAACCTCGTAACCAATCATAAGTGGCCATTTCATTCGTGGACCAATTAGGAGGAATCTTTTTAGTATTTGCTACTGCAAATTGGTAGACAAATTTTCTTGTCATTAAAGATGTAAGACCGTAGTTAAGTTTACTTGAATGAATTAAATATTGTGTTCCAGCTGTTTTTCTTCTATAGTAGAAAATATTTGTCAGGATACGTGATTGGCCTTAAAATCTGTTTCTTCGCCTTTCTGAATCTTCTTCACGTATCGACCTAAAGTCTTTCTATCAATTCCAAATCGTTTTGCAGTAGCGTTTACAGATTCATTGTTCTGCAACACAGTTCACAGCAGCTTTCATATCTTCAGCTGGAATTAGTCGACGGGTTTTCCCCTTCGATTTCCATTTGAACGGCATTTCACCTAAACAAACGAACAATCATCTTCGTAATAATTTATTTATTGCATTAAATATGTTGGTCAAACCTCCCTCATGTTACGTTTTGTCAATAATAACAATAAATTGAGGTTAAGCACGTATAAAAAAATATCTTGTGCGAATTGTTATGTAGTATATATACCATTTAATAATCCCACACAATAGCATTTAAATTAAAAAGTTCTTACCTTCACAGTATCTTTAGAAAGAGAAGCGAAAAATTAGATTGTTTCGAATGAAAATAAAGAGAGGTCGATGAATTCGTAAATCCGCGTTCTGAAAGTTGATCGATGCATCAGGTTACAACAATACAACAGAACGATTTTACGCCACTAGGTGGCAGCTTATGTGTTTTCTATTTTATCAAATTATAAGTAGATGGTCAAGCCTCCCGCATGGTCAAACCTCCCCAGTTTTCCCTACAGCCAAACATTTGTTTCACAGTTTAAGTAAATGCCCTCTGTTATGTTTCGAAACATTTTTCTTCAATTTTTTTCTGTTTGACCTTTACCTAGACAAATAAATGAACGTCCTTGAGTATGTGTCGCAGTTAAAATAAATTATGTGGGCGAAATATTTCAGTGTGGCGTATTGTACACCCGATTTCGAATACGCCCCACATGCTTGGTTGTAAAACGCCCCATAGTCCAGTCATTCTAGATCCAATTTACATGTGCATCACTAGATTAATCCTCTGTCGATGATTTATGGGCCAATCGAATTCTTGACATGAGGCTTGAATGAGACTTCAGACATTGATGATACCGACTGCATTGAGTGTGGAGAACATTATTATTCAACCAAATTCAGAGATGATTGGATTCAGTGTATAGTTTGTAGAAAGTGGTTGCATGAAAGCTGCACAATGTACCTAAATATGTGCAACACAAATGCGGACGTCAAAAGAAACGCATGGAAAATAAAAAATAGCCTGTTAGGATCAACTTTTCACCCGGGGCGTATTACAATCACGTAGAGTGTAATACGCCCCACCTTGATATTTTTAGAAATCTAATTTTTTTTTATTTGAAGTTGTTTTAGAAAAACGTTCTGTTGGTTTTCGAGTAAGTTCGTGTTTTAGTTATTTCCTATTCACTTATTTTTGAATAAACGCTCAAGACATTGATGTTAATAATTATTTCCGAAATGTGGGGCGTATTATATCACTTTACCCTATATAAATGGTGTACATGGCGATTTTACATTACATTACATTCCGTATCAATTTTTTTTGGCACTGAATGAACACGCCGTCTTTTTTTTTTTACAGAGAATCTGTTTTCGTGATACGGAGCTTACGGTTTTGCTCTCGCCTGTAACGCAATAAATTGCCGCTAGAGTCGGTGTCGGCGGTCTTGTTCATTTAGCGCCTGGTCTCTATATGAGAGCAGGTCTCAGACGAAGCCCCTTACGCTTTCTCTTTATGGGTTAACTACGTTTGCCATCGGAACTGTCATCCTATTGATCACCTTAAAACTCTTTTAATCCTTTAACTATCGCCCCCTCGACATCATCATAACTCGCGCTTTATACACTTACTTTTTAACAAAGAATTTCCCATTTCCCATTGTCACGGTCATTGTGGGCTATACTGCATGTCCTTTTTTGTATAATTTGAATGAAGTTAAGTTGAATATGAAAATGTTTTTAATCTAAACTGACTACTGTGAACCAGCTCATGTATAATGAACCATCATCCAAAATTTGAATATTTTACGTTAAGTTGAATGAAATTTGAAGGCCATTTTAACAATTAATAAAATTCTCATAAGTCAACTGATTATTTGGGTTAATTTTGACATTCTTTGTGTTTTATAATTTTAAGACAAAATTGTTGGATTAATACGAAGAAACGATTGATTTTCATATATAAAAATATTTAGTTCGTCTCCAACAAAAAATTTCCAACTGGATATAAGAATTTCCTCAGAATCTTATCTCAGTTTCAAATCAGTCGAGTTTTCTGTACCTATTAGATTTCAAGTCATTTGAGTTTTTCTGAATAAATGTTTAAAATATGAGCGTCGTATAGGAAAAGCTCAGAATCCATTGAGAACTCCATTTAGAAATTACTAATTTTAGTAGCACACAGAAGAACAGAATTTTTTTCTTATTCTTTCTTATTATTTATTCATATCTAATTAGTAACAATTAAATTTAAATACAATTACGTCAAGTTTACAATAAAATATCGACGTCCAAATGCATTGAAGAAGGAAACGATAATTATGATATCTTGAATTTATCCTTGAATTATCCTTGAATCTTTAAACCGGATTTCGGTGAATCTCATTAATTACCTATGCCTTGACCATTCGGTTGGCCCCACTCTGATCGATATATCCTAATACACTTCGCAAAAACGATAACGCGGAAGTGAATAAGGATGGGTTTCGCATCACCCACGTGGAGAGAAAGCGAATAAGAAAACGCGTGCGATAGAACTACAGCGTATCCTTCCCACCCTCGCCGCAAAAGCATAAATATTTGATTTGATCGAGACGCGTCGGAAACACCTGGGAATCTCCGACGTTTCCCTGGGCTCCACCAATTTCGGGGACGTTGAGAGAAAGAAGAGAGGGTGAGTTCTCCGTTTCCTGCCGCGCCATTGTACCACCGCGCCTAAAGCTAATTACGCCTTTTCTCCTCTTCTAGAAGGAACGTTCTTCTATTTTCGTTATTTCTTTCGTTCCTTTATTTCTCCTTGTAGCGTCCCAACTCTTGCCACCCTGTCGCCTTCCTCCTTCCATATATTCTGCTTCCCCCATCCTTCTCTCCCCCATTCTATCTTTCTACTTTTCCCTTTCCTGAAAGCTTAAATCTCCGTCGCTAGGATAACAGTGAAAAACAGTGGCAAAATGTTTTGCTTTGATTGGTATTGTATCGCGAAAAGGGTTAATTAGAGAATGGTAGGGTAGTTATCTTTTTTCTACGTAGGTATCGCATAATGTATGTAGCAGGGCGGTGTTGAGCAAATAATGAACTTAGCTGGGATTCGACTGAAGATACATGGTTTTACTACAATATAAGAAAACGCCACAGAAATTATAGTTAATGTTCAATATTTAATTGAGGGTCATTCCATCCTGATCCAACTTATAACCTATACATTTTTTTACTTGAGATAGTAGGAAAAAGTAGGGGAATTATGCGCATCGTGGTTTTGGTCACTTCTTCGATAAAAGAAACGTCATCGAGTCGAAATGTCGAAGCAAAAGTTTTTCATGGAATAACTGTAAGTTATGTCGATTTGAAGCATTTCTAATAACCGAAGTCGAAAAAAGTGAAGTCCTCTGCTTTGATGTAATTTTGGTAGTCTGGGAAATAAGGTGGTTGATCCATAATTTTAATTTGTTTGTACATTTTACGAAAGTACATTATTTTGCGTGTCTTTTGAACTATTCTTTATTTCTTTCTGATCAAATGTCTACGAGTAATTGTTTTCCATATATATATTCAATTAGGTCGCAATGGGTAATTACATTATACGCGCATGCATTCTCAAATACGCAGAATTACTTCTCGTGCACATGTATGACTATTTTTAACCGTTTTCGCATATTCTCGGATTATACCATTCGAACAGACGCATCTACCTAAAGAGGACAAGCTGATGAAGCTGGAAATTATTTATATCTGTGATTCTTGTTTGAGAATGTATTATTCCTAATTTCGCAACCAATTTTCGATCAAATAAACATTCGTTGGATACATTTTTTCGTTTCCAAATTAATATTCCATCCAATATTCATTTCATTCAGTTATTTTCCATGTCGTTCGTTCTGCGCATAATAATCCGACACTCGAGATTTTTTGTTTTTTCATTGTTTTTCCTCTTTGTAAAATACATCAGCTAATGAAAATTGAAGCTTCTATTGCCATGCTTATATCGATTCCAACTTCAAAAATCACTCCACGGCAATGTATTATATATATATTTGCCGTAAGCGCGCACAATACGCCCACTCTCCCCCGTATACCTAGAAAATACAATCCGCCGAATAAAACGTAGCTAAACATTAAATATTATACATAACAAATTATCGCGCAGCTCAGGCAACGTTCCCGAAATATTCCACGCCATTTGAGCTGCAATCAAACTTCCGCGTACCTGTACAGCCGATACTCACAATCAGTCGCGCGTCATCGTACTCGCAGCCTATGGCCCAAAAAGTCGTACATTTTTTCCCGTCGTTCCACGTTACGGTCGATAACTCGTTTTTTAGCACGCGTAACGACCCCGTTCGTCGATGTCGCGTGTAACGGGTGATGCCACGGATCGGACTCCGCGAGACGTGCTGTTCGCACGGTCCATCGACCGTTTAATCGCACGATAAGCCACGGACGCGGACCGGTCGTCTCTTTTGTTAATGACGCGGACGTTTCGATCCGTTCCGAACCTTCGTGCGATCATCATCCCGACACGTAGGAACGCGCGATTCCTGTCACGGTTCTGAGAGAAGGCAACAGAAGGGTAAATACGTAAATATACATATATTGTACCTAGACAAAGCACTGTCACTGATGTGTATCTCTACATTGTACGTACGCTAATTCCTCGCCCCTAGAGATACACATACACAGCTATATAATCCATAGTACGCTTCGATTAGCAGGTACAATTTGCGCCGGCTCCACCATTCCTCCTCCGCATTACGTCGTCACTAATATTCGGTATTACGTGGAACGTAGGACACAATTATGATCGCGAAGGCTTCCAAACTGTACGATAACTCATGCAGCATCCAATCTCGGGGAGAAATGCATTCGGGGACGGTTGACGCGTCTCGCATCCGATACCTCTCTGCCTCGCGTAAATCTGCACGATTAAGCAGGGTCGTATAAGCGAGACGACGAAGCAGCCAGTCGCCTTATTCCTCTCGCGGAATTCCGCTCGATATGGCGTCGTGTATGGACGGTAGGGTTTCGAGCCGAACGTCGAAAGAAATTCGGGCTATTCGGCGCGTCCCCACAATTTTTTTCCACGTTATTATTTTTATCTCTATACCCTCGATTCGCCGGCCCCGCCGCGAGAAAACCTTCCCGCAGAAATTAGCTCTCGCACACCTCTCCGCAGTATTTTTCCGCCCCAACTTCGAGTCCCTCCGCTCGCCCCTGGAGAATTCGGAACGGCCGCGCGTGACCGCCTCCGCCGCCGTCGCCGCCCCTGCTGGTGGCCCTTATCGGGAGTCTTCGCCCGATGTGAAATGAAATAAAAGTCTCTGTGCGCCGCAAAACAATTAGACGCGCGCGCCTTCTGCGATGTCGGAGGAGGGAAACTCGTATATACGAACGCGGTCGCATCCTCCACGCCGCGTTCCGCACAGAGAACGTAGTAAGATACGGCGCGCGCTCTGCTTCCTTCGCACCTTCAATCCATTTGTTCCCACGCGCTCGCGAACCGCTCGTATACGCAGCGATTATTCCGCGTGCCTGCGGACCATTTAGGTTATTAAAATTTTCATTTCTCTCGGCTACGGCGCCAGCTATCGCTTATTCGTTGTTAACTTCGATAAAACCTTCCGTAGAGCGACTTTATTTGTGCATTAGTTTTTTGAGAATATACGGCGGCTCGGAGATGTCACACGCGAGTTTCATCGCGAAAGATCGATGGGGCACCGAGAGAAAAGTGGGTGGTAAAATCAACCATAATGGCAAGGTTGAATTTTCCTGGTTGCTGGTACACGGAGAAAAATGGATTTGAAATGAGGAGCACTCAGTACCCAGATTCGGGCGTTATGTGATCGACTGCGTGGCACTTGAGTGACAACTCGGGTTTTTACAAAATATTGCCATACAAAATAGTATTTTATTCCCCTCCTATGGCAAAAGTTAATGCAATATAGCACATTTTAAAATAAATTGGTATTTTTGGTAATGCAACTAACGGATACATGGAGAAAAATGAGAAATAGGAATTGACAAACAAGGAAAACAATACTTTATTTTCCTCTGTATACACGGTAGCTATATTGCAAAATATTCCAAATTATTTTATAATAGAATGCTATATTGTACCAATTTTTGCCGTATGATGGAATGAAACGCTATTTCGTGTGGCAATATTTTGCAAAACTGGAGTCGTCACTCCAGTGCCATACAGTCGATCACATAACACCGGAATTTAGATACTCGGTGCCAGAATGTGGGCACTCAGTGCTCTTCATTCTAAATCCATTTTTTTCTCCGTGTATCATATTTACGATTAACAAACCGTAAATGCAGTCGAAATAACTTTTCTTATGTGCTTATAGTAACAATAAGATTGTAGTCTTCAGTAGCCACGTACCATGGTTTAATCAGTAAAATACATTGGTAATATTATTGCAAAGTAATGTTAAGCTATATAAAAAAAAAGGTGGGGACATCAATCGACCATACTGCAGATTGATCTGGTTTGCAGCAATTGTAATCTCGAGTTACTATAACCAAAACTTCACTGTTTGGAAGAATTATGGAATCATCGTTGACGCCAATATCGATCATGATTTCTAGTTAAATTATGGTTCTTTTAACCAGATTTTTTTCTCAGTGATATTGTGAGCCTATGAAATATTAATATTGAAATCTTCAGATTGTGCTTTGGCAATATAAGACAAAGGTATACCCTACAGTGATAAAAAAGTGGTATATTCAATGAAATCGGTGTTTACTGGTGGACTAATGAAGAATTAGTTGCTTTAACTAATAAATTTGGTTATAGCCTAGTTATATTGATTAACGACTGTTGGAGAGGCTATAATTCATTCAAGTATAAGCAATTATTAGTCTGAGTAACTAAATTTACATTCCCCATACTCGCAACTGTCGATTTAGTCAAATCTAGTATATCTTCTCAGTATAGCAGAAATCTCAGAGCATCACATAGAGATTTGTCAAAGGCCTGGTAAAACCATATGTCAACTGTTGTCAATTGTTTCAAATCTTGGACGTATTTTTACAGTGTATGCATTATAGATAGTTTTATGAATAGTTGCACTCGTTCTCATTAATGATTAGAAATTAGGAAATTCCGTCCAAATAGTCCTGATCTCTGGATCTTCGAATTATGCTCAAAGTTCTATCTATAGCCATCCGAACGCAATCTGTCCTGTATCTGTTTGATGTTCGTATTTAATCAGCAGCATCTATCGCGACGCTTGTCTTTGTTATCGATGACCTGTTTAACCAGAGAACAAAGCTTTCCTACTCCCGGACATGATTTAATAGGATCGAAATAGTAATAACCTAGTAATAACTAAGAACTCACTGTAATCAAGATCAGAGAGTGAAGCACGAAATTCAAGTAACACGGTGGAAATTAACTGAAGTTAATGCAAGAGTACCTCATTAAAAGGCGTCACTCCACGGGAAACTGCCACCTCACGCGTTAATTGCCCAGCTACTTTAGTGGCCTTTAATTGTTTACGTAAAGCCGATATAAAGAAAAAACGAAATTTCTTCTGGATATTTGTACTGCGAAATAAACCTCGGGCAGTGTAATCATGCATTTATTGCCATAGATATTGTTGACATAAGGGAAGTGATGAAGTATTAGAAACGACATGGACCTAAATAAGTTCATTGCGGTAGATACAACATTTAATTTGTAAATAAATTACTTTATTAATTTATTCTAATCGTATTTTATTATACATTCCATGTGTGCACGGGTGTCCACACTAATTGCTTTCAGTGAATAACTTTTACGTTAACTTGTAATCAGAAATTATAAATAATATACTAAATGATCAACTAAATACTCGACGAATCAACAATAGCAGGCACAAAAAACGTTCTCTCGCGACACTTATTTATTACTGGAATAAAGTTTTCGAGCAGCGTTCAATCCCCATTAGAATTGAATTTGGAAAAATAAAGGTCGTCGGAATGCACTTGCTCGGTTCGAGACTATATATCTACGCGGTACAGCTGATCGTTACTATGTGCGATCCTTTTTTCTGCCTTTCTTCTATATCGCACGTTCGCGATGAAATATCGTTGTCAGGGACACCGGGGTGTTGTCATTACGCGCCATTTCCATTTTGCTCGGCCTGTTCCTTTTTTTCGCTCGCGCACGTAGAGTACCTATAGGTATCCGGTACCACTTGTTTCGGGCTTTTCAATTTCTTCCACGGACCGGGTCGAGGGCAACTCGCAATCATTTCTCAATAGCTGGCTCGAGCGATATGCAGATTTTAAAAGAATATAGGATACTAAGGGATTACCTCATGATAAAATCATAAAACACGTTTTCACCTACAACCCTCTCCCCCATCTACCTAGTCAATATACGTATACGTACATGCTCCAAGAGCACTGCACATATAAGCGCGTATAGCGACTTTGCGAAGACTCGACTCGATATGATTTAGCGCTCGAACGTTTTCATACATCGTTCGCAAGACGGCAAACGGTTTCCGTAGCGAAGTAGCGATGTGGAGTGGGACTGCTTCGATCGCACGGTAATATCAATAAGCGTAAAGAGTACGCGGAAGACTATTTTTCCAAGACAAATAGTTTATTCGATAAAATAGCTAGATTTCAGTTATGGAGAAGAAAATAAATCTCGTATTTTTATTTATTTTTCCTTTATTCAGACATATTCTGAGTACACACGTAGGGAGGAAAAAAGGAATTCTTTTCATACGACGCGAGATTAGCGCGGAATTTTGGAAGATTATCTTGAATCGCAGTGTAACAACGCGAAATTTCCGAGGCCGTGCGTAGCGAATCAGGTCGAAGTTAAAAGTAATTTTAATCCCGACGAAAATTCCTTAATCCACTATATATAATCACTGTATAATATCTTAGTTCGAAAACTCTCGCGAGTGCCGATCGAACTAGATAGGCGCGCTCTCTCTCTCTCTCTCTGTAATACCCGCGTGAATCCGAGTACCACGAGATAATTTCCTGCAACGCGTATAAAAATTCTAATCGGCCTGTATGGAGCAGTTCCGATTCTCGCCGAACTGATGTATTCGCCAGACTCCGTATAAGTTGTACGTTGTATTTAATTATACCGGAAGCGGGAGAAGTCGGGGAACGAGCAAATAATTACCGAGAGTGCTCGCGCTCTGTTCGGAAGATTAGTCGAGTCTTGTCGTCGCGCGATGTGGGTCGGGACGAAGTTAAAACCTTGTTTGCAACCGAAAAAGAATTGTAGAGCTGGCGATATTACGCTCGGGGCCAACTGGAGTTTCTGATATTTCTTTTTGTTCATCGCAGTACTTTTTTCGAGGGTTTTTCTCTCTCTGGCTCGGAAGTTTCGTTCGATCCATGGTGGCATATTCCGGTCGTCGGAAAAAATTAAATATCTAATTAAATCGCTATTCGATCGTATAAACCGTGACTCAGTACGGCTTCAGATTTTGTGCTATTGATGTCATTCGTGCCACTTTTTTGACCCTTCATTTCTGCCTATACTCAAATTCAGGATCAGGATGAGAATGCGACACATAGGAAAAAAAATCTATGGTACAATCTCTCTATAGACTGTGTGAATCTTTGACCAATAGGCTTTACGGCTGTGTTTGCTCTGCCTTGCTCTGACCCTGTGTGATTAGTAATCCGACTCTGTAATGATTCTTTTGAAGACCGGAGATCAATTTGGTGTCTCTCATGATCCTGTAGATTTAATAAAGCAGTGTGAATAAAGTGAATACTCTCAAACTCGCTCTTATTTTTGTCATAAAAAATTCATTATCGTATATTCGACGACAATTTCGAGTAACGGACAAGTTATTGTTTATGATCACCGGAAGCGGCAAGAGTGCAGGAAATTTTTGAATTGCTAACGGCCGTCGGGGCGTTGCCCTCAATATCTTTAAATTGGATCAAGTTGAACGGGTTAACACGGGTTGTAAGTAGCCTGTATTATCGCGGATAATAGCTCAGCATGCTATAATGAATGATAAGAGAATCGCAGTGGCAAACCCTTCTGTCGTTACGCGAAGAATCTCCAGGACTCCGGAGAATGCCTCTAGCGAAAATGAGGGTGACAGAAATCTCGGTGAAAGTGGTTATGTTTCCCTCTACAATAACACGGCAACCAACCCCCTGTCGCCATCGGTACGACCTCCGGCCTCCAAAAGTGTATTGCTGATGGTGGGAGACCTCGGTGTGGCTGTAGTCTCTGTTAAAAAGGAAAATTCTTTTTCGAGGGAACGAGAAAGGTCGCATGCAAGATCCTTAAAAAAGATTCTTTACGCCGAAAAAATGAATCTATTGTAAATCGAAAGTATATTTCTGATCGTGACCTCAGTGTGACCGTAGTCTCTATTAAAAATAAAAATTCTCTTTCAAGGGGATGAGAAAGATCGCATACAAAACATTATAAAAATATTCTTTGCACCGAGGATGAATTGATTGTAAAGCATATTATGTTTTAGGGACCATCCATAAACCACGTGACGCACTTTAAGGGGTGGGAGGGGCTTGAATCAAACGTCACCGACTGTTATATGGGGGAGGAAGAGGACCAGTAACCGTGCCACGTGTCTTTTTTTTTGATAATTTTTCGAAGACGAATTCAGTACACTGCCCCTCTCTTTCTCCTAAAAAAAAACTTAAACAAAAGAGGAACATTTCAAGTGCAATCTGGAGATGGGTCGATTTTTTGCCGATTTGCTAGGATTTTTTAAAAATTTGAGCGGAAAAATATCATAATTGGATTTCATTACATAATGATGGGAATATGGGTACCTAAATGATGCAAAGACAATGATTTCATTTATGTTTTTATTATTTTATGACTGTTGGTTTTCTGGGAATGAATATCGTTTACATTTAATCTCCGGATTGCGTTTAAAATATTTCTCCTTTGTTAAATTTTTTTTCTGAAAATTTCAGAGAAATAAAACATGACGTTTTTATGCAATCTCAAATTATGTATTTTATTTTGAAATTCCCCATCGCATAACCATTCAAAAAATATTGCATTTATATTTTCGATTTGTTTGGAGTAAAATAAATAGGATTATTTCTTCTTACAACTTTTTCCGTATAATTTCTCATTTCGAGCAAATGGGTGGAAAAGGTGTCTAAATGTTAAAATCGCGGAATTTTAACAAATCTGTAACATTGTGAGATCAAACCCGATCGGAATGAAATTCATACCAAGTCAAGTTTTATGATGGAGCTGTAAGAAAAAAAATACAGTAGAATTGAAGACCATCAGGTCAGAAGTATGTTGAAACCAGCTGGAATTCCCCATATATACCCTCCCGAAAATTCCCGCAAGAAAATATCCCTGTTATTCTAGTCTTATCCTAGTCTAAAGGTACTCTAAGTTATTAATAAATATGAAATTATAAAACTCAATCAACCCTATCTGATTGCGTCAGACTCCTTGGGAGTAAAGTAATGTTAATAGTTACTTTTTGGTTGTCTTGTTTAGCGCGTAGTGTTTGCTGATTACAGCTCCTTTGCTTTTGTAAGCTGACTTTGTTCTCGACTCATATTGAATCGGGGTCTCGGCCCAGTAAGAACCGGCTCAAGAGTTCGTACCAATTACATTCCATGGTGGAAATGCAAGCGCGAACTTTTGGTTCAGGTGTGCGCTCTCCGCTAGCATAATTGATGCGGGTGGGACCTCTTGTTCCGTAGTATAGTGGCTTGCTTCTAGAGTGAAAGCTCCAGCGTTTGGAAAGCCCTTAGTTAAGCTTGCTGACAGATTTTCATTTCCATCCCCATTGGCTCTGACATATTTAGTTGTCATCAGTAGAATAACCATTCAAAAAATATTGCGTGTATATTTTCGATTTGTTTTAAGCAAAATAAACATTATTTATCCTTACAATTTTTTCCGTAGAATTTTTCATTTTCGAGCAAATGGGCGGCAAATATATTGTCTGAATTTTAAAATTGCGGAATTTTAATAAATCTGTGACATTGTGAGACCAAACCCGATCGGAACGAAATACCATGACATTTCAAGATATTGTAGTTTAGATATGGTTTTAAAAGTAATAGTATTACAATGGCATTTTTATTATGCAACGTGTGAGAGGGTTTCTAAAGACGGATAATATAAGTACGACATTTTCGACGCATAGTCGACGCCGAGGGTCAGCCACATAAATATCGAGCTCGAGTGGCAAGAGCATCTCGAGCAGTTCCATATCGATGCAGAGAGTTGGGCACGTAAACATTGAGGTGATACTGAACGACTCATAGGAGAGAAATTCGGGGATTCACATAAGTGGCGATAGATCTCGAAATGAAACACTTTCAACTAGGGGTTTCCGCTTGTTTTTTGTAGCAAATTTTCCCCGCTACAAAATGGTAGTTCTACTTTTTTAATTGAGCTCATTGAACGAGAAAGGGCGCTCGACCGCAATTGTTATTTTTAATTAATTAAAAATATTCCCCGGCCAAAGTTGCTTGGGATCTTTTGATATGTTTTTCAGGGGATTTTTCCCTATCGATTGGTATAGGTTTCATCCTACCCAAATTAATTTGCATTTCCTCGAAAAAAAATCGGCTACTTTGACTAGACTACAAGTCGTGTAACACAAATGGAATCTCGGATCTTATGAAGAAGATTAGAGATGGCCCTCCTGTCCCCGAAGGCTGCCTGCTGAATTGATCGAGTGTTTGAAAACTTACTGAGTCATCTTTCCTGAAGGCCTATGTTGGAGAGAGTGCATAGATCTTGTTAGCCAGCTTGGGGTTAAAAGGTCTCAGACATCAGGTCCTTGATAAGGTAACTCTGTTGTTTGTCAGCCTGGTAATTAAACAAATTCTGGACATCCTCATTTTGTACAAAAGCTCCGAGACCCTTGCGCACCTCATCCCGAAGAAGGTTTTCTGGCTGGTGAGGGATGGCAGCTGGCAGACTTTGTGGATCTTTGATAAGCTCCAAGGGGTCTTTCCGAGGGGAACACATGATCTGTCCACAAAACTTATCTCGGATAATGATCCTTACAAGGTGAAGATTGGTGGACAAGACATCTTGCACTGCTCTCATGCAGAATTAAGGGTACCTAATGGTAATAGGAAATCTGCCTAAATTACGGGTTAGAGCAAAGATGCATAAAGTTTCCTCTATCTTCTTCTGGTGGAGCCAAGGGGCCTCGATCCATAGTTTATGGCACGCTTCCACTACAGTACAGGAGTAAGCGGCTACAGGATCCTCATTCTCGACCGCCGGTGCGGCTCCTGTAGAAAACAACCCTGTTAGATCTCCGTTAAGAGTCGGCAGAGTTTGATTCGATTCTCTGGAGAGTCGAGAAATCTTCTTCAATGTACAGCTAATTTGCGACCTTTTATGGCGATACTTTCGTAAATACTCAAACGTGGAACTGAAATACCATATTTCCTCAACCTTAATTATAACCCCTGATTTCGTACAAATCTCTTCTAGGATGTTGAGGAAATGCTCAATATACTGGTCCTTGTTTAGCCCGCGAGCGTCTAAACGTTCTTCAGGTGGAATACGCAATAGAATTATTCTGTGGCGAAAAGATGTAGTCGCCATCCATCGGCGGAGCGTTCCGTCCCGGAGTCGGCATGTGGACTCGCCAGTAAGGCTAGGCCTACTCTTGCCTTAAACGCTCTGTGATCCTCCGTGAGAGACGGGCAGTTACGTTCTTATGCAATGACTGCCCGTTGTAAGACCACTCACGTGATGGGCAGCGCTATAAGAGCAGCGCTATGCCGCCATCTAGTGGCGGGTCGCCACAGCACTTCCCCCCAGTGACGGCTGCGGGATGCAGGCGGAACGAAGCGGAAGAAGTTGGTGTGTGTGTGGCGACGGCTGGCTGTGAGCGTGTGTGGGACGTCGGCGGACCTCTGTAGGAATCTCCGATCGGGATTCGATATACCGAGAGATTGCCGGAGGCTGGAACTCTACCGATGTTCGTGCAGCGTACGTGAAGATCGATTCTGTGTGTGCGACGCGTGTGTGTGGCCGGCGTGGTGGAGGATGCTGATTTCCGTCGCTGGATCACGTCGGGGTCACCAATGTGGCGAAAAGATGTAGTCGCCATTCATCGGCGGAGCGTTTCGTCCCGGAGTCGGCCTGTGGACTCGTCAGTAAAGCTGGGCCGACTCCTGCCTTAGACGCTCTGTAGTCCTCCCTGAGAGACCGGCAGTTACGTTCTTAGGAGCCATCCTTATATTACGTAAGACGTTTGAGGGGGAGAGCGGGGGGGTATGAATATTTCTTACACATACAGTGTAAATACATTACACTCGCCATCTCTCGCCATCTAGCGGCGGGTCGCCACAACTTGATTGTCTCCTTGGCCCAATAGAGACGCTGATGTCCTACATCTGCTCGAGGCCAGTTGAATCAGTATAATGGTAACTAAGGTCCAACCTTTTTGGCGGAGTCCCTCCAGCCATGTCTGCGGGTATGGGACGCATCGGCCCCCGGCTTCAGGCAGACTTTATGTGGGTGGGTTGAATATATCCTGAATGTGAGAAGTAAGGAGAGTTGGGGGAAAGTTTGGGAGAAGGAGACCTTCCTTAGACAGTGGAATGCGTCAAGTTCTTGAAACAAGCCTGTCACTAAGTCCAAACGGAACGTGGTGCACCATGACGAGAAATCAAGGACTATGAAAACATAACTCTCCCTTAATTTGGGTAGTTGGGGTATTCATGCGCAAGATGGTTCGGGTTAATGGCTCCTCATTCATCGGCATGGACTGTTGCTTTACATAGTTGAATATGTTGTCGGCGATGTTTTTCTCTGGCAGTTAGGCGCAATCTTGTCTCAAACGTCATTTTTCCATAGAATCTCGCATCTTCGTGTTAGAGCTCGCGCTCCTTCCCAATGGCAACCATGACGAGCCAGTCCAAGGGGATGTCCCCTGTGCTGATCCTATCAATCACCTTCTTAATAGTGACTCGGCGCTGCTTCAAGCAAGGCACGATTAAACTTTTGGAAGTAGGTGGAAAGCCCTTGGGAAAGTAGCCGTACCTTGTGCGGTGTGCTTGTTTATCGTACTCGTGTATCCACTGCTGCAGGCATAGCATAATTGACTTGTCTGATAACAGGTATGCCATGTCCACTTGGTAATCGAAGTCCATCGTTTTCTTGAAGTGAATGTATTTAAAGTCCTCAGACTTCCATGGGGTTATTTGGGATTCTGCCCAGGCGTTATTTACACAGCTTGTATGTGCCTCAATGTATTTCTCCAACGTCCAGACTACGTTTTTGTTATTATTATTGGACATTATTTTCCAATTATTTCCAAATTCACAAAAATAGCAACAAATTTACTTCACCGCACCGGATAAAACCATTGCACGAACTGTCTCCCACCGCTATGACGGCCGTCACCAAAATGACGGTGCCGCTTTATTGTGTAGCGGCGTTGCCTACCATCTCCTAAGAATCCGCACGCGTCAAAAATAAGGACAATGTTTTATAGCGGCCGCTCTGTTACGGTACCGCTATCCTAGGAAACCGTAGCTTAACTGAGTGGGAAGCGGATTAGAGCTGAAGCAATAAGATCTTTTCTGTTGATCTGATATTCCTTCCTCTTTTCGGGTTTAGGATCGATATCTTCCTTCTTTATATATTGCTTGGTCCTTAAGATCGGTAGCTGAGGCTCTTTCGGCTTTTAGCTCGTGTGGTTCTACTACACCGTAAATATTCTTCGGGTAATAAAAGAGTTTTCTGTGATGTACGCCTCATTTCCACACTTGAAGCAATGACAATTGAAGAGGCAAGTGAATGAAGGGGTTATGTAACATTTTTAGGAAAAAATTGATCACTCAGTGGATGAAAGTCTTATGTCCGAATGTAACTTCTGGTAAGTCTTAGATAGCTCTAATTCCATTCAAACCCCAGATATTACATGGAGTATGTTTAGTGTGCCATATGTCTACTGAATGGAAGACGGCCTACTAACTTAAATAGCTCAAAGACAACTTTTTGTTACATAACCCCTTCGTCCACTTGTCTCTTCAATTATCTCTTGCAATAGCTGGGAGATATCATGTAAATTCTGCATTGCAACTTCTGCAATCGTAGTCACTTCCATCAAAATCGGCGTTGATTGAGATTCATTAAATTAATGATACTTTGAATACCTTTATTCCTATACTTACACAGTCTAATGTTAAATCTTTGTAAGGTTTCGTAACCGAAGATTCTTTTCATACGCCGTATCACGGTAAGATTATTTTATTTCATTGCACTTCACTGGCACTGTGTGAATCTCGTAATCTAAATAGTTATTTTCGTTATGAGGGCGTGAAGCGCCGTTTTTAACGAGTGTGAAGTTTTCCGCACGAGCGAAGCGAGTGCGGCAACCACACGAGTTAAAACGACGCGAAACGCCCTTATAACGAATTCTATTTTTTGTCACTAAGTGTCAAATACGAGGTTGACGGGGTTGAGGACGCTCGTGAAACAGAGTTTTACGCACTGAGTGACGAAAAGAACTTTTTTGTCACTCAGTGTCAAATACTCGGTTTCATGGGCGTCCTCGACGCATGTGAAATCATCTTTCACACACCAATTCGTGAAAAGTTGCTCAGTGCGTGAAATAACCTGCGCAGTGCGTGATATCGTCAATCTCGTATTTGACACTTAGTGACAAAAAATAGAATTCGTTATTCGGTTGTTTCGCGCCGTTCTAACGAGTGTGATTGCCGGACTCGCTTCGCTCGTGCGGCAAACTTCACACTCGTTAGAAACAGCGCTTCACGCCCTAATAACGAAAATAACTATTAACACATTCACACTGCCGCTCTAATTTAGATACATTTTGCCCCATGTCAACTTCAAGTTAATAATTCTAACATTAACGAAATATATAAAAATCGTTAAAATTCCGAACCACGTGCACGTTTATGTTAAAGTACCTTTACTCAAGTGCCAGCCTACACATACACATGTAACCGCAGTGCTCAGTTCAAGTCTAAATGGAATAGAACACTTATAAGCGACAGCGGCAGTGAAAATGGGTTAAGTTAGGTTAGGTTGGCTTTGCGTCAGCTGCGTAGAGTTGTGCTGCGAATGCGTGGCGTTGGACACACTGACTGCCAACTTCAAGTAATAATCGCAGTGATATCATCTCGAGTGTGCCACTTTTATTTCACGCACTGCGCAACCTTTCACACATAAGGGCGTGAAACGTCATTCCACATGCGTCGAGGACACCCGTAGAACCGAGTATTTATCACTGAGTGACAAAAAATAATATTGTCGATCGTCTATAGCGACCAGTTTCACTCGCCGTGCCCCTCAGAATGCAGCGAGCGGGGCTAATAGATGAGTGGGGTAAGGGGAACTTGGCTGCCAGTCAATGCTTATGCCGTCAATCCATCAATGGTCGGCGAGATAAGTATAGGCAAATTAGGCCACATTCGCCATGACTGGAACAAATTTGGAAATGTCGGGTTGTTCGTCGACCTCCAAAGAAATACCTAAACATGAGTCATCTCCTAGGACCTAGGTTTTGAATATACGTCCGTATACTTTGAGCTGTGCGTAGTAATTTATAATCAGATTGATTATTGAGTCAATGAGTTATGTGTAGTAGCTTTCAGATGGTATTCCCACCTGTTTTAGCCACATTCTGCCATCAGGTATGACTACGGGTTGTCGCTTAACTCTTTCCGGCTGTACCACAATGCGTGTACCACCGAGCCAGAAAGAGTTAAAGTGCTCTCGTGTATAAAGGAAAGCGTATCGTTCCATGTCACCAGGAAAGATAATCTTATCGTCTATAATGTTAAATGCTTCATCAATGAGCCAAGGTTGCACTGAGAAGTCGAAGCTTGAGATATCAAGCCCAATTCCTTTTCGTTTCTCGTCTTTCGAGTAAAGAACCTCGTTAATGTTTGAAGGCAACATCTTATATAAATGGATTCCAATTGGCATTGGAAATTTCAGATATTGATATGTCTTGATAATGGGAGCGGTGGACATGCCCTCAAGAATAATATTCTCGAATTCTGCGCCCCAAACGTGTCTGATCTTCGGACCTTGCGGTGAGCCTAACTGTGTGCGTTTAAACGCAAGATCAGAACTAATCCGATATAAGGTATTTTCACCACGGATTCCTTCCAACCACCAATTCAATACTTTAACGGCCTTGTTGATTGCTTTAGCGTGGGGTTGCCAGGATCGCCTTTCTTACCGACATAACCCCATCCTGCAGATGGAATCTTGACGATGATGTATGGAACTGATGCTAATGTAGATCGTTTCAGCGAATTGATGTAACTGGATCGGGCAACAGGAATGTTACTCTTGCCGGGATAATGGCTTCGTCAAGATGTTGGTTTCTTGGTTTTGGAACTATGATTTTATCATATTTCCACAAACTCATGTACCACCCTTCCAAAGTATATCTTAGAAGGACCTATTGTAGGTACTCACCGAACTCTTCAACAACGTCTTTACTTTTGAGCTCCTCTACCGACTCCTTAACATATGGGTCGACTAGAAATGGTTCACGTTCTATTGGGTGAGGTCGAATCTTGGTTAGATACAGAAGCGAATATTATGAGTGGGTCGATCTATCTCATTGCGTCTGATCATTGTAGTTTTTGTTTATCGTCAAAGATCACGAGTTTTTGAGTTTAGCCCGAAACTTTTACTGAAGTAAGTAACTGAGTAGTCTAAAAACGTAAAGTGACACTTTTAAACCTGAGCGGAAACTCCGCATAAAGACTATTTAAGTTGTTTTCGTGATTAACTCATGTTGTTGTAAATGGATAAAAAGATTTCTGTATGGAAAAATGTCATGCATGTACAATGCTTTTACGATTAGCATATGACTACTAGACAAAGGGTCGCGAAAAACGTCTAGCGTCTTTCAGAAATCGTAATGGCCAGATATTACAATACAGTCGAGTAGATACAAGTCATATTGCAATAAAATCGAAATTCAACAAATTTATTATTATCTTAAAAGTTAGAGCCAATCTGAGAAATTCTAAAGTCGTTTTTTAATTCAGAGCATCAAAATATCCATATTAAGAAGTCTTCGGCACCAAAAAAAAACATTTCTTTTGTTAGGTTGTGTTATCAATAGAACATGCTTGTTACTATGGAAGGCTTACATATTTAGTATTACATAATTACATGTTGCAGAAGATATAATAATAAAACGTATAGACCAAAATTACGAAAATGAAAATTTAAACTCTTGTCAGAATTTCACATCATACATACTGGTAGAACTCTCTTCGGTGAAGACGTACAGGCGACTGACCGATTACGACGGCTGCCAGGGGGTACCTAGATTGTTCAGAACGCGATGTCTATCGCTAAAAAAATATGAATGTTTTTAAATTCAATTTGTAATCTACATACATATTCATTATCGTACGAAAAAGAGGATATTCGAAGAAATAATTATTCGCAGTTATAAATGTGTTTCTCTCTGTAACATCGTGACGTCATCGAAACGTCAGAGAGACGCATTCATGCTAAGTAACGAGTGCGAGAGAGATAGACTCTTAGCACGATGGCGTAGCTGCATTTTTAATTGTCGTTTTCCAGCTTAAATAAGGCTGAAAATGAGAAATGAAAAAACAGGGCAAATAGTTTTGCCCACATTTTTCGAATCTGCGATAAAAAAAATTGCTTAAACCGAATTGCATCATCCTATAAAACGCTTGTTACTGTTAATACTTATCAATGTTACAACTAGCCCCGTTCTCCCCTACTTTCTTGCCATTATTTCAGTTCCCTTCTTGTACGCTAATACATCGAACACACTGCAAATGGAAGTGTATAAATACAACACACTGTATATATGTATGAAGTATACACGTACCTGGAAAGACTGATACTATAGTAAACTGTACTGTATTTGCAATAAAAGAGGTAGATATAACAGCTTTTGGATATTTCTACTATGCTGAAGAATAATTTTTCCATAGAAACTAGTCAATTGTAATGTGAACTATCACGATTGAATGTTTTTAAAAGAAATGTTACTGTATCGTAATGCAAAAACATCTGAACATTCTGATATGTATCTCTTTCATTATAAATACAGTAAAATTTACTGGGACCTCTATTAGAGTTATCATACGCGCCTTTGAGCATGTCTTATTATTTCGCCAATCCTACCACGAGTGACGAAGTAGTAGGCATCTAGAATTTACGCAACTGACCATAGGTATTTAATTCGAATTTAAATATATCTTCGTAAGCTTTTATACATCCATATACATACACACATACATATTTCGAATACTGTATCAAACTGTTCCGAAGTAGGTAAGTATAATACATGTACCTCCTGAACTATACTTTACGCAAGAATCCGGATGCAGTCCTACAATCAGCGAGAAAGTAATTCTTTATCATTCAGGAAATATTGAACGGTCATGTGTTGAATCGATCGTTTAGCTAAAGAGCACCGAGAATCATTCAACGCTCGTACAACACTTGTCCCTTCCGAATGTACTCTATATCTCTAAAAAAAGGGACCCTCCTTTCTCAAAAGTAAAAGGTCGCCGATCGTACTGCACTAGAAAGGCGATATGATGTATCGAGAATAAACTATCTGTGAAAAATGGAGATAGAGCTCAACGGGGGGTTCTTTCTGTTAGATTCGAACCATTGGAAAAACCTCTTTGAGAGGGTTGGGACAGTATAACACCCGCGCGTGCGTGCGCACCGCGGGTTCATAGGTCTCGTGGCACCGAGTGTTCGTTTGACGTTTCCGAGGTTTGTATCTTCAAAGGGTCAAATGCGCTCCATTCCATATGGACGCATATGGCACGGGAAATGTATAAATAACTCCGACGTGCCTATTGTGGAACGGGGAGTAAACTCTACGTATAAAGCGGTAATGTCAGGGTTAGGGAAAGAGCCGGGAGAGACCCGCGCCGCTTCTCGTCGTAAAGGCCAAGCCGCCAGACCAGGGGACAGTCGAAGGAAACTTATGGACATTAGCATTAAGAAGATTATATGAATATGCTAGTGGTACGTCGGCCGTAAATCACCGGTAAAATCGACCACGAGGTCGCCGGCAGAACTCGCACTTTATCATCGCGGATGACGATGGTAGGGTTCTCCGGGAAGAATTAATATTAACAGTCTTTGCGTCCGAGCTAGGGTGACTCGCGCTCCTTGCTTCTACGGCGACTGTTAAATTAAATGTCGTTGAGCGCGCGCGGGCATTCCGTGTATAGAGTTTCAGCGAGAGGGATGGTCTCTCCCGCGCGGAGAGCGTTCCGGCAAATAAAAGGGACGACGACGCGCCCATATACTACGTATATCGCGTCGTTGATAGGTGTGCGACGGTATCGGTCTTCTTTTCTCTTCTTCCGATGCTCGGCACTGCGCGAGCAATCCTTTTAAGATTCCCGGATCGGTCCGAGGCGTTTTTCGGTCGGGAGATGAACGGTTCTTATAACGCTATCGCTTTCGGGAGGTCGACTGCGCGGTATTTTATGCGGCGTTTTAGCGTCGAGGAAAGTTTCTCCAAGAGCGTTTCGGTGGGCGATACGGAGTTGGTCTTTATTCTCCTATGGCGATACCATCGCTCTATAGTGTATCGAATCGTGGAGAGAAAGAGTATGAAGAATATCTTTTCATTTTGTTTACTTCCCGAGTGGAAATTCTCTCTAGGTCCTATACGAGGCCTAATTAATTTACCCATGTATTATACATAATAGGAAAATTTGCGCTATACTTCAATAGGAAAATTTGCGCTATGCTTCAATAGGAAAATTTATGATATCTCGTGTCGGCTATTTTCTCATTGTCCTGCTCTCATTGTACTTGAATATTTGCAGTAATCTCAAAATTTACGGCGATGCATATTCTCTTGAGATTTTACAATTTGTTGCGAGCGAAAGGTAGATAGACAAGTTGTAGAATGTCATTATAGTCGCATGGTGCAGCAAAATAGAAAAGAGCGAGTTTATTGCTCCTTCGAGGTGAAGTATGTAGTTTAATAGGAAAAAAAGGCGCGAATAGATAAATTAGTAGGTACATTAACGATGAAAGGAATTATCTGATGCAAGAGTGGGAAAGTATAATAGAAAGAAAAAGTAATATCGTCTGATGATTGAGGTAGCAAAATTACGACCTCTCATACGTATTACGAGAGAAATAAAAAGAAACAAGAACATAAAGTAAAAGAATGAGTACAAAGAATATAAAGAGAAAGTAGGAGCGACAACTTTGAGGCACTCCATATCCCTTTAACACTCAAAACCGCCGATCGGCGTGTTCGGGAGGTACCTATCTTTGATACGACGAAAAAACTTGTCAGATGGTATAACGAGCTTCGAAGCTTTTGTATGAGATATTGGAAGGGTTTTTCGAAGTGTATGGATAATTTTCTAAATAATTTAATTATTTTGACAGCAGATCTAAGGGAGTATTTTGCACTGCGCGAACTGAATTACCAATGAAAATTGTACGTAGATAAACGTCTTTTCGTTCCTTAGGTAGGTACTTCGAAATTCAGATTCGATAGAAATTTATTTATCTGTGTGGGAACGACTCTCCTCGCAAATTCCTCAAGAGGTAGACAAATTCTTCGAAACGTTATCAATCGTCGCGATGTGGTAGCGATATTTTATCACCGGCAAACTTTCCTCGAAAAGTGTTTTCGGGCGACGCGACGGTTCCGTGAGTTTCCCTGGCAGCACAATCTATTCGCAATATTGAATCGATTGGAGAGGCGCGTGCGTGTTATATGTGTGTATCTTTTCCCTTCCTTTTATCTTATTATTCAGTACCTATACGAATTCCGACATCTTAATTGGTATCTATACTTGTCCATAAATTAGCTAATTTTCTTTTTTACAAAACGTATAATAACCAAAATTGTTCAAAATAAAATTGAATCTGGCAGAAAATAGCAGATCACCAGCTTTAAGAGCTTTCATGTTCAGAAAAAAATGTTTTCGTCACTCAGTGCGTAAAACTCGGTTTCACGGGCGTCCTCAACCCCGTCAACCTCGTATTTCACACTTAGTGACAAAAAATAGAATTCGTTATAAGGGCGTTTCGCGTCGTTTTAACTCGTGTGATTGCCGCACTCGCTTCGCTCGTGCGGAAAACTTCACACTCGTTAAAAACGGCGCTTCACGCCCTTATAACGAAAATAACTATCTCCTAACTTTTCACACTGAAGCTTCGGACTATAAAAATATTATAGTTAAAATGAGAGTTATAAGAACAATTTTTTTTCTGCAAATGAGAATACTATAGACGTGGCAATTTTTTGTTATCTACACCCTGTTTCTCACCAGACGTATTCTAATCTAGTGTGAGAATGTATTGCAAAAGTGGGATAGATGTCTCGCCTAAGAAATAAAAATTATATTGCAAAATATCTTCTTGTTAAACTATAAATAGGTACATGGTCTATTTACTAGAATGTAACAATTTTTATAATAGAAACATTTAATTTTATATAAAAGAAATTAAGATATCTAAAGAATTAAGAAATTCCATATTTGGCATTTTAGAGGATAGATACCCAAATAGTTACACCTGAAATTAAAAACGAGTTGTGCTCTCCATTTAAAACTGCAATAAATTCTTAATTAACTTTCGTGCTACTAAGATCGTATCCATGACATAGGGCAGTCTTGATGAGTATCAAGATGGGATCAAAACGGACTTCAGACTTTTTTCAAATAAATCATATTGAATTAACTTCGATATTTGTTCATGGAGGTTTTCGAGGTCGGGGGGTACGATATTACTGCCGGTTCTGGGCGCAATGTTTGGGAGAATTCTTCGTTAGGCTACGAGAGGCGGATGACATATTAGGAGGATGGCAGATATCTGTAAGAACACTATCTTTATGGCTGAATGAACGGCAGAATTGGGGGAGACCAACCCACCTGAAAGAAAGGGCGAGAGTCTTGGGAATCAACGGGAGATCACCGTATCAGACTCTGCTGTTGCATAGAAGCGGTAATTGGCATTTGAAAGAGCGCACGCTGTCGCGGACTAGGTACTGACGTCGCGTATTTAACTAGGCCTCGTTGTTGATTATCCTCACTAAATTCGACCATGTGCCGCTGAGGGGAAGCAGTAATAATTTCTTTTGTGGTATGCGTGTCTTTTCTAGGGAAGTCGTTTGAGCGTCCTTTATGTTGAGTCAAAGCATGAAAAGCAGGAAAGTGTTGACGCTCCCAAAAAAGTTCATGCAAAAACAATTGAGGGCATGGAACAAGCTATGTGTTACAATAATTATACACATACCTAATAATAATTCGTTCATATGTATTGATATAGGAATAAATAAAAAAGTTTTTTTGTAAATGAAGATAAATATCAAAAAATGATAGACATCAAAAATAACTGAAAAAATGTTGATGTGGGTTCTGAATTTTGAAATGTATACAACAGCTTCGGAATCAGCGACGTCAAAAATCCTCGAGAACAAGTTTTGAACAAAACTCCAAGTACTTTTGTTTCAAATTGAGCTACGTTAACGCCTCCATCTTAAATTTTGAAATTTTTACCATAGATTTGAGATAAACGACCCCGAAAACCCCCCAAAAATAAGTTTTGAAGGGAATTCTAGCCTCTTCTAAAAATGTCCGTTATATTGGTGCCGTCATTGTGAATTTGTAAATTTCGACCATAGATTCAGAATCAGCGATCTGCAAAACCCTCGTAAACAAATTTTGGTGAAAATTAAGTGTCATTTATTTGAAAAAAGTCAATTTTGACCCCATCTTTATAATTCCAAGGTTAAAATAACTGATGGGTACATGTTTCATGTCTATGTTCATGAGTACGTAAATAACTAATGTAAAAGAAACACCCCATTGCCTCAACCGTGCTAGCATATTCGAAATGAGGAGGGGGGGTTGTGCATCTATCTCATTTTTACTCTATACAGAGCCTAACTTGATCCAAGACGAGAACCTCAAAGCTCTCACACCTGCCGTTCTTCGCACGTCGTCGAGATGTGTAAAGTCCGTTCTCATAAACGCTATCAGTCGTGGGAGGTGACAATGCGGTATTACCGGGCGACCAATTGCAAGTCACGTACGATGCAGCAAGGCGCTTCCCTCCACCCGTACGAGTGTTGTACGTACATACATGTCGCGTTTAACACGTGCGACACGGCGACGTTGCCGTGTACGTACATACATATATAGCGTCGACCAATGTCGTGCAGTCGGTACGAAAAACGTGCGCATACGGGCTATACGTTTTTCCGCACTCTCGATCCCGCGGCGCGGAGGCTGCGACGTTTATATGGTTTTACGAGACGCGCAAGGGCGCCGCAATCCAGACGGACTCGAGCGCAACTGCTCGTGCCGTTGGCCGTCGATGAAAATGACGTATGGACGCCTGTACATATCCACCTGCTGGTCTACGCTTGTTAACAGTGGATTAACACTGTTGAATAATTATTCCCGCATTGCCGGCATCGTGTCAAACGTAAAATTTGTATCTGTCGCGCGCACACGCCGATACATCGCCGCATTGAAAACTGCCCGGACCCGGCAGCACTGCAGGGCGAAATGCTCGATGTTGATTGTATGGGTAGGCGCGCGAGTGTTTGTAGAGGGGTGAGTTGGGGTTTGTTGCAACGCGGGTTAGTGCAGTGGAATATGTCTGCCGCGTGTGAAGCAGCGTGTGCGCGGGCTTAAAAAATTCGGAGTACGTTTGACCGCGGTATTGTACGTGGTTTCTATGTCTTTAGGTCATGTACGATCTCCTCGGAGGACGTTTCGTCATGATAGCATTCGATTTTAACACACCGAAGTAAGTTCCGGGTTTCCTCGCCTACACAGAGAAAGAAGATATATATGGTAGATTTCACTAATTCTCACAATGATTTGAAATTGTTTGACGAAAACAAGCTGTGCCTAATCAAGTATAGCAAATTATTAGTTCAAGTAATTTGATCTACATTCCTCCATCCGTGATCGCTAATTTAGCTGCAAGACAATGGAGAAAATGAGAAAAACAGAATGAAAAGGTGGCGCGTATACGTATCCGAGCCACTCTCTATTTCTCAAAGGATGAAATGTTCAATTTTCCCTTACTTCCGATAAAACGTTTCGCGCGTAGAATTTCCCCATTGGTATTGGGAACTCGAGAATCTCACCACGTTGCCTGGTGGTAGAAATCAAAATCAGCGTTAGCAGGTAACTTCCCAGCGGTTAGCATTTTATCTGTTCTTTTATAATTTCAGACTGACGCGGAGTAAAAAATTGCTGACACAAACTGACCTACTCGTACTAAATTTTCGTTTCACCACTAGATAGCGAGAAATAAACCACGCCTTCTTCCGAATTCCCAATAGAAAAAATGAATCAAAATCGCGGATAAAAAGTTCATTACACCTATAAGGAGCTTATATCACGAAGTATGTAACCGCGTAAACGCATACCTCTCCTGTGTATGCCGACATATATCTCCGCTTATTGTTAATATTTTTCTTGCCCATCGTAACTCTCGTCTACCTACCGGATTATCGTACCGCAGCTGGTTTCGCTCTCGGTGTTTATCATTTCTGATGTTTAATAAATAGCTGACTTGAATATTACAAACTAACACAAATTTATCGTCCGCCGGTCGAAGGGAAAAGAAGGTTAACGTACGTACGTACTTCTTCCTCTCTCTTCGACATCTTTATCTCTCCTCTTCGCGATTCAAACGCAGCTGAACTTTAAAAAGAAATTTCCGATTCGGAAATAAACGAAAGAGGAATGCGCATCGACGTTGCAGCTTGTGTATGTACAGATGCCATACGAGATTCTTCTATTCGACACTGCGCTGCGTGCTTTCCCGAATAACCCACGTTTCATCGACATTTTTAAAATACCGCATAGCTGCATCTAATCGAATTAAAGAACGATTGATAGGTACAAAGCTCACCGAAACATTGCGTAATCCGATCCGGTTAAATATGTACAATGTTACAGATACGCGCAAATTATCGATCAGAGCTGCATTTATTGAGCCGAGCATCTGCTTCCGCACAGGCCGCACGGCCAGCGGAAAAGAAGTGGAATCAGAGAGCGCGCGCAACCTCGAGTTTCTTTTTTATTCTACCGGACTTTCCGCTGCGGCAGCATTTACCTACACTCTGGCCAGAAACTCATTCGTCACGAGAAAAACTCTGACCTGGGCTCGCTTTGTCAATGCTCGAACGAAAATTCGTCGGTTAATTTATTTACTCTCCACCCTCCTACCCTCTTTTTTAAACCCACAGTATGAATGAACTTCCGAGGGTGCATTTTTTTCGAATCTGGAAAGAGTCCTTTCAATTTCCTCCTTTCCTCTTTTTTCCCCCCTCCACCGTAAATGAAACCGCGTCGATGCCTAATTATAATAATCAACGAGTCGAGCTGTAAACCCGTTAAATTACTTAGAGTGGCGGGGACGGGATCTCCACGCAGGGAGCAAATATACCATATTTCCGTAGCGCATATATTCAAGCCGCGGGTGAACCAACTACGGAAGTAGTTAATTACGGTATTTTGTCGATGGAAACACCCCCGAGCAACGCGATGCGGTAGGTACACCGAAGCCGGGGTAGCGCCGCTCTGCAGTAGTCGGCCAAGTTTGAACGAGCTCGAGTTTGACCCCGCCGATGGGAACGCGGTCAAGGCGCGCGCTCCGTGTGTGTTAAGGTTCGCTAAAAGGGCCACAAAAAATGTCCCTGGACCGACGGAGGCTTAATGGGCGTACATTTACATCCCTCGATGAGAAAAAATTCAACTACCGTCCGAGCAAACTCTTTTTCGACCGCATCGACGCGCAGACTGTGACTCGTATTCTACATGGCTCTTAACGAGGAACGCGATGCGACGACCGTCTCTTCCCACGTTTTATGCGAGTACGGAATATCGGATGTCCGAGAGGTCCAGCGCGCCCCTTCTGGCTGTGAGTAATTCAAGAGGTGGGTGGGAACCGATGTTGTAGCGTCTCTCGTTAGACAATTGTGGATCGGAATGGGAATCCCGCGTGCAGGATCTTCGAACTTGCACGTGACGAATGGTCAGGGAGAGTTGTTTTAGAACGATTCTCAAGAGAATAATTGAAACTTGAAATATTGCTATTCTTCGTATTTGATACTCCTCGTCATTGTATTTCGTATTTGTTTAGGTGCGACGTATATTTTTCAACAGGGAATTTTTAATGATCTGGAAATAACAGGGAAATTCGCGAACTAAACTAAAAATGATGAGTGTTTGATATGTGTCAAGTTAGCACCGCAAATTTGTAGTTTTTTAAAAATTAATAGTGTGCCAGATTGTGCACGAGGTGTGCTATCATGTGTCGTCAAGCAAATTATGGCCGTTCCAATTATTGTGTCCCTCATGAACGGAGCGGATAGCTATAAGTGCAAACTTAAAATGTAGCAGGAGGTTAAAAATCTAACATTTCTCAAAAACTCGTCTATTAACCCGCTGATGGTCATCTTAGGTATATGGTAGTATACCCTTAAATAGTGATCAATCCGTATAGTGATCTACTATGGATTACTAAATACACAGGGTTATTTCCAGAGAGTTGGAAATATTCAATGGTCATGTTTATTTGAAACATCTTTGTTTTCTCAATGCACTTTCATCTCGTCTCGTGTAAGTACCTACTATACTTTTCTTATACACAGGAACTTATATACCCAGGTGCAGTCTTATAATTAGCGATCTCATATGCGCACGAGGCAACAACGAAGCTAACTTTTTTTAGCGCTGCGACGCGTCTTCGTCGTCGCTCTCTTTCACTTTATTTCGCATTTCGCGCGCTCTTCTATTCGCACACCTATATCCAATATCCTGACGAACGCCGATCGAGCAACAGAATTGTGCGAGAAGAGAGGAAGTTCCTCTGAAAATTGCTCTTAGAGGGACCTGCGTTCAACGTTAAATTGATGTTCTTGACGCTAGCGTCGATGCTATGGTACGCGTCGAGGGTAGGTACACGCTGCGGGGACCTTTATATTTCGTTGATAAATCATCCGCGTGGTGCACGATGCGCCGGATGCAACGTAATTGAATCCCATTAAGAATCACTTACGCCCGAAACAATTTTCTACCTACTTCGTTCTCAAGTAATTTTCAACAATCGATAATTATTGCTGTAGTCGACTTATTTTAAAGGGATAGCTCAGAGAATCCACCCCAACGATTTTCTCTACGTGGGACTTAATCGGGACTTATTTAAGGATTCACGGTAATTATATCAGAACACTCTCCTCGTTAATACCGAAATAAGTCTTGGTTAATATATTTTTTTGGATATTCACGATACGCTTTCCTAAGCCAACCTCATTAATGCCAAATTATGGCCTATAGTCAGAGGTTAATTAGGCGTTCACGATAATCTCTTCGAGCCACCCCGGTAAATGCCAATTAAGTTGAGTTAAGAGGTTTCCTTAGTGTAGAATTTCAAAATTATTTTAAGTATACTTCTTTCATCTGTTTCGTACAGAAGGGGAAGAGAAACCCTTACTTTCTTTTTTTTTCGTATAAGCCAAGTTTTACTCTAATTATGAAGAAATGAAATTAGTGGTAGTTAGAATTCATTTGAATATATTGTAGCTCATAATCAGTACATGACAAGACTTAGTAAAAATAAAAGTCACAGAAGAAATTCGACAAAAAGAAAGAAAAATAAGTCACGGGAATGAATGTCGATAATTGGAATATTGGCAAGCTTTATTTGGATTGTAAAATTCTGAAATCAAGTATTGATGAGCAGCTACTTCTTATTCTACAACGATGTTAACCATCAGATTTGATAAAGTTCTAAAACTTCCTCGTAAACTTCATCCGCTGAATGCAAAATCCAAGTTATGCTAGATTGCTATGGTAATGCGGGAGAATTTCCATATTTGGATATCGCTGAGAGCTTGCAAGTATGTGTACAAGAACTACCTAAGTTATGAACTCTTGGAACAATTTCTTTGCAAATAAACATCGATCGATAGAAGATATCTGCATGAATTTAACATTAGAATTGGAAATTGCAGATATGCATATAAGTTCTAATCAATTCATCATTCCAGGGGCTGACGAGAAAACTGTTAATTAATATGTAAAAGTGCCCGATTAGTTTGTCGAATTAGCGTGATTTTTTAACCCTTTCGGTCACTGTGTCGTCAATTAACAACATAAGGATCTTAATTCCGTTTATGTGGAATTGATTGCGTTTTGCCACATAAACACGATGTAGTCAACTGATGGCATCCCATTTGAAGTCCGTTAGTCACATTTAGCGAAAAATCAAGTTTTTAAGTAAAGAGTTATAGCACCTCCAGTGATCTAAAACCACTAATCAAATATTTTTTCACCTCATCAAAAAAAAATTCGTGACTGAAAGGGTTAAATAGGGAAGGCTTAAACCAGTTTCCGATCAATGTTCATATACAGGGTCCGGCAGAGAGGTATGGTGTTTTTAAAAAGAATGATACACGCCTATTTTTGAACGAATTAAAACATTTATCGTTTTTAGACATTAGTCGCATATTGCCATTGTAGAATAATATAATATTCAGTTGCGAACAATCACGTCAGTTAGGTGGTGTTCATTTTTGTCGAGGCATTCTTGTAGGCCATAATTCGTGCTCTTCGCGTAGTGCCATCGTCAAATTTGCGGTTTTGCTCTCTCCTATTCTCTCCCTCTCTCTGCTTTTCAATCCTCTTTCAAGTTCTTTTTTCTTTGCAGCTACCACCTCCCTTCCTTCCTCCGCCGTTTTACTTCGCTCAACAACCAGCAACCATCCATTTGCATCACACATGAGACTGTTAATTACGCGCGTTTTATTTACGAAACTGTATTACGAACGATGGGCTGTCGTCATTCGCAGGCTCGCGCGCCGGCACCTATTCACGTCTCTGAAAACGGACATAACCGGGTAGTCCAGTAAAGATAGGTATCATTTTTCAAAAAAATAATTTCCGGCAAGCTAATTTTTTCAGGGTCGATGGAGGGATGTCTCCCGAGTATCCAACCAAAAAATCACCCTCCGCACCCCTTGCAAAGTGTTGCAAATAGGGTGGTTTTTGTTTTTGCTTTTTATTTTTTGAAAAAAAATTTTTTCCAGCTTGTACATAATAATATTCTCTACAACTTTGCCTAATAAAATTTTTTGATAACTTTGACTTTTGACCGATCAAGCCTGGCCGAAGGTAAATTTCAAGGTCCCTGCAACTGTGGGGTAATGCGCGGGACATACTGTATAATGGGCGCTGGACCGTCAAAAATCAAAGTTATCAAAAAATTTTATTAGACAAAGTTGTAGAGTATATTATTATGTACAAGCTGAAAAAAAATGTTTTCAAAAAAACATAAACAAAAACCACCCTATTTGCAACCCTTTGCCAAAGGTGCGGAGGGTGACTTTTTGGTTGGATACTCGGGAGACAACCCTCCATCGACACTGAAAAAATCAGCTTGCTGGAAATTATTTTTTTGCACCCCTATAAAGAAGGTCTACTTTTACTGGACTAGGGGTGTGCCGCACAGGTGCACAGAGTAGAGTCGAGGAGCTCACGATGGAAGAAGAGGGGCGAGAAGGGTGACGGTGCGCGGAGAGAGCTTGCACAAAAAGCAAATGTACCGGAATGCGCGCGCATTTTCTGCTTTAAGAATACTCGAGTGGTGAAATCGTTCGAAGCGGGCGATATTTCACTTGGATGAAAAAAAAACGGGCCGACCGAATCGGGGTTAGCGATTTTTAACGGCTGCACACGCGCGCTGATCTCCGCGCGACCCATTCACGTATACTCGCGGACGTTACGTATGTAGGTAACATCGATTCCTCTATAGGGGGCTGAGTAAGCACTCATCTAGCTGATGCGGTAGACCGATCTGTTTGTAAGCAGAGGGTCGATCGTACGATTCGATGGTTATCACGAGACTCGGTAGTGCTCCGCGCCAAAACTATTTTGTTTACCGTAATCTGATTCTATGTAGGGTACCTACATCGTTTGTATAGGATCCTATTGATTTTCACGCGGCGTTGTATTCGAATGTGTAATCGGCAAATCATGAAAACCTCTAGTACTCAATGTTCATCGAAATTCCGCAGCTTTATTGAATCTCAGTCCGACGGGTATTGCGTTAGAGCCGTCTCGCACATTTGAGCTTGGAATTTTGTATTAGCGATTCCAAAAAATACCTCGGGAAGAGAGAGAGAGAGAGAGAGTCCGACTTTTATGAGAGATGGGTCGGTGAGGTAGATATTGGACGAGCAATTCGGGGCACTTAATTTGGTCCTCGCCCGAATTGCGAACCATGCCGGAGAGAAGCAACGCGATCTGTGTCCCGTTTCATTCCAGTCTTAGAGTCGATTTCCGACCTCGAAGGAGCGACTTATTGCACCCGGCGAGCGCATCCATTGCAAGGCGCATATATGTATGTATGTAGCTTTATGTCGCTGCTATCCACTTCCTTTCACATTTTTCAATCGTCTTATTATAGTTTTTTTTTACGCAGAAGAAATAAGGAATCGCTGTGCACGTAGCAAAAAAACGGGAAGTTTCTTTAATTAGTATAATCTCACTTTTCATTGAATAGGTTCGAACGAGTTATAATTTTATTGATTGAATCAATACTTTTCTCTGAAATTAAAAACGTTATTTTTGCTATCTGCTTAGAAGAACATTAATGAAATTAAATATTCGTCCCGATATTATTATTTGGAGGTAATTTCTTATTGTAATAAAAGTCCCGACGTCCTTCCACAATTTACCTGCCAGCTAGACGCAGTTGTTTGATGAGCTTTTTAAAAAGTTGTTACTAAAAGTTATCTTATCTAAAATGTCTATCGAATCTGAAAATCGTGCTGTAAAAGGTAAATACCTGATTCTCGTCTGCAGCCTCTAAACGAGAGGCGAATATTTCATTAACCTATACTCTTAAAAACTTGAGGAATTTCAAGAGATATTCGCATCGATGTTATTCTCCCCGGCCATTCCACGGATTTCTAAAAACGCATTTCCCGCGCGCCTCCCCCACCCGCTCTTCATAACGTCTAAGCATCTCGCGTCCTCGTGATAATGGATATCTCCGATCTCCTCGCGATCCGAAAACTTGGTCAATCGCAAAACATCGGCCTCTCTCCTCCCACTACGCGAACAAAAAAATCGATCTCCACGAAATATCGATATAGCCCCCCCGGGAAACTATTAATAAAGAGGCCGACACTGTCCCTTTGTTGACGAACGTTCGGTCCTCGGAAAGACCGACACTTTATCAAACTTATTACGAGTATATCGGTCCAACCAAGTTTCGGTCGATTCGACGGTACTCTCTGAAGTACTTCGGGGTCTAATCGCAGAACTTTCGGCTTTTTGTCGCCCATCCAACGTAATAGCATGCTCCGACCTTTGGAAAATAACGCTCTCGGTATATCCCCCGCCCAACCCCCGGTCGACTCGTCGAGAGTGAGCGAAGAAAGCGTACCCTCTCGTCGTCGTCTCCTAACGACATCATCGTCATAGACGTTCCGTCGAATTTGAGGAAGCAGTCAGCCCGAAGGATCGTCTTCTCGCGTTTATCTCGTTTCGACGTCGCCGCCGCGGCGATGGCGCGATGGACGACGACGACGACGACGTTGGTCCGATTCCCTCTCCTCCACCCTTCAGCCCAATCCTCCCCGAGCAAAGAGGTCCGAGGGGGAAAGGGGGAAAGAAACGGAGTTACGCGGGGGGAAAAAGCGGAAGGCCAAGGGAAAGGGAGATAGAGAAATGCTTCGCAATAACAAAACAACGATCGACGATGCAGAGCGAGCGACAAAAACTGCGGACGTCCGAGGAAACGCGGCATCGCCGGCGGGGCGACTTTCGCGAGTCGTCCTCCGAGCGAACTCCCTTTCCCGCGTCCTCGGCGCGCGCGCGGTGCATTTCGACAACGAGAGCGCGGGCCGCGTCGCAACACGAGCCGCTGTGAAAGAGCCGGGGAAAGCGCAGCGACGTACGACTGCGAACAAAGCGTCGGAGGAACTACTTCTAGTTCGCTGGTCATAAGAAAATTCAATAGTTTCCCGGTAGTTCGAGAGCAGGAACTAGTAATATAAAGTCGAGCGGGCGAGCGTAGAGGAGAACCGGTGTGGAGTGGTGTGGCGCGCGGCGCGTACTTTTCGTATATATTCCCGCGTACCTATACGTATATATCTCGTCGCGTAGTACTGCCGCGCGTTACGCCACTTTGTTTCCGCTTGATTTGCCGGCGATAAATAGGGGATATGAAATACGGGCGCCCCGGAGAAACTCTCGGGCGGAACGATTTTAGTTCGAAATTTGTAACTGCCTCTCGGGGCGTCGGGTAAGCGCGAACGTTTATCGGCGGGGTATTAAGTGTCCCGGCTCTTAATGGTTATCAAGTCGAGTGTATACGAGCGCGGTCGAGAGAGGAGGAGACGTCGGTCGTCGACTCGCGGGGACGCTATAACGCGACGAACGAGAATTCCAAGGAGGAGGCGGTCGAGGTTCGGGGATATTTTCCCGAGGACGCGCCTCCGAAACCGACTGTTCCGGTGGCCGTTGTATTGTAGTGCCGTATCGGAAGGCGAGCGAAAGCGCCAAATGAGCAATATATTCGCTTAGCTCTGTCGAGAGCAGAACGGAATAAGTGCTTCGATCGACCACTTTCAACGGAGATATTTCTCCTCGCCCCTTTCTTCACGGGCTTCGTCCTCCTCCCTCGCTCCGTATCTCACTCCACCACGAGCCCCAGATCCCACCTATCCTATCTTGCAAATATCAGAAGGGATTCTGTTCTCTATTATGCCCCACCTGAGCCGAATCCCAAGCAACAAATCGACATATTCCAATCGCGTTCGCCAGAGACATCGCGTTTCGTACACCTCCCGGAAACATATCCGTCTCGCGATGCATACGAATCGATCGGGGCCAACTAGTTTTTATTCCCGGTAGAACGAGGCGCGTATAACTTTATTCTATATCTAATAGGGTATGGGGCGTTCCACGACCAATCCTGGCTAAAGCTGGTCCCAGGATAGTCGCGTGGATTCGACGAACATTTGTCATCGCCGAATATATTCGAGCGACAAAGGAGGCGATGTGTATAGACGATGATGGATATTGCTTCGAAGGCCTGAGAAGGGTGGAGTGCCTATATCCTTGTTCTTGGGAGTCACGATAGGAAACGTGTAATTGTTTAGGGAAAGTCATACCTTGAAAAATGGAAGCAATTGATTCGTTGCGCTAAATAGTATTTACTAATTGCGGTATTATCGTGGGCGCATTTGTTCTGCGTGTGTTCGAAAGAATTGGTTAATGTTTACTTATTCTTCATGTTCTAATAAGTTTACACAAACTTTTGGGTTAATTTTGACAGAGGGCCTTTAGTTACCTATAAAGTTACTCATGAAAAAGTTAATTATTTAACATAATGATTTACACATGAGAATGTTACTTTAACAGAATTACTATATCATTGTCACTATTATTTTAAATTAAAATGTGTCATTTTTATATAATCATTAGTATACTTTGAAAATGTGTCGCTTTAACATAATTACAGTCAACTCTCGTTAAAAGGCCGGTCGTTATAAGGCCGTTTCGCTCAAGCGTCACGTCCACCACGTCGCTCTAAACGTTTATGAATAAAACGCTCGCTAATAAACCGGACGAAAAATTAACTTTTTAAAATTTTTTCAAATAATTGTTCAGTTTTTTTCAATTAAAAGATTTAATTCTCTTACGCTTTACATATTCATCAGGGGTAATATAGATACATACCTTCTTTTTTTTTCAAGAAAAAGCTAGGAAAAACACTTTCAAAATTATTACTTTACGAGAAAATAGTCGTGCTGAAAATGCGGTGAAAGAATTTCACAGATTTTATCAAACCCTAGTATTAAATTTTGGAAAATTTGTACAGAAATAATCATCTGCGCTGAAAATCCGTCATGCTCTGATAACATCAATTCGATAATCTCTATATTTGATATAATTTGCATTATTTCATAAAATGAATTTCTTACAATTTTATTGTTGACAAATTAGTAGTATTAGGGTAAGTCCGGAATAGTTGGACTACTTTATTTGAGGTACTGTAGTATCTTTTTCCATAAATGTATGCTTTCATAAATGTTAAAATCTCATTAAGAGAACAATTCTATGCAAGTATTTATTAGAAAGTTGCATGAAAACATAAGCATAATGCAGTTGCAACAAATAATAAATATGATACTGTGGCTCTACTAACCTTTAATAGCCGGGTTAGTTGGACCACTTAATTAAGATGAGACCAATAGAGGGTTAACGTGGAATTAAAGTAACAAAACTTGTAAATATCCTCGAAGACCTATTTGAACTGTGGCGGCCCGTAACCAGGTGGCGCCGCTCCCTCCCGACTCTCGCTAGTCGCCCAGCACGAGTTTCTATACAGGGTGTTCATTTTAAAACTTACCACCCACGTTATCTGCGTAAAGAGACATATTTCTGAAAATCGCCGAGACACGTCAACAAAATTATTGAGGGGGAACATTTTTTATAAAAATTCGACGCCCCCCCCCCCCCCCCTCAACTACCTGACTCCGGGGGCGGTAACCCCAATATTCTTAAATGGAACAGGGGGTCGAGTGATACCTCATTTTAACGTCAAATTTGAAAAGTAGGACGTCAAAATGTACACAATTAAAAGCCCTTTAAAATGAGGTATCACTCGACCCCCTGTTCAATTTAAGAATATTGGGGTTACCGCCCCCGGAGTCAGGTGGTTGAGGGGGGGGGGCGTCGAATTTTTATAAAAAATGTTCCCCCTCAATAATTTTGTTGACGTGTCTCGGCGATTTTCAGAAATATGTCTCTTTACGCAGATAACGTGGGTGGTAAGTTTTAAAATGAACACCCTCTATAAGAGCGTAACTGCTCGACTCTCACGGCAGACCACAGAGCGTGCAAGGCTCAGTCGGTAACCTCACCCGTGCTTTTAGCTCGGCGATACCTGCACTTTTTTTGAAACGGGGGCTATCGCCCCTGCGCCGCTAACGCGGCGCTCCCCCATGCTTTTGCAGCAGCATCACGTCGTTGCTGTCTTCTCCGTTCAATACGTCGTCGTCGTCGTCGTCGTCGTCCTCGTCATCCTTGTCGTCGCCATCCTCGTCGTCCTCGTCTTCCTCCTTCTTCAACAACCGTCCGTGCTTCGCGCATCCGGTTCGAAGTCGCCGGGATTTTTGGCGACACGGTTTGGTCCACGCATTTATTCGAAAACTATTTTATATAATAGAAGGAGAAGGAAGAAGGATTTGCCTCATCGCCGAAAACTTTTTTATTGACATTATTGTAATTATTTGGTTATAATAATTGATGTTTAATATTAAAAGTCTTTCAGTGTAATTACGATGGATCGTGGAGGGTCTCATTTTCAGAATCTCCGTAAAGTATGCTGAATGATTCACTGATATATGTAATTTAAATTGTTATCCTTTCTCACTCGCTGTACTATAAGTATTGTTATAGTCGTCAAATTGCTCAACGGCATTTGAGGAGAGGTGCAGATCGGCATTGCTTTCCACAGACCAGGGCAAGTTTATTTAATCGTAAAAGTGTGGGTCGTATACGCCCCACGTGGCTTGAACGGAAAGTCTTCAAAACTCGGTCCGGCACGGAACGTGTTAAAATCTGCTTCCTCAAGATAGTTTTAGAACGTTTTATTTTATTTCTTAATTTGGGTCAAAGAAGGACCCCAGGGCCAAAGTAGCCCGCATTGACGGTAATATTTTTGTATTAGATCTTTTTTTTTGACAGCAATAAAAAATTACATAAATGAGGCAATAACGTTGACCGGTCAATTTTCTAACCTCTAATTTCTCACCTGATGCGTGCACATTGAATTTGATTTACATTTGGTGGCACCTCTGCGATGCCAGGCTTGCCGCGAACGCCAAATACGAAAATTCGTAGCGAACTGTTATCGAGCGAAACGAAAGTAAGGCCGTGTTCTCACCAAAGCAACTAGCAACGGCAACGCGAATTTGTTAACATTTGCTTAGCGGATTTCGAACAGTGTAAATGCAAGTATCTTTACGAAGAATGTCTTCCTATTTCTGACTCATTTCTCCCTATTTTCATACACGTACTATGGACTACAAACTGGACTCTTTATCGTACCTCTCTTTCTTATTGTACAGTACAACTTTGCGTTATATTCGATGTTTCGTTCACTGAAATATATATTACAAACATGCTTCCAGCTTCGTCTATATCGCTCGATAAAAATCGCTATGCAATTTTATTCTCCGCAACATTGAAGGCGTGCAATAGCGGCATTCTCCGATACTGGGTTGCTTTACGAGGTAGATATCCTAGGCTTCGGGGTGCGTATATTTGCGTGCGCGTACCTTCTCCGTTGTATCGAACGTCCGAAGCGCCGTCCATAAAAAGTTTGCGAGAATGATGGGTATCGACGACTTAGCCGTGCATCTGCGGAGTGCATTAAAATTTACGCAGGCGTCATGTATTGATCGTAGATTTTTTTTAGTACACGTAATAATGTTCGGCGAGCGCCGACGCGTCAACGGTATCTATAATCACGATCTTGAATTTTCGATATGAATACGTTTTTTTTACTCATTTTTACATTATAATTTCTATATAATTGAATAAAAATTCTACGTAAAATGTAATGAAAACCCCCGATTGAATTATTTTATATTTTAATTATTTATGAAACATTTGTCAAATTCGATGATAATTGTGATTGTTATTTTTTAAATAACTATTAAGCGCTCAACCCTAGGCAAAATTACCCATCGTGGATGTACCTACCTATATGCAAAACACAAGCGGCAGGCGGGAAGTTCCTGTGGGCAAAAACAGAGCTAGCGGACGGAATGCATGACACGCCCACTGAATTATAACTATGTTGACAAGTACGGTCCCGATAGACTTTCAGGGGCTCGAATCATCAGATGTAATATTTGTTATCTGTTTCTTAAAACTGGAAACGTCTCGCTGTCGCCACAATGTTGCATTTTTTGGTTATAAGTATAATAATTTTCTGAGTATGCGTAGCAATTTTTTTAATTCCATCTTCTTCACGTAAAACACAAAATGCGTCACGAGACGCCTGCTAGATGTGAAACATCGAAATCTTTTTTGTAGAAAATATGCGATAGGAAGGATGGACCACTCGTCCGTCGAAAGAACACGTGCGTCAGTGCGCTTTGTATTTATGACTGTGAAACTATTAAACAGTACGAACCGTTGTGTCGAATTCCGTTTATCGCGAGACGGAACAGCGACCGATGGCAGAGTTAAGAGAGAGTAAACTAAATGCGCTTTTTGAATTAGACAAGTTAGGGTCAAGTGGTGTAAAAACGAGACTAGAAATATGTATGTTGGGTAAAAATGAGACACTCGTACAAATCATACCAACATACATTTAGTTTGAGTTCGATTTTTAAACTCAAACTAAATGTATGTTAGTATGATTTGTACGAGTGTCTCATTTTTACCCAACATATTTCTAGTCTCGTTTTTTACACCACTTGACCCTAACTTGTCTAATTCAAAAAGCGCATTTAGTTTACTCTCTCTTAACTCTGCCATCGGTCGCTGTTCCGTCTCGCGATAAACGGAATTCGACACAACGGTTCGTACCGTTTAATAGTATCACAGTCATAAATACAAATGCGTACTGGCGCACGTGTTCTTTCGACGGACGCGTGGTTACGCTTACTCGGGACGCATCGGTTCTCTCCGCCACGACTCGGTAGTCCCCTTTCACCGACTGCTAGCTTTCCCACTTACTACTCCACGCTCACTGTATCAGTGTACGAAGCAGTATTTACCCTCATTAATGAAAGCATGAGGATTAATTAATAATTGGTTAGCACGTTTAAAAATAACATTAAAAAAACAATACTAGACACGAGATCTCGTCTCATGCCGCTTCTTATGACATGCTGGGCGGTGCGCAAGCAAACCTTGCGCAGAGTAGAGTCGGGGGAATGTACACAGACGCACACGTAGGCAAGACGTCTCCGCCTCGTGTGCTTTCACTCCCTACGCAGTGCGGCTGAATATATAGTGGAGTAGGGAGACGCACACACAGGCATGGTAACGCTTGAAACGTCCCCTGAATCTCGTGATTTTACTCCCAACTCAACGCGGCAAAAGATGTTTCACATCAAAAAGAATGGGTGGATGGTGCTTCATTTTGAAGTGCCGCAAGGCCCCACGAATTCTCCAATTTTTATAATCAATTTTTTGTACTACGGAAGTCAATACACCTTGTAGGTTTTCCGATCTGGCCGTTGATGTATGGGAGTGTATATTTTTTTTATTTACCAGTCTTTGCATTACCGCGTTTGTATATTCGATAACAAAGCTGTAAATAGGAGAAAGTCGCCGAATTTGGACCGGCGCTTAATTTGGATCATCTCTGTTTCTAAAACAGTAGAGATATTTAGCGTTGTTTTGTTAGTTTGATATATCATATGCTCAGACTTTGAGGTGGATGACGCACCTCTTCCATTAGCTCTGACGGCTATATTATTAATATAATTGGTAGGGCAGTAACAGTTCTAGATACAGAGACGATCCAACCTACACTGAGAAAAAGAAAATAGTGGTGACAACTATTTTGGACTGAACTGCTTTAGTTTTGCAATCAGCATCAGTTTTATATAGTTATCGCAGTAATTATTTTGTTCCGATTACTAAAAATAATTACAACAACCATAAAAGTTGGTGCTAATTAATTGCCAAACTTGAGCAATCGAGTCCAAAATACAATAGTTATCATAGCCATACTTATTTCTTTCACTGTGTAGGCGCTGATACAAATTCAGCTACTCCTCCCCTATATTAAAAGTGTTTTAACGCTTTGGAATCAATTAACCGAAAATAAATAAATAAATAAATAGATTATACCAATATATGTACGAGTGTATAGGATTCCGAATAATTCAATCATTAAATTATACACCAAGAGAAAGAAGTATGGTTAGAAGAATTATAGTTATAGAATTATTACATATGTGCAGTACTGCAAAAATATTTTAATTTCATTGTGTGATGTAAACACCTTTGAACACTACATATCGTATATATACACCTATTTTTTCTTTTAGACAACCCGTTTCTCTGGATGCACACAATTTCGGTCACCTCGTATACCCCATTGCACTCGTCGTTCCCATAAGTACCTTTCACGGAAATGACTCGTACGGGATATTTTCGTACGACTTCGCGCAGTCCCGTGACCGTCCTCCTTGTATCAAGTGACCCGGAAAGAAATTCTCGGGAGAAGCTCGGTGAGATAGAACAGAAGAGGAGGATCTCTCTTTTTTTTCTTCATTTACGTGCAATAAATTCGCCCCATCGCTTCCCTGCACCGCTCTTCTCTTCTGTACGTCGAATGTTCCGTCGCACGATAGAACGGAATGTGGACGGCCGGTTCGTACCGCTTAATAGCATCGGGATTATAACTGCCTCGCGAATCTAGGGTTAATCTCGCCATTTGCGAAGCAGTATATTTCGGCTTACCCATAGGCCGCGAATGCTCTAGTGGTCCCGCACCTTTCCCGGAAGGCAATTACCGGACAGACCATAATGAGACATTTACCGCAGTGCCCACTGAAAGGGGCATCGTCAGAACGCGAATACCGAGCCGAATTAAGGGGAGGAATGAAGAATTCAGTTTATGACCCATCGGAAAAACCCAATGCCTGGCTTATCCAGGTATGAGGGAATTAATTAATTGTTCGAGGTAGTCTGACGCATCCTCACGGTCGAGAACGAGTATCCGGCATTCTTGACCGTTAAGTGTGGAACTCGGGGAACCGTTAGCAACGGCACCCTCTCCCTTTGGACACGGGCCTGAGAAAGTGCCCAGCGTCATCTTCCTACATTTCTCCTCCAGCCAATCGGGGTGCACGGCGTCTCATATTACTATTCCATTTGGAATAGTCCTGTAAGGAATATTCTAATGCAGGGCAACACTGGATACAGGCGAATAATGAGCTCCCAAGCAATTCTCGACAGAAACGACCGGGCCACGGTCCGATACGCACGATGGCTTAAGACTGAATGTTCCTTTCCTCGTTTCCCTGGAGAAGCATGAATCCTCCTCTTCTTTGTCCTGGGCCTGTTGGTATGCCCAGTCCCCTTGACGTCATCATGGGGGGAAATTGTCCCGGCTTTGACCTGGCTTCATGAGTCACCCCTGCTTGAGGCGTCCTCGACTTGGTGTGCTTTGAAATACTCTTTCAGTCCAGACTTCTGAATATTACATTCTGTCCCGTATCAACCTTGGCGAAAGATATCCGCTTTTTACCAAGTTTTATCTCATTGTCCGTCATGGTAACTTCAGGGAACAGAGGGATCACGTGCTCAGAAAGGAGCGCCTTAGTTGACATGATGTACATTCGATTTGTGAGTGTCATGAGACTGAACATTCTTGCTTTAATTTTGCCTTCCCGTTCCTTTTCTTTGCTGCCCAGGACAATCTCGCTGTAACCAAAGCCAGACAGGTTCACACTTTGCAGGAACTCCTCCGGATCATGGAGGTTTGACTTCATCCAGTTAACAAGTACTGACCTCATTACTGCTGTTCTAGGATGGCTTTGGGTGACCACGCTGTGTCTTAAGTCCTCAAGATTGAAAGACATGGCTTTGTCTGCGATCATCTCAATCATGTCGAATTTCGAATCGACTGGAAAGATTTTATTGAATTTCAAAAATCGTTGGTCCATCCTGCGGTAATCACGGTGTTCCACCGGTAGCGGTGCGCACGAGAGGTGGGCCTGCCGGATGACGTTGCTCTCACCTAATAGAGAGCCTACATCTGACCATTTGTGGTCTCTCGACAGCGAAGCTGTTAAAGGAGTGAGTGGCAGAAACTGGCGATGGTAGATCTTTTACCATTTGGCTGAAACACTCCGGTTCGAACTTGTACACGAGAGAGTAAGCCCGGTTCCCCGATCTCTCTAACATCTCATCCCCATTGTCCCAGAGCTCTAGAAGCATGGTAACAGGGATTTTTGGCTTGAGTCTGCACACCTCCTCCGCGATACTCATCAGGGTGGTCAGAAATCGCTCATTTGTCGGATCGTTGAGGATTAGGAGGTGATGTTTGGACGTCAAGTATGCACGGCCATCAACTTTGGCCAAGAAGGGATTAGGGGAAGCGTAGAAGCAATATGAATTATCTTCATACCACACAAATGATCCCTCTCTTTTCCACCATCTGTAATTTATATCCCGCCTAACAGAAGTTGCCATTACAGCCTCTGAGAAGAAGCATTTTATAGTATACATACCCTGAAGTAAGTCCGCCCACTTTGGAGGGATATCCATTTTCCCAGGGTCCTTAGAGCTCAATGGTTTAATTTCCATATCTGGAAAGCGATCGTATTAGTCTTCGTATATTCCGTAACCACGGCCGGGAGGTGTGCTGGTGCATACTCAGATAGGAGTCTCCGCTATACTCTGGTGAGATCCATCCCTGCTATTTCTAGCCTCCCTATGAATGCTATCATCTCCCGGTACTCCTTCGCACACCGATTCCCTCGGCGATGGTTTGCCCAGGAGCGGGTAAGAAGAGGACTAATCTCTGCTTGTCATA
>OY783195.1:22645874-22773135 GCA_963678675.1 Xiphydria camelus | reverse complement strand
CTTATTAGAACGAATTTCCCCGCGGAGTGTGACATCGCGGGGTCATTATTCACTCAATGTCGCGACTAGTGGCGGGAAGGTCTAAGGTGTAATGCGGAGCCATTTATCAAAAGGCGAGCGCTCGCACGATCGACAGATCCCGGGGGCTTTCAACGCGCCGAATTCCCGACTGTCCGTCCGACGGCAATTATACATTTATTAACCCCGATTATCGATTAGCTGCCCTGGAGCCGCGCGGTATCGCCCTCCACCCCTGCGCCCCTCTTCGGCGCGGCCGCACCCCCTGGCCCTCTCTCGCTCGCTCTCTACGACTACGTAGGTACCTCTACGTCGCCACCTCGCCGAACCTCTCCAACGGTCGTGCTATATCTACTCTCGAACAAAGTGCGGGCGCGTTGAGCAGCTCCGGAGTAGCGGAGTAAGTAGCGGGTGGGAATGTCGACGTGGGGTTGGAGAGGGGGATGGGGCTGGCTGGTGGGTGGCGGTGGCGGGCTAGCTCGAGTTGGTTGGGTTTGCTCGGGTGAAGTTAGGTTAGGTTGGGTCGGGTGTGGAGTGTCGCGCGAAGCCGGGGTAGAGAGAGAGAGAGAGAGAGAGAGACGAGGATGGATGGAGAGAGAAGAAGGTGAAAGAGAGAGAGAGAGAGAGAGGGAGAGAGAATTGCACCGTTGTCGGGCCGAGGGCCCACATTCCCGGGGGGCGGTCGAGCATACCGCGGAATGGAACCTCTGCTTCGATCTGCTCGGTTATATCGGAGAGAGCCGAGTGCGCGTGGTGTCACGTAAATCCAAAGAAAACACCTCTGCATCTCCATCCCACACCCCCATCCCGCTCTCTACTGGCACCATCGGCGTGCCTTCTACACCACTCTCTGGACTCGCGTACACATAGGCCGGAGCATTTTCCGCCTGCATTCTTCGGGCAAAGTGGCGACGGCGTATAGGCGCCGAAACGCTCGCGGTCCGACGAGCGAATATCCGCGCCCGCGAAAGAGCTATATCCATGAGACGCGCGACGACATAGTCGCGACCGTGCATAGTTGGAACTCCCGTGACGTTGCGAGCGCGGCGAGTACAGCGATGTCGTCGCAGCACCGGCGGTTTTAGCGCTCGCGCGACGAAGCCGCGAGGCCCTGTAGTGCCGCGGGGATGCTGGGCGTATTGGAGGGGAAATATTTAGTATGGAAAGGTTGGGAGAGGAAACAGAAGGGGAGAAGAAGGTGCGGAGCATTCGAAGGGAAAGAAGACGGGGAAAAACTGGCGTCGATTTTCGTCAGCGTTGCGAAGTCGGATTTGAACGAAATAGCGGCTGATACCTACAGGTAATCATCGATATACTTGAAAGAAACATTGACCGAACGATGCACTCAACTCAGCCGTTATCCGAAGGTATTACTCGGAGGGAACCTAAATCCGATTATATATGTCGCTAGAATTGTGCCATTTCCTGCGGAAGATCGAGTTAGGACAAATCTACGGTAGACTACGTGGTTAAGTTGACACATCGCTGTACAATTTCTAGTTGCAATGTTGTATTCAAAATGGGTGCAGAGAGCATAACGACGAAGAATATTAATTATCGAGTATTCGACAAATGTGTCGAAATAAATTTCTAAGTGGTTCGATTCTGTATAGAATTAAAAGTAATTTGCGATTCGATTTTCTCACAATTTTTGTTTGCAGATTCGAAAAATTTAGACAAAATCATCTACCTCGTATTTATTCATTTTTCGTATTCGGCGTTATTTGAGCTGGAAAACGACATTTAAAAATGGAGCCACGTCATCCCAGGTAGCAGTGACACGTCATATTCACGTCGCTTGAAGGTGATTGTTCGTCGACGACGTCATATGCCTTAAATTCGACGTTTTAATCACGTGTTATTTGAAGATCATATTATGACGTCATTGAAATGACGTTTTTTTCACGTAATTTGTTGACGAAACAGTCACATAATTTATTATTTCCCTACGCATAATCAGGTGTGTAACTGTAAGAAATGTATAAGATGAAATACCCATCAGTTGAAAAGTTTGTGAGATATTTTCGTTCAAAGTACAAGAGTAAATTGCGCTGCGTGCGACTAAGTTTCCAGCGCCCAGCGAAATTTACTCTTGTACTTTGAGCGGAAATATCTCACAAACGGTTCAGCGAATGGACATTTCACCTTTTACCTTTTTTTGTTCATCTTGACGAGCTCTACTACTTTTGTAGGAATTAAAATACCGAATTCCACTTAAAAAGATGAAAGTAACCTTCATATCTCGTAAATAATGCGTGTCATTGAAAATCTGTTGCATCTACCATATGTATCTTTCAATACCAAACAAATTTTATTTGAAATATATTTTCATAAAATTACAAATAACGGAAATAAACGGGATTTTCCCTTGATACCTCTGCGGGATACTTTTTACAAGAACTCCAACGGAATAGAAAATCACGGCATTGCGGGTACCCGTGTTACCTGCCACTTTCCTTGGTATCCGCGTTTAATGAGTTCCATGTGCTGACCAAATGCCGTAGACCGAGGTGGGTCTTTCCCTATACTAACGTACCGTCACCACGGCAGAAACGGTTTATTTCTTTGAGTTTGAAAATTTCGGTTCAGTCACGTCGGTAGTCCCGTACAGTTCAAACGATATTCGAACATTCGTGGCATTTTCAGTGCAGTGCATATACGATTTCTTAAAGCAGCAAAGTGACAGGAAAATAAAAGTGAGAGCGAGCGAAAAAAGAGTGACTGTATAAGACGTCGCGTATAATGACATATGTAGGCGTCGAGTTTTCTGCTTCCGAGGAATGTGCAGGCGGCATAGCTGTAGTAAATAGCCGCTGGTTAACGCCACGAAAAAAAGAAGTCTTGTGGCCACCATGCAAGACGCAAAATGAATACAATAAATTATTAAAACGTGGGGAAAATCCAGATGAGGAGACCTGGACAGTGTATGGTATTTGCCGTCGTTTTTTTGAGTGCGGTAAGTACACACATATGCTTATTCCTTCTTAACAAAAGGGGGATAACAACGTAAAGCCGAATTTTTGGAGCTCCTCATTATCTTTTCTTTGTGATATGGTTGAGCGCTGAACGAATGCACGAGATATCGTTCGATAACATTTTTTTTTATTTCATCAGATTCTTCAATTCGATATTAAAAAACTATAATCATTATATTTCTATACAGATGATTTTGAAAAAGCTTCGTATAAAATAAAACAAGCCGAAGTAACCTCAGATATACAGTCAGGTATTGAAACACCAAAAAAAAAGCAATCGTGGAAGAGAAAAGTCTCTGCTACCCGCAAAATTTTGTCTGATTCGAGTGACGAAGAAAATATCAGTCTTCTTCCTAGACCACCGAAGGTAGAAATCTATAAAAAGTCTGGTTCTGAGTGCAAAAGATTGAAACTGGGAGAGGATGGTACGTACACCTGAAGAATTATTAATGAACATGGCTGATTATATTTTTCGCGCTGGCATTTCGATAAATTTAAGAAGATTTTCAAATTGAGCCTTCATTAAATAATTATAGGAAATTTAAAACTTGATTTGTATCATTTTATGGACATGATCCAACAATTACGAGCAATCTTATTACATGAAATAAGCTATTTAACAGTTTTGTATCATATCTTTGTATGAATTAGAAATGTATGATCTGAATATTTTTTAGTTAATTCCGATCCACATTCTATTAATACAAGAAATGATGATGATTATTCAGTTCAACCATCTCATTCAACGATCTCTCATCTTTCAAAAGTATCGCAATCTACCGGTACTTTGAATAATGATTTAGATGACCTAGCAGCAAATAATGTTAATAATATCGGTAAGCCTATGGTAATTATATTTGAAATCCAATATTTCAATATGTGCGGGTAAAATTGCCTGCACATATTGCAATACGACAAAACGTTTCCGCCAACCTAATATACAGATGTTATGTAGGAAAATTAACAGACGTATGTCTATATATTTTTACCAATACTTTGATTAATTTATTGTAGTGTTTCAACGGAAGTTATTACGAGAAATTTTTATTATAAAAGAACAAAATACCCAAATACTTCGATGGATTGAAAAGCAGTCAACAACTGCCACGTTAAACCAATGTCAAGCAGCACATTTACCATCAAATTTACCGATTAATACTACTGATGATCTAGATGGATTCGAACGTTATTTAGAAGAAAAAGAAAATTTGATTGGCTTCGTAAGAATTGTCTCTTTACTTATAAACATATTGACATATAATTTGATTCAAGCTTCTCTATATTTGATTACTTCTTTTTATTATCATACTTCGTAAATCATATGAATAGCATACATATACGTATACCGCAATTCAAGAATTCAATTTATCACTTTAACTCAATTTCAAAAGTCACATCACAACATATTTCCAGACATAAATAAGCCTATACAAAAAAGGAATAACGTTTTGTTTCAGTCTACATACCTATCACAATTGGGCGGTAAAAACACATCATCCAAAGTAAATAATATATTACGTCGATGCATAACAGACAATCTCGCAAAAGAATATAGTTTCTTTGGCAAGCGTGCAGATAAGAAAGTTTTTTCACAACTAAAGTTGAAGACTGCCGTCGTTCGTAAGTATTCTGACATACTTTGAAGAATGAGTTATGCTGCGTGCCGCTACAAATTCCCATTACACATCAGAGTGGTGGAACAGATTACTCTTGTATTTTGAGTGGCAATATGTTTAACAAACTTGTTTGAAATTGTTTAATTCCAGGTGCAATAAACTCAACTGATTGTTCAGAACAAGAAATCAACGACAGTATCAAAATTTGGCTTAAACACGCACCTCAACGGTACAAAATTCAAGAATTGAAGAAACAGAATCCTTAAACAATGAGCAGAAAGACGACAAATGCAACTACAGGGAAACGTCAGCGGAATAGAAAAATTGCAAAAGCTGTCGAAAATGCATTACATGAAATAAAACAGGAAAGTAATAGAATTCAAGTAACGAAGGAGTCTATTGCACATAATCATAAAAGCGAAAATGTATATAGAAGCGATTGTGATAGCAATGTTTCACCGCTACTTCAAAATAGTACCCACATGAATCGCGTATTTTTGAATGACAGTGCTACCACATCAGAATTAGTCTATAACAATGATACTTTTGAAATGCTTTCCGATAGTAGCAGTACGATTGAAACACCTGATCTCTCTCAGAAGCTGAGACTTTGGGCAATAACTAGGAATGTACCTCGCTCGACAGTTAATGATCTATTACACATTCTTTCGCCCTATCATCCAGATTTACCGCTTGATTCACGAAGTTTATTAGTAACTAAATTAAATATAGACACTAAGAAACTAGAAAACGGGGAATACTGCCACTTGGGTTTATTGAATGGAATTAAAAAAGTAATTTCCCCATATCTGAAGGATATTTCTAGTAATGTAATAGAAATAAGTTTCAATGTTGATGGTTTGCCCTTATTTGCAAGTTCGAAAACGCAGTTGTGGCCTATTTTGGGGTTAATAAAAAAAATAAAATGTCAACCTTTTGTTGTTGGAATTTTTTGTGGCAACGGCAAACCAAAGCCACTAACCGAGTTTTTAGAAAATTTTGTAAATGATCTTAGTCATTTATTGGAAAATGGCATTAAACTTGATAACAAAAAATATATTGTCACTTTACATAGCTTCGTTTGCGATGCTCCAGCTAGGGCATACTTAAAATGTATAAAATCTCATGGCGGATACTCTTCTTGTGAAAAATGTACAGAATCTGGCGAGTATGTCGATGGAAGAGTTACATTGCAAGGTATTCATGCGCCTAAGAGAACTGATACTTCATTCTCTCTACAAATAGATAGCGACCACCACTTAGGCGTTTCACCTTTATCGAAAATTCCAACAATAGGATTAGTGTCAAATTTCCCCATAGATTATATGCATAATGTATGTTTAGGTGTTGCTAAAAAGTTATTAAATACTTGGATTTCTGGTTCTTTACAAGTCCGCCTAGGCAGTAGATCAGTTCATCTATTATCAGAACGCTTATTGTCATCGCGATTTTACATTCCTGTAGAGTTTAACCGCAAACCCCGCAGCTTGGAAGAATTGCCACGCTGGAAAGCAACAGAATTTAGAACTTTTGTATTATACCTAGGTCCGATTGTATTAAGAAATATCGTAGATCCCTCGATATATGAACATTTCTTGCTCTTTCATTCTGCTATTACTATTCTGATTTCATACAAACACATTTCCACATTCGGCTGCAGGACTGCTGGCAATGTTTTAAACGTATTTGTTAAGCATTGTGAAAAATTGTATGGCAAACAATTTTTAATTCATAATATTCATATGTTATCTCACCTCAGCGATGATGCAGAAATGTATGGACCTTTGGATAATTTCTCAGCGTTTGTTTTCGAAAACTTTTTAGGACAAATTAAACGCTTAGTGAAGTCACCTAATAGACCACTACAGCAAATTTGCCGCCGTATAAGTGAAATTGAAAGTGCATTTATTAATGAAAATATCAAATTAAAAGGACCAATAATTCCTAAATTTGAATATAACTGTGGCCCTCTTCCTACAAATATTATTTTCAGAAACAGTAAACAATTTAAACAACTACGCTTGCAGAATTTCCAGATTTCTGTCCATGCATATTCTAAAGCTGATTCGTATTGCCTTATAAAAGAATCTAGATCAGTTGTGCAAATTCATAATATTTTGATGGATCACAACAATTCTTTTACGATAGTCGGGAAACGATTTTCATTTCATACATCATTATATTGTAATCCAATAGATTCTAAAGAATTAGATATTTATGTCATCACAGGAATTTCAAATGATTATGAAACATGGCCTATCAACGTTATTACTGCTAAATGTCTAGTTCTACCTATTACTCAAAAGAATGATAAAGATTGTTGGGTTTCGTTGCCTTTAATACACTCGATTTATACTTAGGAATAATTAATGTATAATATCCTTCAATAGTACCGAAATACATAACACGTACGTTAGAAGTTATACACATACCGTACGTTAGAAGTTTTAACATACAATATGTATTACGTACATATATATGTATATTCTCAAATATATGTAGATGTTATTTCTCGAATATGCAATTGTGTATTAATATTTTTCAATGCCTATTATTGTAATTCTAATGATCATATTTCACTGTTTAACAATATTGCGACTAGAGCTTTACTTACATTTTTTACACTCTTCTTTAAAATTTCCTTGAGTTTAAATAATATTGCAAAGCTTTTCACTGAGAATAAGATTTTAAAGTGTGACGTCTTTAGGATGGCATTATCACGTAACTTTTAACGTCAATATGACGACCCGAATCAATAAAAACGAACGTAAATAAAACGTGACTATAGTGACGACATATTGACGTCGAAGTATGACGTCTCTTTAACGAGACATAATCACGTCATTTATGACGACATTATAACCGAACTAATCACGTTATTTCGACGAATCGAGTGACGAAATATTGACGTGAGTTTGACGTGCCACTGCTACCTGGGATAGAGTTGTAAGTCTAACTCTCTCGCACTCGTTGATTGACATAAGTGCGTCTTTTTCGCATTTTGATGACGCCACAACATTGTAGAGAGAATTGCGCTTATAATTGTACGAATAATTATTTTCTCGAACATGTTCTTTTTCATGTGATATTAAATATGTATGCAGATTGCATTTTTTTTTATGAGAAGAGCGAATTGGTGATACTTTGGTCTCGATTTAAACTTTTTTCACACGTTTATTGACCCGAAATGCGCGCATCTGATAAACAAGTGCAGGATACCGGAAGATACAGCAAACCTCTAAGTAGTTCGAATCTTGAAACCGAAAGTTCCGCCAAAAGTGTGCTTCCCCTGTTTTTTCAGATTATCTTTACTTTGTATTTTTCCAAAATGTCGTTTATATTATATAATAGGCAAAAGTATCGCGACTCGCCTTTATCCTGCGAAACAAACACTCGAATAGGCGATATCCCGGGAGTGGCGCGTCGCAGGTGTTTGACTGTATAACTACTTACATACTTCGACGATAAAGACGCGATTGAGCCCATCGATATCCGTCTCCGGATCGCTCGACGAGCGAGTTGCGAACGGAGGATTACCTCTAACGCCGCTTTTTGCGAGGATTCTCTTAGAGCGATCGGAAGGGAAGGGGATAGAGATACGGGGCACGTGCTCCAGCAACGCAGATCTTAATGCGACGCGACGTAGTCGTGACGCGGAGCCTCGTTCTTCGGCGACTCCGGAGAATGGAACGTGAATTCCTCCGGGCACGCTAATTATAACGGGCCAAATACAAAAGCTCCCTCCTTGCTCTTGATTTTTTTATCTCTCTTTTTATTTTCCCCCATTTCTCTCTCCTTCCTCTTTCCCTCTTTCTCCTTTTCCACTCTTTCTTTCAAAGACGCGAGTGCTCCCTATGTTCGCTGCACGAGCCGTATCGAGAGAGACTGCAATTTTTTTATACGGTTTTCAATCCCTTTGACGGGGTAAAACTGAAAGATAAAGTGGCGCGAGAGACGGTTATATAACGAGAGGGAGAGTGAAGACTGCGACGGTGGAGATATAGAGAGATATGGGGAGGGGAGAAATGTTTTTTCTCTTGAGCTTTCGAGCGGAATGGGAAACGAGGGCGTCGCTCTTTCGCATTTAGGGGACCACGAATTGCGATCATCACTACTCGACGCTCGATCTTGTGGTTATTCAAACGTCACGTCGTTCGCACTCTCTGTTTGTATCGTATCATTCGTAAATAATCGTTGAATTGAGTGTTTCGCGTACAGCTACGGCGACGAGCGGGACACACGCTTTTGTACTGAAAACTTGGAAATTGCTTCCTATCTTAGGTTAGTTCTTTCTCGGGCGCTGCGAGTTTTGTCAGATGTGCCAAATCGATTTTAATCAAAAGATAGGTCAAGGGCGGAACCCTAAATTGCGTGTAAGTCATGGCTATTCGGCGGATCCTTCAAATGGGCCCATTTATATACGAAGGGTGGAGGGGAAAGGAAACGAGCAGGACCACTTGCGAGGGAACATTCGAAGATGTCATCTTCCGCAACTTTCATGAAACTCGGGGTGACTGTGAAGGAGGTCAAGACATTCCGTACGCATTTTTTTATATTGACGGAGGGTCGTCGCTAAAGGGTGAAAACCATACTAGAAATTTATAGATAAGTAAAGGATGAAAATATAAGCAGTTTTATAATTTACTAGAATCATAGCGCGCGCTTGAATATTTATGTTATATTTATAGAATATATTCAATTTTATTACAAAATTATAATAATATATGGATTTTGTAAATGCGTCTACCCTGATTCTGTTATATTCGGCGTTTGTTAGATCAATTCTCGAATACGGTGCGGTTGTCTGGTCTCCGTTCACGGATGTACATATTAATCGGGTGAAGAATGTACAAAGAAAATTTTGCAAGCTGTTACTGTATCGTTTGCGGGACACGAACGTATGCGATCTTAGCGAGATTTATAAGATGTACAATATTAGTAGTTTAAAGAGTCGTAGACTCATTGTTGAACTGCTGTTCTTCTACAAAACAGTTAACCGGTTTATAGACTCGCCGAAAATATTGGCGGACTTCGGTCTCGTATGTTCGAGGGTTGGTCTGAGGTCGAGAAGATTACTGGAGCCTCGGAAATCTAATAAGAATTACGTAGCGTATGGCCCGTATAATAGAGTTGTGCATATCGTAAATACGTGTCATCAGGATATCGACTTCTTTGGTTGCTCGGTATCGAGTTTCACTGCGGGAATGAAAAAGTTGGTCGGATAATTGAATGAGTGAGCATGTTGGATGATAAATCGCGTCATTAATTACTCTAATTTGCCTTATTGGAGGATGTTGTAAAATTTGTATATTGCCGCTTGGCGTTTATCGAATAAATCAAATCAAATCAAATCAAATATAAATTACCAATCACGAGTCTCAAAAATCGTCGATTCGTCAGAGAGTCGGACAGAGAAATATAATTGATGCACTCTAATTGTTTAGTAATGATTATAGTTTTCCTTTTTTTATCTTCAACTGATTCTAATATTTTACAGCATCGTTTTTCCATGATAAAACACGTACCTTCCTACCAATTCCATTGCTCAAAATCATTTTAAGTAACGGTACTTGGGGACGCTTTACGCCACCAGCTGTCTTTATTTTATCGACCCTATCCACGAAACCGTCTATTTCTCTACAGAAAAAATGTAAGTACAAAATATACATGAGAGAGAAAGCCCTAATATTAATGTCCGTGGAGTTAACACCCCATTGTTCGAATTTGACAATTTTGTTACTTGTACCAGCTTGTACTACGTTTGTACCGCATTGTACCGTAAAGATAATATTGCTAACGGTTATTGGTTGAAAAATCTGTTTTTTCGACTAGCACCCCATTTTTCGAAAAATGTACTTTTCTCACTTGTACTGTATTGTACTACTTGTCCCGAAGGTTGTACCATCGATATATTTAAAAAGTATAATAGTTTACTTAAAAAATTGAAAAATAATAAAAACGGCTAGCACCTCGTTTTTCGAAAAAATCTATTTCTTTCACTTGTACTATATTGTACTAGTTGTTCCGAAGGCTGTACCGTCGAGATATATAGAAAAAGTATAATAGTTTAGGTACTTAAAAACTGAAAAATAAGAAAAACGGTTAGCACCCCATATTGTTCGACAATTTTAATTTCCTCACTTGTATTGAATTACACTCGTTATTCTCATGGTTGTACTGTCGAGACATATCCAAAAAGAGTCTAACTGTTCACTTAGAATCTAGAAAATAAAAACGGCTGGCGTCCTATTTCTCGAAAAAATTTAACTTTTACATTTGTATTAGTTTGTACTGGTGGTTCTGATGGTTATACCATCGAGATATATCTAAGTGGATCGCTCTAGAGCTGTAGAAATATTGTATAATAATGCGTAGCACTGTTTATATGCTCGGTGCCTATCGCTGCATATGTACCGCTGAGCATTTAGCAGAGTACTGGCTACAGGCTCTTCGTTATTCAATTACCCATTTGAATTCGATTTGATCTACTTAGGAAGGGCGAAAAAACCCTTCTTCTCAAATGTGCGTTGATCATGAATGATAATTATTGCGGTGAGAAGAAAATATTGAATACTCTTTGCAAACTGTCCTGTTATTGCATACCTACTTACTCGCTTGGCTTGTCACGTACCCATCTCACTGTGATGTACGTATATTAAGACGATCTGGTAACTTACCTGTAACATGAAAAAAGAAACATCTTATTTCAGAAACTGTTATAATTGAGCCGCAAGCTGGACTAACGACTTAAAGCACTTTAAGCAGTTTTTTCATATTTGTACATATTCATAATTTAAGATCCTTATACTATATACTATGCCAATACTATGTCAATTTCATAGCGATACGTGCGTAATATATCAAGTTAGAAATTATTTTATAATAACGCACGTTCCTCGCGCGATACTACCTGTACGAGTACTGACGCCAGGCTGACTAGCCGACGAGTCTAGTGACTCAACTTCTCCATAGAGAGAAGGAAGTAGTACAACATTGAGTTAATCACTCACTGTCCTTGCGATTTTGTGTCATTTTTAGTGATAAAATAAGAAATAAAAAAGTCGACGACGACAACAAGTTCTTCGTTACCTGAAAGGAACAAAGGCTTGATTTGAAAAATTCTTGAGCAGAAGTGGGGAAGAAATAAAAAAAAAGTGAAACGTCATAGCTGAAAAGGTTATGTTCCTTGAAGCAATAGGAATATTAAAAAGAGAACCTTTTTACGATAGTAAAAGAAAGTGCTGTGATAAAAAGTCGAACAATTTTTCCGCGAAATACGAAGACAAATTTTCAAGTTAATCTGGGAAAATGGTGATAAACAGCCTCAGGATTCATTTCTGATAGAATCTGTACACGAAAAAAATATAAAACGCATTAAAACCGCATCAAACGGCTAAAAAGAAAGTTTTTCTGGAAATACCATTTAAAGAATGGTGGCAAAGAAATTAATGCCTGCAAATCATTTTTTATGAATAGGGTAAAGCGAGGAGAGATGGCACACGTTTTATAGAATTTAAAATATTTCCTTATTAACGAAAAATTAAAAAATATCAAATAATACTGAAAACAGACAATAACTTTAGCGTACTTTTGGTTTGGTATAGTTGAAAAACACAAAACACTTATCCTAATGACACAAAAAAGAAAAAAGTAAAATACTAAATTGGTCCGTATGTCCTACTTAGTGTAGGAGAGTTGGACCATTAGGGGTAGGATAGATGGACTATTAACTTTTAACGCTTTTTCTTGATTGCTTTAATGCCGCACGTTTGACAAATGTTTTTAAAAGATGTACAGCCGTCGTGCAGCTGTTTCAAACACAAATCGCACTTAAGCCAGTCATACTTTCTCTTGGTTTGTCGATAATCTTCGTTGCACCCAACGCATTCATTTTCCATATCACTAAAAAATGTTAAAATGTTATTGCCAGGTATAAATCATCCGCAGACCATGTAGTCCTTGGAGGTGTGTTCAGTTTTTGCCTGTACTTGTTGGGCATTTTTCTGAAATCATACCTAAAGCCTTCGTCCATCTCTCCTCGCAAATGCTGGTCCATCTGTCCTAAAAGCGTAGGAGAGATGGACCGGACAATATGTACTAAACGAAACTATATACACGCCTGTTTTGAGGTTAGGTGTCCACCAGAAAACCCGTCTTACCAGTACTTTACACTACATTATAGGCTAAAATTTACCTTAAAGTGATTTAGGGCCGAAACCACCAACTCTGATTAAATTGTTAATTCCCAATTAGCTTAATTTAATCATGCTCTTGCGTTCCACCAATTTTTAAACTATGATTAAAGTGAGATAATCACCGTTGAACTTAATCAGCCATTTTTGGCCGATTAGGAACCTAACCAGTGATTAACGTGGATCAACATAACCTCAAAGTTGAAGTTTCACTGCTGTGCAATACTATATCGGACATTAATTTATTTTACAACGATATTTTATCATCATCTCTGATGATGAAAATGGTATCGAAATTGATAGAAGGCCACATTTAATTAAGGAACGAATTAATTATTTCCAAACTTTGGATGATTTGGATTTCATTACGCGTTTTCGGTTATCGAAAGACAGTGTTGAAGCTTTGCTTCTGGAAATTGTACATAATTTGCAACACGCTACAGAAAGATAAATTACTTCTTAAATAATATATAATCTATTTTAAAATATCGCAACATTATCATATTACGTTAAAAATCGCGTAGAATTTTCTGTATCTTTACTAAATAAAGGGAGTGCAGATTTCAGAAACCACGCTATTGCACCCAGAGTACAACTCCTGCTTGTTCTCCGGTATTATACAATTGGTTCCATTTTAAATTCTGTTGGAGATTTCGGCAGCTCACTGAGCTCGGCTTGCAGCGCGTCAGTTGATCACGTCAGGTTTTCCTCCTACTCCATTACAAGTTCCGTTGATGAACCAATCAGAATCACCGTTACAACAAAACCAAAACTTATTGCGAAGAGGGTATATGATTAGATAATCGGGGGTTAAAAATTCATGGTGGAACGAATTGTGCAGTTAATCATGATTAGAACGCCGATTAAATATAATCGTGATTAGGTAATCAAGCATTTAATCAGAGTTGGTGGAATCGGCCCTTAATTGACGAACAAAATAACCTCAGAAAACTTTTTAGCGTAGTCAAAAACAATGATCGCTTGTAACTAACAAAAACAATGACAAATAACAGCACAAACGGATTTAAAAGCACGACCGTTAATTGCGGCTATGTCAACGTGACTGGATCGGGCCTTGTTGCCACGATGCAAAAGATATCGGGCTCTAATTGAGGCTCCCGATGCAAGAACCGGTCGAGCGGTCGAAAACGCTTAAAAGTATTGTCCACTTCGGAAAAGTGGCTGATGGAAAAAAAGTTGAGAAATATAAAAATATAAAAATACGTACTTATAGAGGGCACAAATACGCATATTTTAGTGTAATTTTACTTTTCTAACTTTTGTGGTTTTTAAGAAAAAAATTAAAAACTATTGAATTTCGATCACTCAAAATCGACGATTTTCAGTCTACTTTTAAAACATACATCGCCATATCTCGAAAAATTATGTACGAAACGTCACAATTTTTTTTTCTCGAACTTATTACACCCAAGCGATGCCAAAAAATTAACAAGCACCACGAGAAAGATTCATTGTTTATAAATAATCACTGTATAATTATTTAACGAAAAAGTCGAAGTTTCAAAATTTTCGACCTGTGGGAAACATTTTTCTATTTATTCTTACGACAAAGTGTAAGCGAGAAAGTTGTAGATAGATGTTTTATGAAGTTTTCTACGAAAAATAGGGAAGATTTAGTGACATTTCACGGGTTTTACGATAGTTCATGTATAAAGCGTGCGATCCGCGTTCGCTCGATTCTCGCGCTCTGCGCTGCTGTTGCAACAGCGCTGGAATTCAATACCGTCTTGCCGGCAAAGCAAGACGACACATGTATTTTACATCGCCAAAAATAAATCATTTCAAATTTTGATTTGAATAATTTAGGTCTTGACGTCAATTTGTTTGTCAAATCGTGTCTCGCTTCTACAGCCGTGGGGGCGTGCGAAGACAAAGAAAACGTTGCACATTTTTCTAACTGCGCGGCGTGCGTTTATCGGCTAGTCTCGACTTATTGAGACGTGAAAAGCAATTATTTCATAATATTAAAGGGAAAAACTTTTCATTCTCCTTTCGACGTTCAGTCGGATACGTTCGTTGGTTTTTTTCTTCTGTAAAACAACGTAATTTTCCTAATCTGTTTTTACGTTATACAGTATTTTAAGTAATAACATTATTCAGTTTTCACGAAATAAATGATAAGATAAAAATTTATCAACAACGCCTGATTTCATCTTGTAATACTACAAAACCCATAAACATATTGCCAAATTATTTCGAAAATTCAATAGTACGAATATTATGTTATATCGACATTTTGTACAATATGTATCGTTCATATTATCAAAAAGATTTAATATTATGTCTAAATACAATATTTACGCAAGCGCACCTAGATTATTCAAATCAAAATTTGAAATGATTTATTTTTGGCGATGTAAAATACATGTGTCGTCTTGCTTTGCCGGCAAGACGGTATTGAATTCCAGCGCTGTTGCAGCGCAGAGCGCGAGAATCGAGCGAACGCGGATCGCGCGTTTTATACATGAACTATCGTAAAACCCGTGAAATGTCACTAAATCTTCCCTATTTTTCGTAGAAAACTTCATAAAACATCTATCTACAACTTTCTCGCTTACACTTTGTCGCAAGAATAAATAGAAAAATGTTTCCCACAGGTCGAAAATTTTGAAACTTCGACTTTTTCGTTAAATAATTATACAGTGATTATTTATAAACAATGAATCTTTCTCGCGGTGCTTGTTAATTTTTTGGCATCGCTTTGGTGTAATAAGTTCGAGAAAAAAAAATTGTGACGTTTCGTACATAATTTTTCGAGATATGGCGATGTATGTTTTAAAAGTAGACTGAAAATCGTCGATTTTGAGTGATCGAAATTCAATAGTTTTTAATTTTTTTCTTAAAAACCACAAAAGTTAGAAAAGTAAAATTACACTAAAATATGCGTATTTGTGCCCTCTATAAGTACGTATTTTTATATTTTTATATTTCTCAACTTTTTTTCCATCAGCCACTTTTCCGAAGTGGACAATACTTTTAAGCGTTTTCGACCGCTCGACAGGTTCTTGCATCGGGAGCCTCAATTGTACATAGAATACAAATGCGTCATAAGGATCTTACCGGATATACATGATCGGATGCCGGAAAATTATTTCGAACAGTTGCGTTATACAATAAGCAAATAAAAAACCGAAATAAATACTTCTACTTATCAATGAGCTGTTAAATACTGTTATTAAAATAAAAAGATATTTTTTAATTGTAGCCTATTTTCACACCCTACCGAGGCTCGAACCTGCGCTTTTTTGGGCAGGCTGTTTTGAAACTGGGAATGCTTTCGCACTCTAACCAATTGAGCCACCAATTCTTGGGCAAATTGTTTGAAACTTTAATATATCTCTTCTCTCTATTCTATAAAATAGTTTTTCGGATCGACGACCGACCGACCGACCCGAAACCCCCCACCAATTGCCCACTGACGCATCGGCCAACCAGTCGCCTACCGGGGTGTCCCCCCACCAATCGCGTCCCCCCACCACGCGTCGGCCGCCAATGAGATGCAGTATGCTATCGATCGTCGATCGGTGCGGTGTAATCTGCTGCGCAGCAAAAGTAGCCGTGTCTGACACCACCCTAAAGGCCCGCATCCATTTGTAACAGATGGCCCGTAACGTAACACCGAACCTGTTCCGTTACGGCTAGTGGAGACGGAATTCTGTTGCATGTTATCCGTAACCAATTTGACACGCGTAACCGTTACAAGCCGAACCACCACTTGTCGGTTTTTAGCCGTCGCATCAAAGGACTGCTACGTTACGCGCGGCGACTAGTTGGGACGAGAGTGCATAGGTTTCGTGTATCGTTGCCTGTTACATGCGTAGGGTGCCCGCCTAATCGCAATGCCCACATATTTCGACGATAATGGGACGAATGATACAATTGAAAATAATATTGATGAGGAAGATGATAGAGATAAGTAAATAATAATAATCTATATACAAGGTGTTCGGAAAAAACACCGACACAGAAATAGGGGTGATAGATTACGTCATTACAAGTATTTTGATATAAGGGACCTATACCCGCAAGCGCGCCCCCCCTTCTGGAGATATCAACTTTTCAAGTTTATAACGACCGAGGTTGACCAAAGTAGAATAATATTGAGTTTTTTGTCTACCTGTACAATTGAAAAACAAATGAAAACTCCTTGTATCTGCATCATCTTCGAAAAGTACAAGGACTTGAGCCAAGCGGTTATCCTTTCCGCAAGCAGTTTGCGCAGTGGCACATCTATCCAGAATCGTTTCCGATGTTGCATGGACATGGGTGGCCGTCATTTTGAGCATTTGCTGTAGTACATTGTTTTTGTATCTCGTAAAATTAAATATTCGTTACCATCTTGATACGTTTCTTATTATTCTACTTTGATCAACCTCGGTCGTTATAAACTTGAAAAGTTGATATCTCCAGAAGGGGGCGCTTGCGGGTATAGGTCCCTTATATCAAAATACTTGTAATGACGTAACCTATCACCCCTATTTCTGTGTCGGTGTTTTTTCCGAACACCCTGTATACAAAACAAAGTCGGGTTAGTTACACTATTTATAACTAAAGGACGGCTGGACAGATGTTTATGACCTTTGATTCTTGGATTTGTCTCCGCTGCGAATAGCAGAGAGAGAATAAGTATTAAAATATCTGAAAAATTTATGAAAAAAAAATGTATTAAGAAATTAATTTTTCTAGAGAAGTTTCCTCGCGTACTGGAAAGTAAGAAAATCAAAAAAAAATCTGGTGGTGAATAACTATATGAAGTTGCTGCTAGCTGTAATTGCAGAGCTACGCCCATTGCTGTAGTCAGACTCAAACCGAGGGTGGAAGTCGTGGCGTTGTGGCGTAACCTCGTTCGGTTACGTTACGAGATGGTTGACATGGCCAAAACTTCCGGAGCGAACCGTGTCATCTTGCAACGAGCCGTAACATGTTCGGTGTTACGTTACGGGTCATCTGTACAGATGGATACGCGCGGCAATCGAGCAGAGTCCCGTCTACCCGTTTGGCCGGCGTTTTGTCGAATTCGAGCGACGCCAAGCGTCGCGAGATAAGTTCGTTGACCGACCGCCGTCCCCTACAAACATGTGAGTGTGAGGTTTAATTTAAACCAAATAGAAATCATGGTACCACGCGAATGCAGTTATGGTTTCAAATCGAATCTCGAACTTCGAAATTTCGAGATTCCACGTCATGCCTTTTTTATGATTGGAATATTTTACGTTTCTCGTTCCGTCTGTGAATTTAGGATAAAAAATAATTGAAAAATCGATTATTCTCTGAGGTAGTTTTTATTGTTTAGACGGCTTCAAAATTGGAGAGTATATTTTAGATTCTCATGAAATAATTTTTATACTACATTAAAACGTATTGGTGATTCTACACAGAAAAAAAATGATAAGTAAAAAAGTATGGAAAACTCCACGAAATTTTAAACGTATTTCAATAACAGGGCTCCTTGAGGTGAAACATTGAAGTTTTTAATAGACCGCAGCGTATTGTTTACAGTTCATGAATTATCAATTCATATTAATAAACATTAACTAAAATTTATCAATCTTCCGTTAATATGTGACAAGTGATTACGGATTTATACTACTGTTAGGTACTGTAAAAAGTATGGCGTGTCTATTAAAAAAATCAATGTTTCACCTCGAGGAGCCTTGTTACTGGAATTCACTGTAAAAATTATTGATCCTTTTTCTCCGTGTATTAACTGTATTCAAGTCAATCATCGCAATATAGTTTGCACTTTTCTACGGTAACGCAGCAGTTTTCTTGAAAAGCAGCGATTTGGAGCGTTATTTCTTATTTTCCCCCTGTTCTCATCACGTAATCTCGATGACCGAAGTTAACCAGGTTCTCCTAGCCGCGGTAACCAAATATTTGTTTACCCGGATATAGACGCTCGACGTAATGCCAAAAGTACACAGATGATACTTGGCGCGAGTCCTCTGCCGATACGTTGATGAAGATAAAGAGCGGATCAAAGTCTTTCGTTTGACGCAAATATTTGACTGAGTTTTGATGGATCGTCGCAATAATCCGTATATTCGTATTTATCCCACAGGATTGTGTTGCAGGAATATTTATTTCCAAAATAATGGAGCGAATTCCCGTTTATTACCGCTGACATAAGTCGAAATAATAAAGCAAACGATTAAATCCAAATTTAAAATCATCACAAGTATTCCAAATAAAAAGAAATTAAAAATCTGACACACAGTGTACCGTGAAACAATGCGAAAATTATGCTTTCAGCAGGAGTTGCGACCATGCGATTAATTTAAAAGCAAAATAAGGGCTGACGCGATAACGAGACAATTCCATCCGTTCACCCTGCAGCACCAGCCCTCGAATTGAGTGTACCGTCACACGCTTGAAACTCGGCTCGCGTGTTTGTTTGAACGCACTCGGACGATCTGACTAATCCAACGATGAAACTTGCAAAATCAAATTAGTCTCACAGATGGCCAATTCCAACTCACCGACTAACGAGGATATCTCCAGTGGCTCGAACATAAATGGATCCCCACTCCGAGAGTAATTAACGCACTAATTATGCCACTACCTTCTTGTCTAGCAGTTCTGTTCCTTGCACTCGTACGTCGAGTATATTAACGCCTTCGCTGTGGGGGTCGGTAACTAAGTATCTATATGCGACTTTGCGAGTTCCTGGATTGTATCACTCTAGGGCGAAATTCAGCGAGAGTCCTAGACAGGGCGAGGAACGAGTTGGTTTAACGAGAAAATATCATTTAAAATTTCTTGGCGCTCTTGGAATTCTTCTCTTATTTCTCAGAATATAAATATTATATAATTATCGATGACACTTTATGGTTTATAGAGGTTGTTCTAAACAACGCGGCATGGATTAGGATTGACAATTTGACATGTACATATCGCACGTTTGCTGCAATAGTGTCATAACTCAAAATTGGGATTTTCTCAAGAGACGACTTTAAAAGTTGAATTATTATATTATACGAGCGTTGACCATTTGCTGTCAAATTATGATAATTATCATGGAATTTTCATAATTAAATTTAAAGTCTTCGCTTGGGAAAATTCCAATTTTGAGTTATGACACTATTGCAGCAAACGTGCGATATATCAATTTTACAATGTCACAAATTGTCATATACAAAAACGTAACCATTAAAATGTTTGTCATCCTAAACATTAAAAAAGCTTCTTTTTAAAATTATTTGTCACTGTAACTTTCGTTTGCATACATATCGAGGATAATTGCATTTTTTCCTTGTTAAAAGTCACGCAAAATTGCATTCTCATAGCGGCGGAAAGGACACGCGACAGTTAACACCTTCGACTGCGGACAAATTAGTATCCCGAGCTTTTATTAGAGGCTGGAGGACAATACATTACGGTAGCTGTTCCTTGAGCAGATGATTTCCCGGGGGAACCTAATCCTATATCCCAGCCGGGTAACTTTCTACCGTTAGATACTTCTGCTCCGTCCACAATGGCTTGGAATATTGTGTTGGTGAATGGACGAATATTGCTAGCAGAATTATTCATTTTAAATACACGTTTCGACATTACAGTTCGAAGAAAATAAATAGGCGTTACAATAGTAAATGAATATTTTCTTGTTCGAAAAAAGTATTTACTTCGTCAAATTTATCTACACGTTTATTTATAAAAGTCAAATCTTTTTTTCAGTGTATTTACAGTTTTCGTAAGAAAAAAAAATATATTTTCATATCTCGTCACAATCATCATGATATTCTATCTCGTTCTTTTTGCAAGTTAACATTAAAAAACGAAAAAAGCGGATAATTTTTAGGAATGATTTTCAACTCCTACGCGGATGTTCCTCTACTGACACTATTGTGAGATAAACTATACGAAGGGAATATTTTGACCTCCTTTCAATGTCACAAAGTTTCGCAAAAATCGAAAAATGTCATCTTCAAATTTTTTGTCGTTCGATATTGACTAATGACCACGATTGCAGCGATAGTGCATCCATATAGGATTGACCCTTTCGAGCGGGTAACCGCAGATCGCTATTTCTTTTTTCAAACTGTGCTTTTAAAGTAAGTTTCTTTCAACTGCACCCTTTTATGTCCACCGAGAAGAAAGTTGGGGAGAGATATCCTAGCTGCGAATGGGAACGAATGATTCATATACGAACACCTGCACCCTCTGGCGAAGAGTCTTCTATGCGCTTCAAGATCGATGATGGAAACGGAAGGAAAAGGATGATCACCTATTTGTGTGAAACGAGAGTGAATCAAGGAATCAATTCTTTAAAAATGCCGGCGATCTTTTTTCTTTTTTCCTCAAATTCAACTCCACATATAATACGGTACCTATATATTTTTCTCTAAACCTTGGTCATCAGATCCATCAAACAAATAAATATCGGATGTATGAGAATCGTCTATTCTACAAACACGAAATTGAGTACGATTTTTCGAAGAATCACGATCGAGGCGAAAATAACTAGACCCTACGATTGCAGCGAGAGCAGCGAACAATTCTTTCGAACGGCTAGACATAACAGTGTCCTACATCTTTCTCAAGCTCGATTTTACATAGGTAAAATGCAACGTAGATCTCCGCCGCGGAGTCACTGATTCGCATTAGCCAAGTTTTGAGTTATGATCCTTCGAACTTTTACTATTCCCCTGCCGTTTCTCCATGAAGTTTCGCGCGACTTTATGCAAGTTGGCGAATAGTTTGAAAAAATATTCTCCCGAGGAAAATCCAGATTACCGAATTCTTACCTGAACGATCGCAGTGTGAATGGCTCGGAAATAAGCTCTGTTTCTCTCGACTCGGATTTAAGATGGTAAAATGAAAAAGACACTTCAGAAGCGTTACGGCGTACCCTCCTCTTGTTTAATTAAATTGTTAAGTTACTTATTCTTAGATTACTCCAAATATATTGCTCCGTCGTACGAATTTCTTTTTCACACTTATCAATCAACTGTAAATTGAAGCATTTGGGGAATGGCTGAAGAATCGTACGAAAGCACAACAAGAGTGGAGAGACTTTGGTTATCTGGTAGAATCTTATAGTTTTCTATTGGCTACACTTATGTACTTACACTGAGTGCTAGAAGTACAGGGTGAAGCAGTGAAACAGCACGACTTCAGTTCGAATTCGCGGGCTTGGTGGGGGTTCACGAGAGTGGGGGACTGGACCTTTGTCGTATAGACAGGTAAAAATCATAGTAGCCATGGAACGTTGGTCCAGAGAGCAACGCACGTTTGCTGTAAAGGCTATTATTGTTGTAAACTCTGAACGCTATGCTAACATATTGGTAACATTTGGTCTGCCTAGAATCGATGAATATGATCCTGATGATGAAACACTCTTCCAGCAACATGGTGCAACAAGCCATACTGCCAATGTTTCAATGGATTTGCTTAGACTCGCTTTTCCTGATCGTCTCATCAGCAGAAATGGCGATATTTTCCATGGCCTGCCCGTTCACCAGATTTGACGGCTCCAGACTTTTTCCTTTGGGGTTACTCCAAATCCAAAGTGTTTAAAGTAAATTTCCATTAATGTAGACCTGATTTATGCTAAAATAAAACAACTTTTTTAAATCTCTATTCTTTGCGATTTGTTTAAATCGTGCCGCTTCACTGCCTCATCCTGTACATTCCTCTGGAAATGCTGGGGTGCACTGACAGTTTCTGTACCATGTGCAGAAATTCGTACCCCCGAGTCAATTAATGGGGCACCAGTTTCAGTGCAAATATGCTTTTGTTTCAATTGGCGCGCGTGCACGTATTTTAAGACAAAGATATCATCTTTGGGTAGTAGGATGATATATGCGCATGTGAAAATAAGTTACCATGTAACTGGAGGTAGGTACTTTTTTTAAAAAAAGGACGAGTTAGACGAGTTACAAATACTTCATAGAATTTCGTATATTCTCATATAAAATATATAAGAATTTATAAGGATACGTGAGACTTTATGTGATACTTGTACAGTTTATGCGAATCTTATGCATTCTTTCAACAGGGCTTTCACATCAACTGCCAGTTCAATTGGTGTTGAATTATTTACTTTAAAATAAACAATTCTCATTATTTTGATTCCAGTTTTTAAGTCTTTACGTTATGTTGACTTCTTCTACCGTACATGCACTTACTGCTCTGTCTGTGAATGTATGTATATTTCATTGGGACAACACCTAGCTGAGGTTCAATGTAATTCATGACGTCACAACCGGGTTACCCTCAAAAACTGAGTACATACTGAGTGCCATCACTGGAAAACGCTATTATAGTTTTTTACCGCCTACAGTCACATGCGGCACTAAATGCAAGAAATATACTCCACTGGGGCAATGCTAGGGCGCACTAGCAAAATATCTCACATTCCACTCGGAACAAGAACTGCCCTCAGTGCGCAACAAATGCAGAAATTTGTTTTTGGATCTGGAGATGGAGCACCAGTTCCCGTGCAAATTTGGCGGGGTTCGCTTTACAAACGGTGATTATTGCTAATGAACTTTTACAAAGTTATAGTTCATTAAGCGAAGATAATGCTATTATAATAGAAGCACTTCAAACAGCCAAACGTAAACGTAAATTCTACGATACAAACTTCTTGGAAAGAATAAACAGTGTAATTGAGTAAATGTTTATCATCAAAGACCAGCTTTGATCTTAAGTTATTTATTTTTAAATAAATAGCTTTCGTTATGTTTGAATGTTATTTTTACTTATGTGATAGGTTCCATTGGTCCTCCTCATACCGTTCTGCCCCATCTATAAATATATAATTATGTCGCAGAGAGCCAAAATTTAGTTCAGGTTCAGTGCAACTTCTGACGTCACGATCGAGTTACTCCCAAAATCTCGGTGCACACTGAGTGCACCCAGCAGAAAACGCCGTTATATGATTAGCAGAATTTCAGACGAGTGTTAACTTCTCGACGAGACGAGCCACCGTTACGAGTGCGAATCACAGACAAGTACAGTTCAGAGGAACGTCGACGTCCGGTTACTAAAGTTTATTACAGCACTACCAAACAACATCTGGCTGAGATCCCAATTTCCCTCGCACCGTTCACACTTATACCATTGTGCCGGGGCACTACGAACGTCTCGTCCTTACAACAGCTGATAGTCAACGATAACGTATTCGCGACCGTCCTTGTACTAACCTGTTGGAAGATGTATATTCAACGGAGTGTTTCACCGAGAGATACGATCTCTCCAGCCATTCGAGAGGGTGTTAAGTGTGGTAGACCCACCGGAGTACCGCGCTGCTCTCACAGGAATAATGCCTGATTCAGCCGACTGTGATTTAGAAAGCAACCTTACCGGCCGAGTCTCGACGGTGCTGATAGAATCGTTTCAACTTCCTTGACCCTACGACCCCTCGCGAACACGACGCTTCCGCATAACTTATATACATGTATACATCTGGGTCAAGTCTCTATGTATATATATAGGGTGTTCACGCCCAGGTTCCGAGAGCGGGTGGAATATATTTCGAATTTGCCGCATACGCAATCCAATAGCGGCTTGGTTGACCTCCCTTGTTGTCCCTACAACCATTTATTAATTAATAGGAAAGCTAACCGAGCTGCTATTAGTTAACGTATGCGGTAAATTTGAAATATGCTTCACCCACTGTCGAAGCCTGAGAGTGAACACCCTGTATATAAAGGACTAAGAAATTCAACGCGTTGAATTACTTTGACCGAGTGGAATTTATCCGCTAGACCGGATCCCTCGAACGAGGAAATGTACTCGAGGGCCGCAGCGTGTTGAAAATGACAGGGTGAAACAATGCGAACGCAAATTCTACGAGAGCAGGAAGCGAGGAGCGTTGCCCGTAGGTACGTATATTCCACGCGCCGCATCTGTGCGCGTATTGAATCGGTGAACGACGATGTCGTTCTGGTTTTCACGCTCGAACGTACCAGCGGTTCTGTACCGACGAGTTGTTATAAATGCGTATAGGTGCACATCGCGACGGCCGACGCTAATCGGGTTCGTTAAAAATTATGCGATCGCCGCGCGGGTCGAGAACGCAATAATGATATATCGAGCGATGATAACATTCCATTTCGGACGGAACGGTGGGGTTCGCGGAGGGGTCAAACCACCGGGGTGCGGAGCGCGTATACGTATACGAGGACGAACGCCAATAACGGCATAACGACACAGCCAAATGGTTCGACCATTACCGCATCCGATATTACCTGCTCAACTGAATTATCGTCCGGAACGAGCGAAATATCTGCCATTGATATTGAATCGACAAAGATCCGGGGAAGGGGGGGGGGTGGAAAAGGGAGGGAATAACGAGAACCGATCTTCGCGCACAAAGGCCCAATTTTTGCGAAACAACCGGCGATAAATTTGCACCCGGTCGTTCGTGCGAAAAATTTTTTCTCGCCTACGAATCGTCGAGTCGTTATTTCCTCGATGCCCGCACGCGAGAGGATTTCGATCTGGCGTGTGCGCTTGAGGGGTGAATCGCATTTCGAACAGGGAACCCTCTCAATTACTGTGATTCGTTGTGTGATTTCATTTGCGGGGAAATAAAGTGCGCTAAAGATTTTATTCGTTCGATGTGTAGAGGGTGATAAGCCGTGCAACGAATACTTCGTTCTTGTTCGCTATACGTGTCTTCATTACTTATAATTTCGTAAGAACTTTTTTATATAACTAATGTAATGCGCTGTTATATTTCAGACACATAAATCAGTCCAAGTTGTAATTAATACTTAGACTGCCGCGTGTATCTCTAGCGATACACACTGCATATCAGAATGTATTGCTGGAGATAAACGCGGCAGTCTAAGTGTTAAGAAGTATAATACAAAAAATTGTATGCGTTGTGTATAAAAAAATAAATAGAAAAAAATCATGGAAAAATAAACATTGCTCTTCTAACGAATTTCCCGTTATTCGAACTGGCAACATCGCGAAATAAATAACAAATCGTACACTGAGAGAATTTCGTAGGAAAAATGCCTATATTTCATAGTTCCTATTATTAGCAAATATGGGTATGTAGTTTTCAATTTCGAGAATCGAGACGTCTATAATAATTTTCACTATGATAGCTCTACGGCAAAAATTAATACATTTTTACAGAAAGACCAATCTACTTTATTATCATAAGAGTTATGTTTCAAAATATCATGAAATTTCTACAGAAACATAACTATTTTTCCTATAATGCATTATTATTTTTCCTACGCGGGAAAAAGAATGTACAAAGTTCTCAATAAATGAAATAATTAGTGATACTTGAAACAGCAGAAGTTATCTTTGGAAGCGACAAAGAGTACAGTGTATCGTTGTACATTGCAAGAGCACCCATCTTTCATTGCAAGAACTACAATTCAGCGTAGCACTCTTACATTGTTGAATGTAATACATTAGTGTTATTGGCTGTGAAACGTGTTGAATATTGCTATGTTGATGAGTATCTGTTACAATGTGTAACGATACTCCGTTCTATTGTCACTCCTGAGGACAACTTCTACTATGTGAAATATCACTTTGTATAACGTTCTTTTTTCCGAGTACACTATTCTTTCAGTAATTATCCATAAACTGAGAATCGTTCTACCATACTGAAAAAAATAATTGCTAGTCTCAAAAAAATGTTTTTTGAATCAAGAACATAATATAATCTTCCAAATTTTTAAGAATACAGATCCTTGATCGAAGGATATATATTCTTGATTCAAGAATACCGTCGTAGAGGAACTAGAAATTCTTTCTGCACAAAAAACAATTACTCGAGCCTATTAAATATTTTCTTGCACGAAGAAAACCATGGCTTTATCCTAGCATTATATTATGTTTTTGATTGAAGAAAACTTTTTTTTAGCACCAGCAATTATTTCTCTTAGTTCACCCTTTTTTTCCCCTCTTCCTCTATACCGACCTATAGGGTCGTGGATTTTGCGTGAGATCTTTTCTTCTGTTTAAATTACTCACACATTCATTTTTATAGATACGACCTTTATATATCACACATATAAAATGAAAGTGCATTATGTTGTCGTCATCGGGAAATCTGTTACTATTTAAATATAAGTCAAAATTGAATTAGTTTTTCGTTTTGAATATTCACTGAACCTTTCTAATGATTTTTGAAGCTCTGGATGTGTGTGTGTGTGTGTTTATCCGCTCTAGTGATTAAACGATTGAACCAATTGAGTTCCACCATGGCTCAAAAATTACATTTGGGTTACAGATGATCCACTGAGGTTTTGGGCCCGATCAAAATGGCAACTATAAATATATTTAATTAATTAATTTCAAGAAAACTATTGGTCAGAGAGAAAATATGTTAGACAAATATTGTACAGTTTTAGAATATTTGCAACTTTTATCTGAAACTTTTTTCAAAATTTAATATAGCGGATCCAATATGGCGGATCGAAACGCTATAATCCATCGGATCTTCGTGAAACTTGCTATCCCAAGGTTATTTCGGTCGCTAAATTCGAAAATAAGGTCCAACATTCAAAATGGCGGATATAATATAGCGGATTGAAATGCAGGAATCTATCGAATTTTTGGGAAATTTGGTAGGTATCCCAAAGTTATTGGTAGACGAGGATATCTCGGGATTTTGCACATTTCTAACTAAGTTTACAATTAGTCATGCCTATTGCAAAAAAGCGAAGCATTTTTGCCAATAAGGTTTCCCGTCGTAGGGTTTAAACAATCGTCGGTCGTACTTATTGAAGCATTATGAGGACCGTAGACCATAACAGACCTTGGGGGTGTGGGGGGCGAAGCCTCCAAACGAGACCGGCGAGCGAAACGAGACCGGCGAGCGAAGCGAGACCGGGCTTGTTATTTATATTTTTTCCCCGTTTATATCGTTGCTTTAGTTATATTTTTGAATGAATGTTATTTTTCTGTTTTTAGGGTTTCAGTTATATTGGTATCATATTTTAACGCTATTTCCTCTTCCTTTGTATATCTCTTCGTATCCGCCCTCAGGGGATTCTAGTCCCAGGGTAGATAAATTGCTTCTTCTTCTTCTTCTTCTACCTTCCGCTCGGCTCGATAACACCGATGCTCATAGCCTTTAGCGTCGGCCAGGCAAAACCATAACGTACGAACCTGCCGATAGAAAGAGTGCCACATCGCTCCCGATTAACTGACAATGAGTTTCCCACGTGAACGCATAACATACGTCGCGTATACGGCAGCCGGTGCAATATACAAGGAGAAAACTCGCGAACGATTCCCGGATTCATCGCGAGCCCGGAATCCCTTTCGCGTCGCTGCTCAGCGCTCTCCAACCCCGGCTAATGCGATTGTTATTACACATATTATCTCTTCGCGAGTAATCATGTTTCAAATTACCGATCCTACGTTTTACTCCCGCCCTCGTGGCACAATCGCCGATCTGTCAGACTTGAGATACGCTCGAAGCCTCCCACACGTACCTGCGCAAATCACTATTCATAAACATGCGTTCTTCCGACAAGTACGGGGAAAACCTCGCGAGTGTAATTCCTGCGCTATGCAAACAGGGATACGCGCCGCGCGGACTACGGCTCGCGGGATGGGATGAAGAAGATGCGCGTGCACGGACCGTGATAATCTCGTGGGCATGAGTGGAGGTTTAATGTGCACCGAGCTTGTACGTATTAGGTATGCGCGGTGTGTGCAGGGTAAATTTTCTGTCGTTAAAAATGTTATATCATATCGATCGTTGGTTATCCGGTGTATAGGCATTAATCTGCGTATCTGTTGGGGTTTTAACATTTTTTCTTTATACGCTCTTTATATTAATAACGAGATCTGTTATCTGTGATACAGAGGTATGTGTAGGTATATGCAGTTTGTTGGCGGAAAATAAATATGATAATATTCATAAACTGTATACAGTTGGAGATTTAATGTTGGAATCGATTCATCCAGTTCTGCATGTTAAAATCAACTTGTTCTTTATGTTAACTTAATATTCTTTGTGTTGCAGTGAGAGAAAAAATATCATAATTCAATTAAATTTGCGTTTACGGGTGGGGGAATAAAGAATTAGTTGCTCCGACTAATAAATTTGGTTACAATGATTAACGGCTATTTGAAGAAAACAGGCTGTAGTCCATTCGAGTCAATTATAATAATTATTAGTCCAAGTAATTAAATCTGTATTTCCCCACCCGTAATCGCCTATTTATTAAAAGTTACTACATTTTTCTCTCAGTGTAGCTTTAACATTTTTTGGTGCTAATTTTAACACAAAATATGTTGGATTAACATGAAGAATCAGTTGATTTTAACGTACAAAGATGGGTTGACCGATTCCAAACAAAAATTTCAACTGTGTAGATATAAATTTATTTCACAGTTACTTTTGAATTGTTGGTAGTGACAGTTACATTAGTAATTTCATTAGCTTGCGAGAAATAATTGACAAATAACAGTCCGAAACGTTAAGAAATGTCACCCCGTTGAAAAATGTTACTATGTAGGAAACTGCACTCGTATTTCTTCAATGCCTCTCCGCTTCGACAACTTCTATTCTTAGTACGAGTATCATATACGCTACTGTAGTTGCGCATTGTAAATAGAAATCCAAGTAATTGGATAAAACTCGTATTACTTCGTCGCATTGTTCGTTTCTTTCATTCGAAGCATTATTGCGCTTATACGTACCGTGCGTTAAAATGTAGTTAAATGAAGAAAATTCCATGGAAGCACAAGCTTGCTCGAATTTGAATGAAATGTAAAAGCATCGACCGTGAAATTGCGTCACTAAGTTAATACCATTAGCATTATCCTTATCGCGTTGAATACAGCACGGAAAATCTTTTCGACTTTATATCGCCTTGAGATGCAGCTGTTATTACATCGACACTCCTTTCTTTAATTACATTTCTTTCTCACCTGCTTTTTCCTAAGAAAGAAGTAATAACGTACCCATATAAGAAAGTTAGTCATTACAATATGGCCAATATTTGGCCAATTTATAGTTACCAATCATGGGCCAACCACTGGATACCTAGCGTCGGACTATCTCTGGTGGATTTCCGGGTGCCCGTTATTTTTTTATAAAGTAATGGGAGTGGATAATTGGCCGTACTTGAACTTATATTGGTTAACCAATAGCTCATCAGGATATAACTTTGGTGGAAGGAATGAATGGTTGCCAACCTTCCACCATTAAAGAACCATCTTTGAATACTCAATTTAAATATCACACGCTATATATTTCCAAGATATTTTGTTTTATTCTTCAAATATTGTATTAAAAGTTGATACTTTGAGCTAATTTAATATTATGAATGTATTATTGGATATGGCTCGGTCAAATTCATATAAAAAAATGGACATTTTCGTACCATTGTTGACTGAATGTTGTACCTAATATTTACCATGGTTGGACCAGTATAGTTTGCCATGTCTGGCCGTTTATCGAAAACCAATATTGGTTCGAAAATATCATCCCAGCACTTGACCATTATTGAGCCAGTTATGGCTGTCATTATCATGTCATTGCAGGTCGTATGGCAGCTAGTAATAGTCCAGCGTTGGGCCAGTTGAAGATTCCTATATGGGTAGTTCATGATATTTCCACGAATTCTTGCAAATCTTGTTTCATTACCGAGATTTTGGATTTCTCGAGTACGATGACTTTAATCGGATAGTTTGCTTCCGAGGTTTGATTTATTAAATAGTTTATTCGAAAACATTCAATATATTCATTGAAACTCGAAATTTCTTCTCAAAAAAGGTACATTGACTAAATAGTCGAAAGACTCTATTTCTAAGGATGATAGCAGTTCAATTAAAAGGTGCACTTGACGTAACAAGATTATTGCGGAGGCGGAAGCCAGCCGAAGATCGAATTAGCAACAGCGAGATCTCCGAGGCTGGCTCGCAGGAAGTGTAGACTGTTAGTTACTCGAGCAATTAAGCGAAAACTTCTAATTATGAAAGTCCTTCGTTAGTTCACTTCCTACGTGTAAGCACTTGATAAGAGCATATGCACCGCCTCAAGGCTGGTGAAACTGTACATGTTTCGAAGTGGTTGACTTCACACGTGGACGTGGCAATTTCACCAGCCACTCGCGTGAAAGAGGAGCGATTTCGTAAAAGACATCATACAACTATAATATAAACGTGTTAAAATTTGCTTGCGTAAAAATTAATGGCATAAGAGAAAATAGAAGAAAGTTTATGTGAACATTTTTTGCTTTACATAGGTATCCCAAATTTATGACCAAAAATTAGCATTCCTAGTTCAAATTTTCATTTTACTAATAAATATTCTGACGATTTTCTACTATGGTTTCGAAAGCTCAAAGATATGGCCATTTACCTACACTTTTATGAATAAAAAGTTTCGAGAAGAATTGTCGATGAAATGAAAATATCGACTTAAAAAGTCTGGATTTGGAATTAATAAACGATGGAGAGGGATTTCATAAAAAAATTGTGTGGTAAAAAATGTGAAATATATACCTAAGTACTATACCTACGGCCATACTACTTCGAGTTAAAATTTCCAATACTTTCAAATCAGGCGCTTTTCTATATAATTTCTTCTTTCCCTGCGAAATAATCGTGTCTCTTCTTATGAGGAGCATTACTACCGTCTTCACATTGTTGCAACTAAATGAAATAAAGATTTGTAGATATTATCAAAGCGTTATTGAAGGGAATTCTTTTACGATTGCTCGTTAAAAATTTATCCTTTCCTTAAGAGTACATAAAATCGATCGCGAACATTGAATAGATACCTTTTCATACAAATAGGAGTTTCTAAGAATAAGTTGACTAATAATTCGGCGAATAAATTGTCGCTATTGCCTCACTTATTCACGAAATTGAAATAGCCACGTATACTTATAAGTAGAGACGTTCGGATAAGTGTTCCAGCGTGATTAGAAATCGAAGGAGACAGACGAGACTGCCCCAGGAGTCTGAGATTTCTTTATATAAAGGGCGTCGACACTTCTTTTTCTTCGCAGGCAACCACGAGACCGTCGCGACTGACACGAATGAAACATTTATTAGAGAACGTATAATGTCGTAGGGGCGAGTAATTTCCTCCCGATTTCCTTCCCATTCGTTTCGCTGTGCGTGCGAAACCACGAGGAGACTAAAGACGTTACCTCAATAACGTCGGGCTAAATCGATCGCGCAATTCAATCGCAACCACCTATCGACCAAAGATTAAAATAAACAGTGAAGGGAAGTTGAAAAAGTGTTGAGTCATCACCAAGCATTATGCAAATATAGACTCGGACACGCGGAGTCATTTATTCTCAAATTGAAGCTCAACTTGGAAAGCACGAAACGAACGAACTACTAAACTAAAGATAGGGATTGGTGGATTAGGGGGCGGGTTACTAGAAAAAGAGAGGTAAATAATGTTATGTTGCGTCGTTTATTTGATATAGAGTAAAGTTATCTATTTTGTGTAAATACTTGCTTTCGCGTGCCAGGTTGTTCGTGTCTCATTTGAAAAATTAATTGCCCAATTATTTTGTCTGCCATTCTTCATATAAGCATTATATTATATATGTACATTATATTACTCACATCTGCATAATAGACGATTTAAATTAGCGTGGAGAAAGAGTGTAATGCTACCATTTATTCTATCATCATCCATAGAACTTTAACTTTGTATATCACCATAAGGAAGGTACCATAATTATATAAAGCCGATGAATAAACCGTTTAGTAAAATATGATTCCCCCATCTGTGTCTGGTTAAAGTGACCACTTTTTGGCTAGAATAATTAAACGTTTGGTTGGAATAACTAAACATTTGATTAAAATAACTAAATATTTGGTTCTACTGAATTAGAACAATTAAACATGTTTAACTAGATACATTTTATCATTTTAATCTATTAATTTTTTTCAGACTGCCATAATTATACGTGATGAAAAATATGGTTGAAAATATTTTTACATCAGACGCGCGTATACTCGACCGTATATTTATCATATTTCTACGGATGTATAATGTTCACGTAATATTCTACGTTTCGACCAAATTGTGCTTATCGCAGGATATCGTACAATCAAAGATATACATCACAAAGGTCCTACGCAACAAGGAACAGGATTCCGCGTCGAATCGCAATGCAATCACGAATCTTTGAACCGATCCAATTGGCCAGCGGGGGAAATATTTGGCAAACATCAAACGCGAGGTTCCTCGAAAGCGGCAATTTCCGCGCCGATAAACGGTCGACTGATCGGACGCATTCGAATACAGATATAGCGCTCGTGAAAAGGGGCTGCAAATAAAGGCGCCCCGAGAAACGGGAAAAGGAAAAGCGAAATAAATGCTTGGAAGTGCGGAAAATGGCACGAATTGGGTCAAACCACCGTCGTCGGCGATAGTTTCCATGACGGACGACGACGAAGCGCGGGAAAAAATGTGCAATTAACGTTCCATTAGCCGTTACTTTCCAGATCGCAACGTTTTCGCGCGTCGAATAAAATTGCTTCCAGGTGGCCGGTAATCGTTTGTTTCGGTTCGCCGTTGTACTCGATCGCTTCGAGTCGGAGCGCCGGGGCGCGTCGTTAAAGCGCGGAATTATTTTTCAATTAAACAGCGTTCTCGTCTGCCAATTAAAGGGATAAAAGAACCGCGGAAAACTTGTAAATACGATGCCGCGCGCCTCGGCCCGTCGAGTGTTAATCACCGTCGTTCCCCGTTCTACCGCATTTTCGCTCGAGACAATGGAAAACAAATCAATTCGCAGTAGAAAGTATATAAGCGTATTTCTAATTTCCGATTTAATTAACAACTCGCGACGAGTTTGTTCTGGATTATAGAGTCGGCAGGGAGAAATGGCCGTGGAGGAGGAGGGGGAAGAATGGAGGATTAAATGAGAACTCGGGGGGTGGGAACGAGACGAAGAATCCGGTGGCGGTGTAGAAACGATTAGCAAACAAACGCAGCGTCTACTTCTCCGATCCTCTCTCACCCCCTTCCACCTATAAACCTTCACGGCTCAGACCTTAACCGATTACGCGGTTGATTGTCCTCCGGCACGCACATATACATCCACATATAGAGCGAGCGACGCGAGCGAGTTACTAATTTTTATCGAAATTTGACGGCACGCGCGTTGGAGCGCGTACATTCGAGCAGCGCGCGAGCGACCTGGTAATTTGCCTATTGGAGCGGTCTGCGACTGGACGCGGCGCGGACGCGTGGATGAGAGGGGTTAAAATTAAAGAGCTCGATTTATGCAGCTGCACGGAGAACAATCGATACTGTGGGTGCAGGCGTCAAGAGACCGTCGGTTCTCGCGCGAGCGCAACGAAATCCGGCAGTGAGTTATCGGCTGCCGCTGCAGGCACTCGCTGAGGAAAGAGGATCGCAGTATTAACTACGAGACGTTGAATATATCGAGCGATTCGCATACGATAATACTATTAGCGTTATAATGTTGGCGAGTGCTTTAGTGGAATTGTAAACAGTACAATTCAACGTTGAAATTGGATAGATTGACGTACATGAATGTGATTATTGGCTAAATGTTCAAAAATGCAATGTGAAATAACGCTTTCACGATATCCAGGAAATATTTACCTATTCTGTAATTGAATTAGTGGGCTCTTCCAATTGATACGCGAATTAATATCTTAATTACTTCTTCGTTCTCTTTGGTTTGTATACTATTATTTATAAATTGACTGTATATTCGGCGAGCGTGGAAAATGGTATTAACCGATGTCACTTTCCAAATTGGGATAACTCGTTCACAGTCTGGAAACGATGATCAAACAGAAACCAAAACTCTACGTTTATCTGTATCATGATATTGACCAAGTTTAATCTAGGTAGGTATATTATTTGATGTACGTATAGTCGAATTTAGGGGAAACAATATGAAATCCTCCATTCTCATATATACGCTCATATTACGTAGATATAAAACTATGAATCAGGGATGAGGAGGGTACTAAACTAACTTCTATAAGTGTGAAATAGACGACGATCATACAGACTTCTAGCTCGTTTAAATAAAAAAAAAGTTCCACTATATATTGTGGAAATGATTTTGTACATGGGCTTATTAAAAATATCGTAAATATCGTAACTTTCTTATTTGAATCTTCCTTTCGGTAATGACATTACCTCTACTTTCGGAGTATATGCCACATTTAATTTTATTTGCAATAATCTTTTATATAGCTCCTATTATGTATGACTTTGAAAAATCAAACAACTACGTACAAATCGTAAATTCATTGTCTTGGTATATCTATTAGGGAGGGGGGGAGTCTAATGCATTTCTAATTCGCGAAGGAAATATTATCTCTCTTCTCCGTGCTATAATCGGGTAGTAAACTTTTGAACGATTACAGTGATTTATATCGATTTAAGACTAGCGCCATTAATTTCTTTCATGACCGATTTCGTAAAGGCATCGCGAAAGGAGGGAACGAATTTTATGGTCTCGGAGACATTCTTGCCGAATCATTTAGCAGCTAATGGCGTTTTAAAGATCTTCTTACGTCATTCTGTGTGGAAGTTTGCATATTTACTGTCATCGATATTGAACATAATTGCTGTAGTACAATTTCAGCGACATGAGTTTTAAGTACAAAATTTAAGGAGGTATTATATGAATACAAATAAAAAGATCCTTTCATCTCAAGAGGACTCTCCGCCCTTAATACATTGAATTTCGATTCTCCTACATTTATTGTCAGTGAAAAAAATAGTTGCGTAAACTATTTTCGTGATCAGTAGGTATTAGTTTTGTTTATAGTGTAGGTGGTTGAAATAATTCTTTTAGTTTCAGTAACTACATAAAAATAAATGGCAACTATAGTTTTTATATAGAAGAATTAGTATTAATTATAAAACTTCGATGTGGTTATCAGACCACCAAAATTATTGCCACGATAACGTTCCATTTTTTAAATCTCCAGTTACTTAAAAATTTAAGTTTACAGCAGCATTTTAGTTAAAACTTAATTAAATACTTTTTAAGGTTAAAAAAAGGAAAGCGCTTCGCCTCGTAGTATTTCGGGAGTATGAATTATTAATTTCAAGATAGATTCTCTATATCCTAAACGTGTCCTTTGGACGATTTAATCTTTAAAAGTTTTTAAATTATATTTTTATACAAAATTCGAAAAAAATCATCATCTCTAACTTATGAACAGCTAGTGCGATTTAGACAATTTTTATATTAGAATGTTTCGTTTTTCTTTCTCTACAAGTTTACCAAATTTCGATGAAATCGAAACACGCAATCAAAAAATGTCAAAAAAACAGTAAAATTATAAATTATTTTTTATCTATAAGTTGGTTTAATCGTAGTTTCGAGCTGTGTCCAATAAGCTGATAAACATTTAAATCACATGATCTGCTCAAAAGTTATCGCAGAACGTAAAAATTCACTTTTTTGTTGATAACTTAGGGTTCAATCGCAATATCAAATAATATTAGAACACCCCACATATTACTGCAAAATTTGGTAAAGGTAAAAGCGTACGAAAAGGGGGTGGGGGACTGAGGTATAAAATTTGTATGAAAATTTCGACGTTTTTGAGCAAATTCTTCAAAACAATTGCACGAAATTTGACCAAATTATTGGTACACTTTTTACAAGTACCGCTGATTTTTCATCAAAATTTCATCGAAATCGGATGAACCGTTTTTAAGTCATTCGCCAAAAACTGCGAATTTGGGAAATTTTTCATTCCGTGATAATTTCAGAACGGATGATCCAACTTCAATGAAAATTGAAACGCACATTCTCTCTATGAAGCTCTACGAAACAAATATTAAATAGTTGAGATTCGTTTATTAGTTTAAGAGATATATCTATTTACATATATTTTGATAACGGTCGGACAGACAGAAATTAGTAGTGTCCAAAGGACACTAATAATGTATAATATTTAAATGGCAGTTCGGCGGACTAAGAGTGGAAGGTTTTTGTAAAAGATGAAACGAGAATGGGGAAGTGGGTGAATACATTTTTCTGCAAATGCGAACATTCGAATACAAGAAATGTCGAAGTAATCATACTCGGAAGCTCTTATGAACAGGCTGTATCTGCATGTACCTGCGTATCTCAACGGAGGTGCGGCGCTGACTTTCCGCTGACTCGCAATCGAATGAGAGTCCAGTCATGTCAGTTCTCCATAGGAGCTCTTGCAGTATTCTAAGTACTTACACTTTATTTCTATTCTCTCGAATCTCTCGACACTCATTGCCATAAGATAATTGCGAATAGTATAATCTATGTACATTACATTTAGGGAATTGTGGGGCAAGATGAAGTCACGGAATAAGATAGCCCCGTTACTGTTTATAATTTTTCCACAAATTCTATAAAATCGTAAAGGTATCAACAGTGATTCTAGAAATGTGTACAATAAAATGAAAGGAGAGAAACTTTCACTTATTTATTTGGTATGTAATTCAGAAAAGAAAAACAAGTTTTCTCTTAATTCAAGTTTATCATCAATTTATAAGATGGATTCAAATATAATTTTATTTTTCGCGTGATAAATATGTATATCATTTATACATTATTTTCATAGTCGTATGAAAATTCTAAATCGTATATAAACAAATGTATTCAGTTTGAAGGACGTAATATACAAAAATAACTTGAAGCTTTATAAAGCTTCGAGATATGGAGGTAGTAAGTTCGGGGTAAGGTAAATAAATCAAAGCTTGAAAATGAAAAATATCAAGTCTATTAGTTAAATTTAATGCGGTACTGAAAACAAGAAATTGTAACGATATCAAAGAAAATTAACAGCGAGAAAGTACCGAGTATATGTGTATCGTGGGTATATTTCTTTAAAGTCTAATGCAGAATGATGAATGTCATATACAGTTTAGTTCTGACAAATTCTTTTTATTCTCGCTCAGTTTTGACCCTTTTCTTTCACGAAACATATAACAGACATCGCTCGCGAAATCACAATCAGGTCATAAAACGTCTGTCGTCAGCTTCAAAGACCCTCAAACGACCCCAGAGCATTAACACTTCCCCCGATGAAAATGAGCGAACGACTTCAAAGCGCTGAAACTTCTGTTCCACTATAGTGGCAATGGGACATTGATATGTAGAAACGTATTTGTATCCGCGACCTTTTCTTCCCTAATGTACACACACACACACACACACACGCGCGCGCGCGCGTACAGGTGTATTATCTGTACAATTATTGGTTTCGAAGTATTTCTTTTTCTCTCTTTCTCCTGTTCTTTTTCTTTTCTCCATTTAACAGATTTATATATAGTAAACTAAACATATTTGTGCGGAATATGGAGCTTGGTCTGGAATCATTGATGTATGAAATTAAATTGGCCTAATGGTTTTCTTGGATTTCTCGTGCTCAACGCGGATTCCAATTCAGTATCCTGTATAGGTTTAACTCCACTTTCAAATGTTTCTATAGAATGATAGGAAAGAGTAGCCAAATTTGGAATGGCGCCCTCTGGGGCCGATAGTTTAGGGGAAAATTAGTTTGTTAACTTATCGAATTTCAGATGATATATGCAACGTAAACGAAGGTACTTGATGAATTTATTCGTAATTGGTCACATTTGCAAATAAATGCGTGAGATACCTTCGTTTATGTTGCATATATCATCTGAAATTCGATAAGTAAACAAAATAATTTCCTCTAATCTTTAATATTATACTATCGGTCGCAGTGTGCGACGCCTAGGATGGACCAGCCATTTATCAAGAACCAGTACTGCCGTATCAGTTATACATATAGCCAGCAGAACTAATGCATAGTAAAAAGGAGAGGTATTAATTTTTAACTCCATTTCACTGGTATGTGGGCCTATACATATATACCACATCTGATGTCACTCAGTCTTATGCCATTGTTAACTAACACTAAAAGTGGTCAATATAGGTCTACACTGCAGAATTTTTTACAGTGTGGAAAAGGTGTACATCCAACTTCAAGTCTGAGCATCATATGACGTATCTAACTAACCAAACAACGAAAAACACCCTACTGTTCTAGATACAGGAGCGATTAAACAGGCGCCAATCCAAATTTGATGACTCTCCCTTACGTATCATTCATTATATAGTTTTTCCGTATTGCAGACAGTTTATCTCAAATTTTGAAATAGTAATTCATTGTCTTCCGTGTTCAAAAAATGCAAAATTTTGTTTTTCTCCTTTCAACTTCAATATCTACATTTTACCGTTAACAATTCGATATGGGACGTGAAATATATTATATTTATACTCGAAGAAAATTATCGTATTTCACTCCTTTTCGTAGTACCGGTAATTAAAAAAGTATAGGTAGTATAGCGAGAAAGAGAGGGACTAATGTTTCATTAATTAACAACGTAAATAGAAGAAATGACGTTGATGTAGTATTAAAAATCGTTAAGCCTTGAAATTCGTAAACCTTTTATTATACTTATCCTCAATAATCGTGACAATTCATTCCTATTACTACTTGCCCCATAAAGTATAATAATATCCAATTTTGTTCACAAATTGAGGATTTTTTTCTAATTTATTGATTGAATATACTACTTTAATATTGGGAATGGTAAATGAATAAACGAGTTAACTGCTCATGATAAAATATTTTCATTTTTTTTTCATTAAATCCAAGTTACAGATAATAATATGAAAAGTGTTACAGCTAACCCCGCTGTCCCCGACCGTAATTAAAAGCCGACGTCGTATTTCACCAACGCGTGTATTTAAGACCTCTAACAATTTATTTCCCAGAGTGTATAAACACGTTCTCCAAAGTCCCTGGAAATGAACTATGTACTCCCCTTAAGGGTACTCGTCTCGAGAAGCATTAATAAATATCGCCACCCGTCTCCCCCCGTCGAGACTCCCGCACAGACTTCGCCCCGTGGGTAACAAACCTTCCTCTCCTCCGCAAATTCAATTCCCGCGAGTCTACTAAGTGCTACGCTATTTTCAAATTATTCCCGTCACGCGTTACGTGGTTTCGAGACGAGCGGCGAGTCCACAGTGGAGCAACGACCGTGACTGAAATGGATTATCGTTGGGTATACTCGTTCACCACCGCGGCAGCAGCTTAACACGCACTTGTCTGCACCTCGCCCGAACATCCAGACTCCATACGGGAGAAATTGCGCTTCTCGCGGGAACGTCGCTGGTATCGCCCGGCGCCGCGCGCGACTCTCCGCGGCGCGAAGGCGTCGCCCGGTTGTTTCGCGCAGAGGAGGATAAAGAATCACCCCGCGCGCGGAGGAATCCGGGGTCGGGGCAATTGCTTCTGTCGCTAGGCGCGGCCTTAGGTAAGCAGACAATAATTTACCCGAAGGACGCAGCGGGTGATGCGGGGAAGTCTCTCCCGCGGCACGACGCGACGGACCGGCGTAACAATGATTTTCTGAAGAGTAATTTCCCGGCGAGGAAGGCATCTCGCCCGTGGCAACGCCTGCTCGTTTCGTTTGCCGCGTCTTCCGAGAGGACGCCGGAACTCAGCGGCGATATCGGCTCCCTCAAACGTACTGGTACTTCACGCTCGGCCGTTAAGGTAGATAAACGTATGAATGGCCGAACACGGCGCAATACCCGCGAGTCGAAATTTTAATACTAGTTTGAGCCTCAACTTGGTGAAAGCGGACAAATCGGCCACCTGTAGGTCTAAACTAGTGTTAAATTTGAAGGTCTTAACATTAATTTAGACCTGCCAGTGGCCGATTTGTTCACTTTCGCCAAGTTTATGCTGAAATTGGTATTAAAATTTCAACTCGGGTATCCAGACATACATTGAGAAATTGAATGTTTGAGAATGTAGCAATCAATCCCAGAAAATATGGGGAAAAAACTTCAGGTAAGAAATACAGTGATGGGAGAGTTAAACAGAGAAAAAGAATTAATTGCATCTATTGAAAATTACTTGCGGGGCCGCAAGTAATTATTTATTTACATCAATCAGATCTTTTTTTTCGCGCGTATTAGATATTTCTTCTTTGCAATCATATACTACTCCACATGATTGTAAGGAAGAGATATGAAATTAATGTATTACAAGACTTCATTGATATAAATAAATAATTACTTGCGACTCCGCAGTAGATCTAACTAATTCTTTTTTTCTGTGTATGAATTCGGTTAAATATTATACCGTGTAAGACTTAAGTATATGTATTATTTAGGACTGTATAAGATTCAAATCAGAAGTAAATTGTATATAGTATTTAATCGAATTCATAACTGCACTATCACTAGATTCCTTACCAGAAGCTTTTTCCATACTTTCTGGGATTGATTCCTACATTTTGAAATATCATTTTTTTCTCTCTCAGTGCATTTACATACAACACGGATGATTGATAATGGTAAAAAGAATCAATTACTGAAAACAAATCTTCAATAAATTAGAAACGCTTGTGACAAATTGCACCAACGATAACTCTGAATCAATAATCTGCTACATATATTTTTATGGTTGTCTAGATGCACTGGTTTTAAGTGTCCGGGGCCACTGGTACGCTTACTTTACGTATCCCGAGGAACGTACGACTCCATTCGCGCGACTGTATCTCTAACGTTAGGTAATAGGGACTTAAGTCACGATTTGATTATAAAGACTTAAGTCAAGCAAAATCCATGTAAATGCGTATATTCCTTTGATATAAATTTTACCAGGACTCGAGACTAGTTTAGAATTAATACTTATATCAAAATATGAGTTTCGAAAAGTAATAATCACATTTACCAAGAATTCTAATATCTTTAAATTAGTTTTCTGGAAAACACTAGTTTTTGACTAAGTCCCTATTACCTAACGTTAGAGATATATCACGTACGGTTATACCGTTACCATGTCGCCGGCCCAAAACAAACGATTCGGAGCGTCCTTTTTTGCACGCGCGCGCCGCTAATCCGGCGCGGAATCCGTTCCTAGCGACGCGACTGTCAACTAAGGATCCGTAACGTATCGATAAACACCCGTGTCCAGCGAGCCCGCGTTACACATGCGGTGTATACCTATATATCCACTTCATCCGCTTCATGTTTTGCGCGCGCTAGTCGTGACGCGCTAACAGCTATTCAATTTGCATCCAATAAATAAAATGCGAGGTAACCGGCGGACATCGCCGCGCGGTATAAAGAAGGGGCTCCCCCCGCGCGAAGGGAGCGAGATCGCGGCAAGAAGCACTCCGCGCGCGCCGCAAACTAAACCGCGCGCGCGGTGAAACGGCGTCCGGCTGCGACGGAGTGTTACCACTGGCGGCGGCGCGACTTCGTTATGATGGACGCGACTTGAAATTCGATTCGCTCTGTATTTCCAACTCCGTTTCGCAAGAGGCGGGACCTTTTTGCGCGGGACGCTCGTTTCGCGTCTCCTCCCCCTTCGTCGCATGGAGTATTCTCGTGTCACCGTGCGAAATTCTTTTCGAGTGAAATCGGCTGCGGAGGATCGATGCTTTCATGACGAGACGCGGAGTCGATTCTCTCCTCTCGCGCGCGACGCGGAGTCGATTCTCTCCTCTCGCGCGCGACGCGGGGTCCATGGGAGCGAGGTAACCATTTTCAATGAACGCTTCTCTCGCGCGCGGACAGAGGGAGTAGGCGGGGGGGGGGGGGGGGGTAGTTGCCCGCGATAGTTCTGCTTTCAATGAAGGCGTTGTAAGAACCTTTAAGTACTTTCGAGTAAGCGTACGCGCGTTATCGCCGACGGTGGAAGCTAGGAAAAAAAGGGAGCGTTGAGAGAGGAAACTATCGGAAAGCCATGGCTGGAAGTTCGCCGCGCGCCGGTTTACACACCGCAGTACAGCGCGGTACTCGGGAAAACGAGCGGGTAGTCGCGTGGGTACCCGCGTACATAAGATGTGTGCGGGTGTACCGTGTACGGCAAAGAAAGCGGCGTGCGAAGAATAGGGAAGCGCGGGAAAAGGGTGAATGCGAGGGTCGATGCACGGTGCCGCGTGCCATGGGTATCGAAGCGAGAGGGTGGGGAATGAAAGGTTTTCCGGGCGAACGCGTGCGGGGGGATAGGTCTGCACGCACGTGCGTGTATAAGGGGGATGACACCTGCTCGGCGTCTAGACGCGCAAGGGGAGACCTCCCGTGAATTTCTCGCCCGGGGGGTGAATGCGAGACGCCGGGAAGACGCGGATAGAGGTACTCTATACTCGAGGGAAAAGTGGAAGGCGCTGCTGCACAGAAGTCGACGATTAGGACGCGAAACGGGGTTGGGGAGGCGCTTCCTCAAGCTTCGTGTCGGTTGTCGGGCGACGACGACGGGTGGAGAGGGGCGCGAAGAGAGTGCGGAGGGAGACGCGACACTGTTCGCCGACTTCGACGCGACGATGTCCTCGGCGCGTTACGCGAGGAACGAACGAACTCGGTGGGAAACTTTCCCGATGACGAACTTGGCAGCTTAGCTCGAGACGGGCGCGTAAAGGTACAACTAGGCGGCAACTATTCGTCGAAGAATTCAGTTTACTTCGTCATCCGAACGCGCGTCTAACGTTGTTCGAAGGCTGCCCGCCCCTTCCACTGCAATTCGCTTAATCGATTTTGGCTGCTAATGAAAATGTACCTTCTCGGTATAATACGACGGGCTTTGGTGAACGGCTACGCCACGGATTTCCAACTCAGCGATCGATCGAAGTACCTATAAAGGGCGTGCGTATACGTGCTCGGTCGTTCCACGTCGTCGTTATACTCCTGAACGTGCTTAGGTAAGTACGCATCGGCTCGACGAGCCGCCGTGACTCGCTACTTTGGACGATGTTTCGATAGCGAGGAAGACGGGATCTTGGTAGGTACCTGTTGGATAGGCGTGACGAGCCGTGGAGTTACGCCGACGCGGTAGACGAGATTATTGTCATCGTGATGGTGTAGAGTTCTCGTGTATTTTCTACTTTCTTTCAGGCCAAAAATATCGTGGAAACTGCTTCGCGATGAAGATTGAAGAACGAAGCGACGGCAGTTTATAATTTCTATGAAATGAGACATAAAACGAAATATTGAGCAGTGCGCGTCTTTCTTTTCCATCAGTGATATACATAGCCGTACACTGAGATAATAAATTATTTGTATAATAGTTATACAAGTATATATAGTTTGATTATGGTGAAAGAAATACTTACAGTGTAGACTTTCGATTATCCGAGGTAATTGGGACCGAGGGTACCTCGGTTAAAAATAAAACTCCGATAATCCGAAGTTCTTTTAAATTGCTCGTGGATTACGAAGAAAAATCCAAAAGGTACATTATACAGTTTCATATTTACTGACATATATATTTTATCTTACAAAGAAGTCTTTGATGGATTTTTGAGTTAATTTGTTGCCTCTCTTGGAAGCGGCGATGTTGCGCCAACGTTGGAGAAACAGTAGATCATGCGGCGAACACTCCTGAGAGAGCCCTCGGTTAATCCGGAGCCTCGGTTAACCGGGACTCGGATAACCGCGAGTCTACTGTATTTGGACCGAGTAAATATATTTATTAGAATGTCTCTTTCATTCAAACATAAATAGAGTACCTACATAATTCTTGTTACAGCAAGAAAATATTCTTTCACTGCATTGCAATATTTATTTGTTTCTCGTAGCATTATTTCTCTTTATATTAATCTCAAATATAATAACTTAGTAAAATTTCATTTTCTCGTCAAGATTTTATTTCTGTTTCTTGTTCTTATTTCCTAGTCATACTTTCCTTTCGAGTTCTAATTCATCGTATGCCATTCTCATGGACTCGATGTACTTTCATTAAATTTTTGTGACACATTGCAAATAAATATCAATTTTCACCGGTAATAACTGAATGACATTTCAAGAAAAAACATTGCCCACGAATGAATTTGAAGAATTAAGTGATACTTAACAATTTTAACAAGCTACCCTTCAGCAAATACATCGCTTTGCTCTTATCATCCTCAGTAATTGAGTACAGAGCGCCACAAGTGCAGAGGTGTACCTATTAATACTCCCCGCGAAATTGCTTCGCCGATCGCTCGACCAAAACCCCCGGCGCTCCATCTCGTTTCACCTCGAGTTCCAGCGTTATCCCGCACGCGTGACATCTCCGATTAACGCCACCTCGTCTCGTTTCGCAGTCCAGCCACTAACTCACGTCCGATTCGGCGCGATATGCACTTTATGAAACGGCGCGTCGGGAATAATAGATTTGCGAACGGCTACCGCACGCGCGGGGAGAGGAGTCGCGCCGCGAGAGGAGGTGGGTGCAGCGGTAAACAATGACGAGTAGTCGCCGCACGTGGTAACAACCGGCGCTCCGACGCGGGAGCTCATTAAGGGTCTCACGTGAGTGCGCCTACCCATATCCCCTTGATTGCATTATAATACGGCTCGCCTTCGATGTCGCGCGCGAAGAGATGCGACGGGGTCTTAAATTGACAGGCGGCGCGAAGAAGAAGCAAAAACCAGATTCATTAAAATGGTCAGCGGAAGGTAATGGGCGCGGTCGTACGTATGCGGGTCGATGGGTTAAGTCGGGGTTAAGGGGCGAGATCGAGACAGAAGATGAGGAAGAGGAACAGTCGGGGCTGTTCGCGCGGGGTGGGCGCAAATCCAAGGTGCGAGAGAGCTGCAGGAGAGTTGCGCGAGTGAGGATGCCGTAGAGATAATCGCGTGCGAAACGCCCGGCATGCGTGCGCAGGTGTCCCGAGGCTCGCTTTATATGGGTCCGGGTGGAGAGCGAGCGCTTCGCGCGTCCGTGACCGCGCTTTTTTATCTCGACGATTCGCGTGTCATCAGTCACGCGTGTAATGACTGTCGGAAATACGTGGTTTCTCTCGAGCCGGGCGACTATACGCTCTCCTTGCCGCTATTTATTATCGGTCGCGTCATACGTGCGCTGAAAGTAGAGTGCGCGTTTTCAGCAGCGTTAACGAACGAGGCACGTTTGTTTCGGCCTGTAGAAACGTTTTAAAGGAGTACGAGCTGGAGCACGGTGTAGCGAATGAAAAAGCTTTTCCCGTAAGTACATGGGGAGGAAGCAGGGCGGGCCGAGAGGCGAGGGAGTCTGTTGCGCCTGCCGATGACGTCCGACGCGGCGCCTCGCCACTGGTGGGGTTATATTTTTCAAGTACAGCGGATATATATGTGCGGGGTGTGTATCGCAATACACGGCCTGGCGTGGTTGCCTTCATTCGTCGAGTAGCTGTACGGAGTATCGACTTTCGAGTCGATCGGGATATAAGAAGTGACGTTTTCATCAGCATTGATCGTATGTGAGAAGAGGGGATGGAAAATACGACCGGGGTTTGATATTATTAAGTAGCTGCGGGGTTAACCGAAAATTAAGTCGACTCGTTAATCCATTCAACGGCAGACTTAATTGTATACGAAGAAAAATAACTCTGCCAATTTAATCAAAATCCTGGAGACGATAACCAAATCGTTTGGTGAAATATGGATCCTGCATCTGTGTTTGATTAAATTGCCTAATTTTTGGTTAGAATAACTAAATATTTAGTTGGAGTAATTAAACATTTGGTTAGAATAACTAGATATTTGGTTCAACTGATCAGTACTTTGGTCAGAATAACTAAGCGCGTTTATGTCACGTTCCGATGTAGCCGTATTCATAAGATTGATATAAATAAGACGCGGCAGCGACGAACAAGACCCCGTTGTGATAAGATATAAGAAGTGATACACATAATGTCTCCGATTTAGCGAGCTATCGCCACAGTTAATGCCCGAGATTAAGAAAATAGCCAAAATCAAACTGTGTATACCGCAAACTCCCTAGAAACAAGTCATAGACACACACGCGCGCGCACCCACACACCCACACACCCACAGCCACACACCCACACCCACACGTACACACACGCAGAGAGAGAGAGAGAGAGAGAGAGAGAGAGAGAGAGAGAGAGAGAGAGAGAGAGAGAGAGCACATAGTAAACAATTCTAAGAAATAAACCATATCACAGTACGTGCATGGATCTTTCTCTCGTAGAGAAGGGCTAGGAATCGGCCCCCGCCTGTGGCGAATAAAAAGGCCGTAATTCCTCCCTCAGCGCGCATTTTTGCTTCTTCCGTGCAGTCGAATATTATCACAACGCCACGCTGTAGTTTTATCGAATAAAGAGTGTAATAGAATCTAGAGTCAGTGTGTGCCAATCATTGGAAATCGAATCCTTGCCAGTCCTTGTCAGGGGGCGTTTAGACGAGTCGATTTTCGCCGCGCGACTAGGCCGCACGGCGAAAATCGACCGTATAAATAGCAAATCGACTGCACAGAAGGCGACTAAATTCGAAAACGCCAACTTTGGGCTTTCCATGGGTCGATTTTCGCCGCATGACTAGGTCCGCACGGCGAAAATCGATCCGTGCAAATGCCCCCTCAGAAAGAAGCCGAAGGAAAGAGCCACTAGGAGGAACAAACAGTCCGGCCAAGAGCAGCTTCAGACAAAAAGGTAAGTGCAGATTTATAATTTTCTTTCCCGAGCGTGAAAATAAGTAGTCCCCTTTTGTTTCTGGTAGTTAGCCGTAACCTCGAAATTTTCATGGGAATCCTCGTCCAAATAGCGTTAGCAAGGTGCAATGCTCTCGTCTGATTGTGAGTAAATAGCCCCTTCGCTTTCTCTGTTTGTACGATTACACATGCCGACGTTTTGAAACTTTTGAAAAGTTACAGAAAGAAAACTCACTATTTTTGACTAATTTTGGGTCGCTGAATGCGAATATGATAGCTGTTTTCCCCCATTAGCTCCTATTTTTGTGTAACATATAGTTGCCAATTTTACCAAAAAATTTACTGGGCAAAATAAACTATTATCAAGGTTACCAGCTAAGAAACTATTATATTATGTTCGTATATTAGCATTCCATACAGAATATTTTACAATATTTACTTTAATAAAAATGTGTAAATAAAACCATCAGTTTTACTTCTTCTTTTTATGAAACGCCGGATCCTCTCTTCTCACCAACCAGCAATAGTGTCCCATCATCGCAGGGTCCCAACGTCCTTGATATCGAGTTTCCATCGTTCTTATGTCCTGGTGAAATCGCTCTCCCATTTCATCGCTAACATCTCCAAGATTTTCCGGAAAGAAATTGAGGTGTGAGTGAAGAAAGTGAATTTCAAAGACATGCTACATCCCAAAGCTTCATATGCGAACAGAAGTTGCTGCACCAGAGCTTCGTAATTTTCATCTTTATTTTTGCCCAAAAAACCTTTAATAACTTTGACAAAGGCACGCCATGCATCTAACTCTTTTTCATTTAAACTCTGTTTAAACAATTTATCATGCTTCAGTTTGCGAATATCAGGTCCTATAAAAATTCCTTCCTTTAATTTAGCATCACTCCATTTTGGAAAGAACTGTCTAAGGTTGCTAAATCCTTCACCCTCTTTGGTCATAGCTTTGACGAAATTCTTCATAAGACCCAACTTAATATGAAGAGGTGGCAGCAGTATCTTGGCTAGATCGACCAGAGGCTCATACTTGACCTTGTTGGTACCGGGCTTAAATGACTCTCTAGGGGGCCACTCTTTTTGTAGGAAATGTTTTGTTGTAGCCCTCGAGTCCCAGAGATACAGAAAACAACAGTATCTTGTAAATCCACCACACAAGTGTCAAGCGTTTAAAGTAGCGCAACACGACAGGCAAAATAATTGCGAATTTCTCTCTCCCCCGTCCTCCCCATTATCCACTCTTCGTTATATAGATGCCAATGACAAAGTGCTTACGCCTTTTGCCCCCCAAATGATATGTAATATTTTTCTCATTTAAATAACCATTGCCGAACCGGTTATTTTGATAAAAACTCAAGTCGACCCTTAAAAATATGGTAAAAATGGTAACTACGCATAATGCCAAATTACGAGCTAATCGAGTAAAACGGTTATCATTTTCGTAATCAGCGACCCAAAATTAGTCGGTAACAGTGGTTCTCAGTTCTGTAACTAAACTGACGTGGGCCTGTGTTATTAGTCGTCTGTCACTCCCCAAGACGTGGCATTTAACTGGATGCATTTTACCATTTTAACCTTATTTTGCTCAGTGTACGATGCGTTCACGAAAGCATGATACGATTTAGTTGCATGTAATAAAAATGCGTTTGATCGAACGTACATTCTTCCCGTGAATCTGTAAATAAGTAATTTATTTGTCTGGATGTTAATGTACTTTATACGATCAAAGTCATTTATGTATAGGTAGTAGGTACATTGAGAACAAATGTTACTTTATCAAAATGAACGTGTTTTTAGATAGCCCTAACAGCACATTATTTCGATTCAGATGAATACCAATTTGATCGAAATAATATTCAATTAAATCGATGCTATTTATATATATATATCCAATCGATATTCATTGTAATCGAATAAATGTGCTCTCAGCACTATTTAAGAATACATCTATTTCGATCAAGCACATTTTTCTCAGTGCATCTATGGTATACTAATCTCATAAAACAGATTTTTGATTGACGTTTTATAATTAAATTGTCTCACATAGGTACTCGGAAAGACTGATACCCCCCAGCACATTTTACTGTATTTACAATAAGAGGTACACGTAAGGATTTTCGGACATTCCTACTGTGCGGAGGAACAATTTTTCTTTGGAAACTAGTAAATTGTAATCTAAATTATCACACGCTTAAAAAGAAGGGTGTCTCCGCAAACAGATCGCCCTATTTATAAGATTTCTACATAGTACGAGAAGAATTTTTCCGCTTACAACATGCGTCTTCTTTTGAGCATTTAACAGCAGCATTTAACGTTTTCAAAAGAAAAATTACTATACCGCATTGTAAAATATCCGAAAACCTTCACGTATACCTCTTTTATTATAAATAAAGTAAAATGCATTGGTATCGGTCTTTCTGTACAGGTTTATATTGAAATTGGCATGCATAAGTTGATTTGAGAAAATTGCTTAAACGTGAAAAATCGATTTTTACAGCATATTAATAATTAAGCAAACTTTAAAAAAACCAACTGTACGTTTCGCACCCTCACCCATAATACGCAAAAATACCGCACATTTCCCCCCGCATCACTAATACGTCGGCGACGCAGCCAAATGACGGAGCTCCGAGTTTTATTAAAAAAATGTAAATTTTTCATCCTCCCCTCCTCTCCCGCACTCCTCTCACCGACTTCACCTCCCACCACTCTACCGGCGCACATCGGATAAAAAGAAAAAAAAACGATCGAGCGTCATTCCGATTATCGAGAGCCAATTTTCCCCGCACCGCCCCTCGGCCGAACGACGCGGCACGATTCTCGCGAAACGCGGCGAAAAGGGAACGTCGCCGCCGCCGCAGCGCGCCCCTACTCTCCACAGGCGTCTCCGCCGTCATCGAGGCGTAAACTCGTGACCGCGCGAATCGCGAAAGAATCGCAATCACCGAGAGCGATCGTGCGAAGGCGAGGAGAGGCGAAACCAAGCGAGGCGACCAAGTACCGAGAAACGTCCCGGGAAGGGCCGAAGGGATAGGCACGACCGAGTTGAATCGGGAGACCGAGGCATATCGTCGAACTGTTAACGAGCTCGGAGATTCCGATATAAGAGGACGTTGGACGTTTAAAAGGCGACTCGCACAATCGCGCATACCTATGGCGAGTTCGGTATTTGCACGTGTGTGCGCCGCTCTCCTCTGTCTCTCTCATTCTCCATCTCCCCCCCCCTCTCTCGTGCGGTACAGCAGAGGGTAGTAAAAACACACATCTATTTCCATATAACAGGTTTATATATTACGCCGTCACTAGCAGCGCGTAGTTACATTTGAATACGATGTTCTGAAACGGAAACCGACGCCAATTCGGTGCAGAACACGTTCCGCAGCGGGAGTCTGATTTCTTTGAGAGGCGCGCAGTAAAAGAGAGAACGGTGGACGGGGGAGGGGGTGGGATCGAGAGGAGGGTCTGACGGTGTAGGCGAGGCATCGCTCACGCGTGTCAGTGCCCGACGTACGAAAGCTCGATCGAGTGACTTTTCATTCGCGTACGTCCTCTCCCTCGCCTCTCAGCCCGACACGCGTGTAATTAAGGCACCCGGACGCGAGCTAAAAGATTCGATTCGACGTCCTACCAAATTGGTCCGCCATTGGCTTGGCCCTTGCCGTGCGCGCCGCTGCCACTGACAGGTGATCGACGCGACTTTAAAGCGAATACATCGATTATATTATGTATTCGCGGGTATGCCTTCTTATCGGGAACGTCTCGCTCGGTTTATCGAGTTTTTCTCCGGACGTTCAGTATGCGTATAGTCGCGTAGCTATATATATATATATAGCTTCATACTCCTTACGTACATAGGTGTACATTCTGGGTGCACCTTTATCTGCGCCACCGCTCGCTTAAGCACCCGGCGTCGCTGGACGGCGGTAGCGACGAGGTAATTACGGATAATGGAAGATCACGAGTGTCGTAAATTAATTAGAAACCACGATACTTTATCGCGGCTTAAATTATCGAAGCGCGGTGATTAAATGCCTGCAACGAATATGGGCACGGGCGAGCTGTGCGCTGCGAGAGGAAAGGTTGCGTGTGCTGTCCGTTGTGATGTGGCGCCCACTATTGTTCATGCAGCGGTAGGAAGGAAATAAGAGACGAAGGATCGCGGCTACTGTAATGCAGTTATCGATCACGGGCACGTAATAAACGTTCTCGCATTCACATAGGGGGACGGGTTTATGCATTTCTCTCTGCACGGAGACGGTGATTCGATATGTAAGTGTTCTATTAACTCATTAGCACGCGCGCTATGAGCATTTTGCTCGCGCTAATTTTGAAAGTTTGTCTGTCTTTGTGAAATTTATTCTGCTTTGTTATACTGACAGGTATGTGACAGTTTTATAATCTTAGAAAAAGATATTAATATTTATTCCGAATCTCGTGTTGCGCCGTGAGAGTTTCTCTCATCACGCACTTACATTCGGCTGGAAGAAAATTTACGTTTGCACATCGTTTGCTGACGTTCGGTTATCTTCGGTCGACAGCTACGTTGCGCACACAAGCGCATTCGTGTATTGTATTCATGTCTTAACTTGTACTTTTAATAAATAAAATATGAATTAGTTATTAACTTACTCGATTGTGTGCATTCACTTATTAATTGATTTTCGAACCTTACACGACATTAATACGCGCGTGTGCCTCGATGAGGGAAACTCTCATCACGCGCCTACTCTACGTTGGTATGACGCGTGTGTTGATGGGTTAAAAATATTTTGATCTACCAATGGACTTAAGGATGCGAGATTATACTGAATTTTACTGACTTCGAAAATGATTTGTAAGAAAACTGTAGGGGAGAGGTGGGATGAAAGGAATACGTCTTGAAAGGGACAAGGCAATTATCTGAAAGTCGAATGATTTCTCCACAACGAAAGCATTATTGTCTCGTGGTAAAAATAATACATGCTCTACCCCATGCCTAATTTTAAATTGCTGTCATTTCGGAACTAGCGGTGATACGTAACTGACATTTTTCGTGCTGCAAAGTAACATTTTTAGTGCTTTTCCAAAACTTTTTCTGAAGTAAAATTAGTAGCATATACAATTTTTACTTACATTGATACAAAATTGTTTTATAAATCGAAACGTAATCCTCAAAGAATATTCATTTATCTCCAAAGGTTTATCTAATGATGTAATTAGGGGATTGCTCCTAATTTCAGCTCTTCCAATATCTCCCGCGTAAGAAAAAGTATAGCTAAAGTATAGCGAAAGTCCGGGAAAAGTTGAATCAAAAAAGTATGGCTAGGAATTGTACCCCAGATTTTCAACCAGACAATTTTTTCATATCGGCTGAAAAGTAAATTTTACTTTACTTACTTGTACCTTTTTAATTCCGTTCTCTTATATGGGTTTTTCATTATAGAACTATAATAACTTGTTCGCGGTTTTATATAGAATATAGTTTATTAGTAATAATTAGAGAGTTTAATAAAATAATAAATGGAAATAACATTAACCAACAAGAACAGGCATTGATTACATCATAACCTCGTACAAACAACTGAACTCTAATTGAAGAGCGCATCCATACTTTCTTGGTTCAACTTTTCCCAGATTTCCGTCATACTTTAGCCATACTTTTTTTACGCGGGCTCACATTATCCAATATGCAATATTTTCAGATATCTCAGAGCAGTGATAGATGCATATATGTTGGTGAGATCTGACAATTCACAACGTAGGTGCATTTCTGCTACAGTCATCGGGCACCATCAGCGACTCGTCTGACTACATCGACGTTCCGTAAACGTAGCCATATCCGCTCCCGATGCCAGAATTCCTTCCGTCCGACTATAAAGGCAGCGAAATAAAATATAGCGCCGCTCTCCGGAATCCCCTTGCGGCAGTTTCTATTACGCGTTCCCTCGCGTTTTATCGATCGAAACCTCCGCCCAATCCCCACCCGATGCGATCTGATACACGCTGACCATTCTCCAACGTGTGTGTTCCAACGGATGCTTAAGGGATCAGGTCGAACGATTCCGATACCCTTTCCAACGTCTTTCCGTGGCACAGACGAATGGCCGGCCATCAGTTCCAGACGCTTTACACTTATATTTGTCCGCGCCATGGCGGATTGTTCGCCTGACAAGTTAGGGATTCGGAACATCCTCCGTCGCCGAAGATTTACACTCCGATAGAGTTAGGGTGCAGTCCGCGTCGTCGTCGACGGTGCGGAGACGCGAGTTAATCGGGTGAGTCGCGGCGGATGCTATCGAGCTCGCCGATCGATACCAAATGGCTGCTACGTATACGTGCACGCCCGCTTATTTACCCGCGAATACCTAATTACGACGACTTCGAGGGAAACCGAATTATATCCCGATCCCTCGCTTGCTCGTTAAGAGGCTCGCGCTGCCGGAGAAGGCGAAAGGGGTTACGTAGACGACGGTGAGGAGGATTCTGCTACCTATAGGCAGTCGTCGAGGTGAAACCATCGGTAGAGGTGCAGAGCGAAGGGCGACTCCGAACACTTTTCGCCGGGAGGTCTCGTCTGCGCGAAACGACATCTCCTCGTAAAGGGACACTCATTCGAGTGTGTATCTACATTTAAGCGTGGCGTCCTCGTTGCGAAGAGTCGAGGCAAACGCGTTACGTTCCACGGTTAATTGCACTCGACGCGAATAAGCGGCGCGAGTAGTTGCGTACACGTACGGACGCATTACTCTTTTTCAGCCGGTCGATTACAGTGGCGCGCGGTCGTATAGCCTTCGTATCAACGGTGCGTTATTCCTTCTTCGTCCCCTCGCTTCCGAGCCACGGAGACGCGATTAGGTGGTACTTAATGCGTACACGCGCGAACGAGCCAACGACTTCTAATTTCTCGTTATACCCCGGTATAATTCGCGCAAAGGTTATGAGCTGGGTAGTCACTTTCCTCGTCCCCCTCCTTCTTCACCGTTTCTTCCGCAATCTTCTTGTAGTCCAGTAAAGATATCATTTTTCAAAAAAATAATTTCCGGCAAGCTAATTTTTTCAGGGTCGATGGAGGGGTGTCTCCCGAGTATCCAATCAAAAAATCACCCTCCGCACCCCTTGTAAAGTGTTGAAAATAGGGTGGTTTTTGTTTTTGTTTTTTAATTTTTGAAAAAATTTTTTTTTCAGCTTGTACATAATAATATTCTCTACAACTTTGCCTAATAAAATTTTTTGATAACTTTGACTTTTGACCAACCAAGCCTGGCCGAAGGTAAATTTGAAGCTCCCTGCAACTGTGGGGTAATGCGCGGGACATACTGTATAATGGGCGCTGGACCGTCAAAAATCAGTTATCAACAAATTTTATTAGACAAAGTTGTAGAGTATATTATTATGTACAAGGTGAAAAAAATTTTTTTCAAAAAAACAAAAGCAAACAAAAACCACCCTATTTGCAACACTTTGCCAAGGGTGCGGAGGGTGACTTTTTGGTTGGATACTCGGGAGACACCCCTCCATCGACCCTGAAAAAATCAGCTTGCCGGAAATTATTTTTTTGCACCCCTATAAAGAAGGTCTACTTTTACTGGACTATTGTCTCCCTGCGCGCGAGTAGATGACTTCCCACGTGTAGGTAACTGTTAGATAGGCGTCACAAATGCAGCTTCTTATGCCTTGAGGAAAAAAGATCTTTAATACAAAAGGTTTTTCTAAAGCGTACTAAAAAGAAAAAAATAATATCTATAGACTGAACCGGAAATATTGTCCCAAAATTAGATTGAAGTAAGAGTAGGAAGGAATCATTAGATACGACTGGCTCTTTTCAGAAAATTAGAGGAGGTAAGTAAGTTTTTGCGAACGCATCGGTAGTGGCGATAAAAAATGAGCTGCATCCCTTTCAGGTGATAAGTCTGAAAAACGAGGTCCGGCCTTATGGAGCTCCGATGTTAAATTCCAAGTGGATGAAAATTATTTGTATCGAAGTGGCTTCAGGAGAGTTTCGTAATTTTTATCCATTTTTCCGCAATAGAGAGGTGGTCATCTTTGCTCGGAGGATAAAGATAGAATTTTTGAATTATTCTTTTCAAAATCAGCGTTGTCGATTTATCTTAAACATGACTTTTCGGAGTTCTCATTCATTTCTTATGCAATAGGGGTAGTCTCCCCTGCCCAGAGTACTTATACAATTATAAAGGGTATAGCCGGATAGCCATATGAAAACTGCTCCCGCTTGAATGTTCCCCTATTCAGGTATATTTTGTGTTTATATATTAATTTTGTTATTATACCTATATAAACACAAAATATACCTGAATGGGGAAAAAATTCAAGCGGGGGCAGTGTTCATATGGTTATCCGGCTATACCTTTTGTAATAGTTATCAAAGGTATCAGTGTGGTTGAAATCCCCTGAAACGACTTCGATACGAGTAATATCAAATAATTTTCATTCATTCGGAATTTAATATTGGAACTCCATAAGGCCGAACTTCATTTCTCAGACTTACTACCTGAAAAGGTTTAATCACACTTTTTATCGTTGCTACCGAGAAGTGCCAATATTGTATCTAATGAGTTCTTCCTATTTTTACTTCAGTCTACTATTAAGACAGCATTTCTGGTTCAGTTTGTATGCCCCGGCCTGAATAGCTGGCTTAGAAGAATTCACTCTGAAAGGGGGCTTGCAATGATATGCCCAATTATGTCCTTAAATACTGATATCGGATTAGATCACTGTTGTATTTGAACTCGTATCCATGATTCGTAAGAAGGATGTGTCACGTAAGACCATTTTTGATATTCTCATTGACTGATATTCAAAAAAGTGAAGCGACTTTTCCGTGAATTTTATTAGCCGACCTCATATCGATATTCGCCATCTCGAATCTCGAAAGTGTGAAGAATCATTTTCGACGTGTAGATGACGTTTGATAATTATCAAATGACATGTCGCAACGAATTTTATTGTTTTCTCAATTTTATTAGACGATATCGCTACCTAAAATCAAGAATCTTGAAGGCACGAGTAAGTGACATTTGCCAGTCATCAAACTATAGAAATCTATGTGATTAAATAATGACGAATGAACAAAAAATGTGCTCAAATCGCGTACGTTGTTACTAGTGAATAAATCAAAATCACGGGGCATACATATCGAACGTTACAGTTATGCGGAAACTAACGTATCGAAATACATAAAGCAATATAAATATTTATATAAAAGAGACATTTAAATATTTACGCTCTATGGATTTCCCGCGTTTCAATTCGCCGCACGGGATTTGCCATTTTTAAATCTGAATTTGAAATTTCAGTTTCGAAAAAATTACATATCATTGCATTGTCATCCAAAACACATTATCGTGTAAAGTTTCAAGTCGATCGGACATGTGAAAGTAGGTCACAATTAAATTAGAAAATTTAGTTCCAACTAACCGATCGGACTGCAATGTAAACCCATTGAGGGTCATCTTCTTATATTGCAGTCCCCTTAAATAATGGTAAATCCATAAATACAGGGGCCTAATGTGGTTTGCTACACATCCAGGGTAACCCCCAGAAGGTTACAAATATTTTGAATCTTAAGAATTGAAAGAACCGAATACTTATACCGTGTCTCAACATTTATTTATTTTTTACTAAAATTCGTAACAAATTTATTATTCTGTATAACGTTTTAGATACAAATACAGTCGATAATTGCTTCAGTTATTTTCACTTAAATTTGCAAACGAAACTTATAACAGTGTAGCAAAATTAAATAAAAAAGCTTGTAAAATCCTTTCACGCGTTTCATGGAGACCGCGCTCGTGCCGATTCCCGAGAGGCAGAAACGCTAAATAAATCGCCTTGATGTGCACCGCATCCGTCCCGAGTCGAGAGATTACCCGACGTACGCGCGACGACGACGGCGCGGTGGCGGGCGACGAGGACGTATCGACGCCTCTCGATGCCGCATATTCTACGAGGTACGGTTAGGTGTTTGCGTATATACGTAAATACATTCAATCCTGTCGCGCTTCCCGCGAATTCCGGTGGTGCTTCCCCCGCGGGTGACGCATTAGCGCCACCGATATACGCGCAGGAGTGGGTGAAATGTATGTCGATTGACGGATGAGTATGGCGTATTCCAATAGCGTCGCGTGCGGCACTCTTGCGAGCTTTGGTTGGAAGGGAAACCATTTTTTCGGGTCGACACAGTAGATATATGTATATTTTTAAAGTATGTATCTAGTTATTCTGAAACGCCTCGTGTATACAAAAAAAAATCGTGGCGTATATTTTATAAAGCATTTGTAGTAAATGGCATTGTTGTTATAAATACTTGAATGGCAATACTTACGATATAAAAAAATAGTTTCATTTACTAAAAGAAAAGTGAGTAGTATTATTAAAAAATCGTAGGACATTGCAGTTCAATTTAAAGCAATTTATAATAAACCGCGTGCCAATAAACTCTAGGAGCACTATGTGCGCCGTTTTTTGTTTCCGCTACATCTTCAAGTAACAACTAAAAAAAACTGTATTATCGATAACATAATATGTTTGCGAGCATTGTTCCAATTTTGTGGTAATTCTGCCTTCAAGCACATGTTATTTCCTCTAAAAATCTGAGTGCTCGTTATTTATTTTTTGCTGTAAATAATATTGCACATTGAAAAATACATTGTATCATAAATCTGGTATTGATACTTACAGTATTTTACATGCAAAATCTAACATTTTTTTTAGTAGATATTCTTACACATTGACCTTGTCCCAATTTTAACCATAATTTATTGTGATGTTAACTCTAATTGATGACAAAATAACACATTTTTTTCTTTGTATATATGGAATGTTTTATATAAGCATTAGAAAAATATTTGTATATGGAAGAAAATATAAATTTTATATTCTTCCTAATTTCGTGTTGTCGTATTATTTAGATTTATATAATTTAATTTTGTATTTTAATGCGATTTTTATCTGATAAGATTGCACAAATATTTACAAATTCGAAAGTTCGCTGGCTATGCGGTATACGAAAGAGCTTTAAGAAAAAGCTTGCTTTTAAGGAAGAGCAATCAAACTTCTTATAGTTATTTAATATCAAAAAGACGCGAAAGCCCTCAAATAACTTTTCAACGTGCTAATAACGGTAATAAAGTGGGGAAAAGTTTGTTAACTGTCTTCGATAAATGAGTAGTGAAGTATTGTAGTTCTTAGACACGAGCGAGAGTAAAATGTAGAAGGGTTAGAGGCAAGGTAAAGTGATTTAATTTAGCGAGTTTCATAAATTTCTCTATACGTCCTTTCAGAAGAATAAAACCAAAAACGGGTGCAATTGGAAAATGTCACAGTTCTATTCTAACCATAAATTACGTTATAGCTTATAGAATTGTTGACAAATTCCACATGTAACAAGAAGAACCTAAATACATCTAGTAAGTTCTACTTTAGAAACACATTACTGGTTCATATCGACCGGTACCAGAGAAAAACATGTAGGATCTTTTCACTGTCATTGAGAAACGTCGTAACTCGATGCTACGCGCAACCCTTGCCTTGCCTATACCTTGCATAGCAACGAGTTACGATGTTCTATAATGATAGTGAAAAGATACGTGCTTTTTTCTAGTACCGGTCGATAGGTATATTTCTACAGTATAATAACATTTGTTGTTCATTAGCAGATCTGCAACTTTGCTATCCAGCGTGCTAGATATTATCTACTACTAGGTAATCAAAAAAGTTCGTGCGGTTTTCAGTAGAGTTCACTGCAATGAGAACCACGTGAATTAGTTCGGTTACTTAATACATTCCGATCTCTTTACTCCATGCACACTGTATAACTACACGCGTTTGTGTATTTGATTAAAATTCGTGAACCGTTGAACTAATTTACATGTGGTTTACCGTAAACCCTTCGGTATATTCGGGGGAAGATTTTAATTCACATACCGCTTTCGACAAATACCGTACCGTAAGTAGGGAAAAGCTTTGGGGCGAGGAGAATAGGAAAATAAAAGGCTGACCCGCGGGAAATAAGAGCTAGCATAGTTTAAGAGAAAGACTTCTAGAAACTGGTGCACAAAATATGCAGTACGATATTGCATACAAAAGGCAAATCGATTGAAGAAATTATTAGTTTATTCGAAACGAGACTGCAAAAGTCTATATACACGGAGAAAAAGGATCAGTAATTTTGACAGTGAATCCTAGTACCAGGGCATCTCGAAGTGAAACATTGAATTTTTAAATAAATACAACGTACATTTTACAGTCCGTAGCAGTATAAATCTGTAAACACTCGACAAAAATGAATGGGATATTGGTAAATTTTACCGTATAAACTGATGTTTATACTGTTACGAACTGTTAAAAGTACGCTGTGGTCTATTAAAAACTTCAATGTTTTACTTTGAGGCGCCCTGTTACTGGGATAACTGTAAAAATTCATTGGTTTTCTCGCGATTTTTTACTAATCCTTTTTCGCCGTATACCTATATGCGGCGAGAAGAGAAGCGGCTAGTCACGATGCGTCTTACCGCGCCGGTGGATCAGGAGTGCGTATATATAACGGTGTTACTCTCTCTCTACTTGAGTAAATATATAACCCCCCCCCCCCCCCCCCCACGTCCGATTTTGAATGTCCCTGATTCACTTACGCCACTGACGCTGGCATACTTTTCGATAATAGGTTAATAACGTCGATTACTGGAACGACAATTAACGAGACTCTAATTTATATCGAATGTTCAAACTACAGAAGCAAACGTGCGCATTGTAGTGATATTATTCTGCTTCGCTTTGGGCAGTTTGAAAACAGCTGTGACACTACCTAAGACTTCCTTTTAAGAGAACATAAAAGTACATTATAGCACTAAGAAAAATAACCTGGTTAAAATAACAAAACGCATCTGGTTAAACGAGTCTAGTTACTCTAACCAAAATACTGGTCAATTGAACCAAATCTTTTATTATTCTAACTACCTTCATAGTTATTCTAACAAAAAAAATGGTCAATTTAACCAAATAGATGGAGAATCCATATTTCACCAAACGGTTTGGTCATCGTCTCCAGAATTTTGGTTAAATTGACCAAGTTATTTTTCTCAGTGTGGTATTCAACAGTTTACCTACTCGAGTTAAAATCTCAAGCACTGCATCTAAGCATAATCACAGTCCAGTTTAAGAAAAAAATTCTAGAATGCACCTGCTCGGTTTACTACAGGTCATTTTGTATTCCATCTGGAGTCTAATCTCGATGTTATCAGATGTACAGCTATACACGAAGGAAGGAGTCAAACGAATATTATTCCAACGTACGGTTCTCAAACCTGTAGGTGTAATTATAACGTCGAGAATGTACGAATTACAATTGAGCCGGTAGCTGGACTAACGTCTTAAAGCATTTTAAGCAGTTTTTCCATTTTTATATATATTCATAATCTAGAGGATACTTATATTTTATATCATATTAATTTCATAGTGATATGTGCATAATATGAGGGGTATATATGCCAAATGCGACAAATCACATTTATAGCAATTTACAGGAGACGTCAAAAACTGATGCAGATGGCCATTGCCTTGCATTAGCAAGCGTATTTTCTACCTTATATTAGTAACGGAAGGTGGAATTTGCACCTAAATTCTGTTCGATCTTATGTACGTACTTATAAAGAACAAGTTCCCGTATCTAATTCAAATTTCACAAAAATGGATTTGTCGCATCTTGCATATATACCCCTCATATATAAATGAATAAGCTGTTTCATAATGACGCGCGCTCCCCACACAGAAAAAAAATATGCTTCATTCAACCATCGGTGAAGTTAAATGTGGCGAACCTCACGGCGCAATTATTTCAATGCCATAAAAGCGTAAAGAAAAATAAATAGAGTTGAAGCAACCAAGTTGAAGTTGAAATAAGTGAATATCTACTTGAAACAATTACACCGTGAAGTTCGCCGTATTAAACCTCACCGATGGTTGAATGTGAATCAAAATTTTTGTTCAGTGTACGACACTGCGTACGTTGACACGGCCGCACCGTGCGCTGCAAGTCGGCGATTCTAGCTGATCGAAATATTGCTTAAAATTACTATTTTTATGTATGTATATGTTTCTCTAGGTTTGAATTGCACATTACTCTTCACATGGAAACAGTTTTTTCAAATTTAGAAAAAAAACTTTCATTTCTGGAAGAATTACTTAAGTACTGCTTTATATATTCATTAATAATAATTTATTTTCCTAACACATTTTTCATTTTTCTCTATTTCCTCTCTTTTTGGTATACAAACGCATAGAAACACACACATACATAGGATTTATTTTGGAATATACAAAATAGTTTATTAAATATTAAAAACTTTGAATTAAAGTTTGTGTAGGAAAATGTAAGGTGCTTGAAGTTAGTCCAGCTGCCGGCTTAATTATTTCCGTTATTACCGATCATTGAAAAGGTGAATAGACTTTATAGGTGCAAAGCGAGATGTGATTGCATCCTTTTTTCGCAAATCATCACGTAACGTGATAACGTACTTTTAACTCTCACGGAGGATGTGAATTAATTATACATCGAAAATATACTCAGTACTAGTTACATCGATCGTGAATAGTGTTAATCATGGTTTAGCGTTTTGCTTCTCTATGGAGTTAAACCGTGATTATATAAGCGTTATTCACGATCAGCGCGCAACTGATCCTAAGACTTCCCTTCTACGTTCCCTACAACTTCAATCAATATATGTACCTACATGAGGCAACTTTGCATATGATTTAACAGTCGACTCGTTTACCATATAAATAGGAATTTTGCACGGACGTATAAAGTACTGAGGCCCTTCATCCGCTTTTCAACCATACAGAATAAACAGCAATAAACAAACCATTTCAATCGACTCGACTCTCTCCTTCGCATTTACACACTGGCGGGTACACAAATTCTCCTATTGGAGGCTCCAAGTGACGCAAAACTACGCGTCGACCAACCGCATTCCCCCGGTCGACGCAGCGTCTCTCGGGGTGTCAAATAAATTGCGTAATATTACACGGTTCGAAGTGTGGGTGTCGTTCGTGACTTACGCATTTCTGGCCTATACCCGCGGATGCCTCGAGAATGACGGCGTGACGCCTGAGAGCACCTCTCCACGCTTCACTCGCCTCTCTCCCATCTCCTTTACCCCGCAACTTCCCTCCCTCTTCTCCCTCTACACCTCACAGCTTCCCTCTCTCTCTCTCCCCCTCTCACCGGGATCTACCCGTTCCGCTCGGCACCCCGCTCGCCCCTCTACAAGCGCTCTCTTCGCGCTTCCTCCCCCTCTCCCCTTCCGGTCGCTCTCGCGGTTAGGACGCGGCCTTGCAATGCTGCTCGGTCGCCTGATCCGCTCCACCGCTGCGAGCGCGGCGTCCGCACTTGCACTGTGCGGTGCAGCAGTTCGTAGTACGCGAGAGAACGAGACATTGGCCAACCACACTCGACCTTGCCAGTTCGTTACTCTTTCCATGCCTTGTGCATTATATACGCGGGTATCTGCGTGCCATCTTACGCGTTACCCCTCCCCTCTAGCGCTACACCCGCCTGCCGTGCGAGTCGACGCTGTATAGTACGACGACGCTTCGTCATCAGGTCGTCCCCGTCGTCCCTTCCGCTCCGCGGGAGAAAATAAAGGAGAGCCAGTGCGAGTGGCAGAGATAAAAGACTCTAAGACGCGCGTAGACGGCACGAGGAAGAGCCAACTACCGCGATTTCAATTATTAACAATAAAACGAGACTCCCCTCTGTGCGCTTCCCTCCTAATCACGTGTCTCTCGCGGCAGTGCCATCTCGCGATCGCGCCTTTCGTCGGCTTCGTTAGCGCGCGCGTACCTACATATAACGCGGCGCGATCTCGCCGCTCGTAAATTTCACAAATCGGATACCGCGCGCGCGCTCAATGAGAGAATCGAGCATTTTTCCGGTCGCACGGTGCACGGCGTGTGGTGCAGCGGCGGCGGCGGCGGCGGCGGCGGCGGCGGTCGTCGAACCGCTTATTCCTATCTATCGAGCCATCGCGTTGATGTAGATCGAAGGTGGTTCCTGCGGTGCCGTGGGTAGACGCGCATACCCGCGCGCGCGGCGCAGGAAGTCGTCGTCGATCGAAGATCGCACCTCGCAGGTGGTCGAGCCTCTGATCGAACGGAACGAGTCGTAGGTGGACGCGGAGAGATTCGGTCTCGACTCGAGCGACTATATACCAACGCGTCTCCGGAGCGCGGCTCGACGTCCGGGTTATCGACGCGATCGAGATCGCTCCGCACCGTCGAAGTTAAGGGTGTGCGTTCCACCTGAGATTGTACCCGCGTCGATATCTTCCTTCGTTACCGCGAGATAACCCCGTGCGAGGATACCTACGCGAAGGGAACATTTAGCGAGGCTGCCGCCGCGTCGCTACGTCGCCGGTGTCTCTTTGGTCGGAGCATTGAACTCGTTCCCGCGCCGCGATGTGGCATCGAACGCATCCTATGCTCATAAACCGTAACGACACGTGAAACTAACGGGCCCACACGCGGCCGCACTCTTACGCACGATCGCCGTGCGACTTCTTGCGAAACCCTCGTCAATTATGCGAAGTCGCTGGCTGCGTTTCCGTGCGTCGCAATGCGAGGCTCTGCCACGGTTGTGAACCGATCGCGCGGGATTATCGCGTCTGCCGAGATATAAACGGGGTATTTATCCTCGCGGAGAGAAAACATGAACCTACTTAATATAGGGTAGACCGGAACACGCAGCGTAACAAGATGTTTTAAGTATTTCGCGATTCGTTAGCTAGATAACGATCTCGCTTATATTTATCTATTTATCTATATATATAAAAATGAATGTTTGTCTGTCTGTCTGTCTGTCTGTATGTCTCTTATGCCTTCCTAAACCGTTCATCCGATTGCGATGAAATTTTGGGAAATGGTTGGACGCATGCCCGCGATGGTTTCTGAGTTAGTAAATCTTATACAGGGTGTTCAAAAAGTCCCGGTACGGCCGATTATCTCAGCGGGAAAACATTTTAGAGAAAAATGTTTAATACAAAACTTTAAGGATTTTCCCTTGGCTATCCAGTGGTCGTATTGGATATGACCTTGACCGTGACCTTTAAGGTAATAATCAAATGCCTTCCTAAACCGTTCATCCGATTGCGATGAAACTTTGGGGAATGGTTGGACTCATGCCCGCGAAGGTTTCTGAGTTAGTAAATCTTATATAGGGTGTTCAAAAAGTACCGGTACTGATGATTATTATGCCTTCCTAAACCGTTCATCCGATTGCGATGAAACTTTGAGGAATGGTTGGACGCATGCCCGCGAAGGTTTCTGAGTTAGTAAATCGTATACAGGGTGTTCAAAAAGTAGCGGTACGGATGATTATTATGCCTTCCTAAACCGTTCATCCGATTGCGATGAAACTTTGGAGAATGGTTGGACGCATGCCCGCGAAGGTTTCTGAGTTAGTAAATCTTATACAGGGTGTTTAAAAAGTCCAGGCACAGCTGATTATCTCAGCGGGAAATCATTTTAGAGAAAAACGTTTAATGTAAAACTTTTCGGATTTTTCCCTGGCTACCCAATGGTCATATTGTATTTGACATTGACAATGACCTTCTAGGTAAAATTGATTTTTAAAAATCCGAACCTCTATTTTATATACCGAAAATGAAAAGAGCGGGAAATTTCACGTTCAAATATGTCCTTGGCCATTATTTCCATGTGACCTTTATGGTCAGCGGAGGTCAAATTGAGGTCAAGTACAGTTCGGCTTCGTACCATGAAAGCTATGGGCCCTATACAAATTCTTTTTGATAGTAGGATTTAGGATTTTTTAGTGGCTGTACAATGGTAATATTGTATTTGACCTTGATCATGACCTCCATTTGGAATCTCTTACATCTGACATAATATTCCAAATCAGTTACACGAAAAATCCCTTAGTGCCAACCAAATTTAATCGAGGTAACAATCATCACTGGCAAATTCAAAGGCGAAGACGTCCTCATTTACGCATATCTATGATTTCCAACGATTTAACATTCGAATTCAAGCGGCTGCAGTTCCCTTTGCGTCTTGCTTTTGCTATTACCATCAACAAAGCATAAGGTCAAACGTTGACTATTGCTGGCTTAAATTTGGAAAATTCATGTTTTTCACACGACCAATTGTATGTGGCTTGCTCCAGAGTTGGCACACCGAAAAATTTACACGTTTTTACTCCAAATAAAAAAATAAAAAACATTGTCTATCCGCTGGCCTTAAGATAAATTAATAAAAGAAATATACTTTCCAATTTAAATTAAATACATGTATTTTTTAGCGTAGCATGGCTCCCTACCTATGAGTACAGATATCTGCTAAAAATTCATTAAATGACGACCAAAATCAATCCACAATCTACCCTTGCGAAGCAGGGACGGGCTGCTAGTTATATATACGCGTCGACGCTTCGCGTATGTTTTATCGCGGGGTTTTTGCTCGTGTAGTGATCACGAAAGTAAGTTGAATATCGTGGATATCCGATCGGGCGGGCCAATGGGAAGGTTGGCTGATTTTTAAAATTTTGTTTTCCGGTTCTGCGTGTTATTCCGATAAAAAGTATATTTAAACAAAGGGCCTAGCGGAATAAGCATGTGAAATCTGCCCCCACGTGTATCAGCACCAAATTTATACTAGCGATAGGCATCTACGAGAAACTAAATCTCCTAAATTTTTAGACCCCTTATCGCTATAGGAGGGGAGTTATGAGGGGGGGAAGTAAAATTGAAAAACAGCTTTTTTTCCGGAACGGCTCGACCGATTTTCATAAAAAAAATATATGTTACTCTTTCTGAAGAGCCAATTCCAAAAAAATATCTTGAATTTTTTTTGGAAATTCGACAAAAAATGTATGAAGTTTTTAAACAATTTTTTAAGTTATAATTAATTGCGACACCTCCAATTTTTGCTCATTTTTTTCATTGGAATATCCTTAATAACATAATATTTCTAATTACATCGAAAGTGTACCCCACTGAAAAATATTAACAAACGTACACGGCTCATCACCTACCTTCTATATATATATGTATATGATATACACTGTACATTCACTACAAAGGAGTTTTTCCACTTTTATGGTAATTCGGCATATGATAATTGTTAATTTTTTGGAACAGTCTTTCAATGATATTATTTATTTATTTATTATCATTTCAATGCTTTCTTTACTATGAACGAGCTCGCGTCTCACGATATGGTGTGCTTCATTTCTGTAAGTCTTCTGGCCTCTCACTTCTTCATTCTATAAAAATTATATTAAATTAAGAAATAGGTCCAAAGAGACTTTTTTGTGTGCTTTTTTAACCACAAATGTTTTATAGTGCGGTTGATTAATTGCAAATTAAATATTAAAGGACCCTTGCCTCTTACTTTTATATCCAGTTACAAATTATATGCATATGGCATAAGAGCCTCTCTGTTGTACACAATTCTCTGGACAATTTCGAGTAGGATAGAGAATTGTGTACAACAGAGAGACTCTTGTGCCGTCACCGTGTTCTCATTCGCATTCACACGTTCCCTTAGTACTTAATCCTCGTACTGTCTCTGTATTATAACCACCATACTAAAATGAAGCGGCCATGATACGCGTCATTGGGCTACCCCGAATGTCTCGGCGGACGGTTTTTAGGCGGAGCTCAAAAATTCAAACTTTAACATTAATAATGACAGAGTTATAAACATTTATGATGAATTTTTTTAAGGAGTAATATTATATGTGATATGAAAAATAACACGGCAGGGTTAAAACAACTATTTCCGTTTCATGCAACTCCCCCATTGCATATGCGCGCGTAGTGGCGTATAAAGGATGCAATCCGAAAATTACCGAGGTATCGAAAAATGAGCGACCCCGAAGCCCTACGGGCTAGGATCTCGATCCGAGAAAAGGGCGGAATATCATTCGAATCGATGCGCCAGAACCATCGGTAACGCGATAACTGGCTACTGCGAGAATTTGTATCTCCGACTCGCCGATTCTCGCCGTGGGATGATTTTCGCGCTTGCATCCGCTTATTTCGCGCCACTCTTCCGTAGCTATTTCCTTCTTCTTTTCTTTCGCCTCTTATTACACACTTTCCGAATGCATCACTCACACGCGCACGCGTCACGAAGCGGCGGCAGAATGGCAAACCCCCGCAGCAGGAGCCCAGACAGTGCCACGTTGACCTCCCATGATGCTACGCCTCTCGCGTGCATCGATATATGTACGTATCTCCTGGAAATCACGGCGGAGATTTCCGAGCGCAGATTATTTCCGACCGGTACGATATCGACTTCGTCACGATGCGACCGCGGGATCGAGGAGAAAGTATACCATACATCTGGGAAAGGCGAAAGCTTCGAGACGTGGTAGGGAACGATAATCCAGTAGGAAAAGCGGAATAACGAAGTTGATTGGCTTCTGATTACCGTAAATTCTAAAGGAAAGCAGAGGTCAATAAAAATACTACATTTTACTCTGCTCTTCGCTAATTAATCACGAGTTTATCTATACTCTAGTAGACAAGTCGAGTCGTTGTTGTTATACTTAAAAACAATTTTTTATAAAAATTAGACATAAAATACGGAAAGACAAAATAGAAAATAGGTACTAAAGCAAAATTGCTTTAATACAATGCGAATTGAGGAATTTCTGCAGTACCAACCTATCCGATAAAAGTTTGCTAAAAAAGGAACGCAGGTATTCCATCGTATTAATTGAAGGTAAGGGGCCATCCATATATTACGTAAGACGTTTTTGGCCTCTTCTTGACCCCTCCTCCCCCTAGTGTAAGATACTTGTACATACAGTTTACACTGTATTTACATGCAGTGTAAGAAATATTCACACCCCTCCTCCCCCTCAATCGTCTTACGTAATATATGGATGGACCCTAAAGAGATTATCGCAATGATGATACTTCAATGCGTTCCAACAGAGAATTGAACATCCGCGCGGCAATTTCAGGTCGTAACATATCGACGGGACGTTTTCAACATCCCGCCAAGGCCGTAAGCAAACACGCGTTGCGGACGCAACGTTGTCGATAAATGTGCAGCTATTCGCTGCAAATATATTTTCCAAAAGGTTCCAATTACAGAACTGTCGAAGGGAATCGGATATTCGTGCCTGTACATGCAAATGTACAGGAATTAATAGGAACTAATCTGCCGGGCGAACAGGTCGCGTAACGTTTAAACGATCGGACGCGTAACGTCCGAATCGATCGGTCGAAACGGGTATACATATACATCCATACACCGTCAACGAAACCCCGCTAGCATGTGCGGGCTGAAATTTACACGGATAATTATATCGCGCGCGTACAAATCAATAAAAGAGATTTTAATTCCTCAGAGAGATTCCGTTCCTCGTTAGTAGCGAGGTACCAATAATTTGTACATAATCGACTGAATCGTAATTCTCCCGAACGGAGAATATCCGAATATCGGGCTGAATTCATTTAGAGACAGTTAAATACGGTTGTTTCGGAATCATCGTCACAGTTTCGCCGTATCGTTGCCGTCGGTGGAATCGTAAAACGTTGATTCACGCTCGAACTTTGAAAAAGTGATAGCATCGGTTAGCAATCTCATAGAGTCATAAATGTAAGTAAACCGGTCTCTCGAAATTCGACCCCACCAAAGGTAATCTGGAAACGAGACGAGATACAACGGAAGTTTAAGTACCAAAGTTTTTTAACTCTCCGACTAACGAACTTTTGTATTTAAACTTTGATTGCATCTCGCTTCGTTTTCAAGATAGCCGTGAGTGGGCCAAGGAATGAAGGATTGGTTTCTTTTATTTACTCTCTTAAAAAGAATCGAGGAATGTTTTAAGACTTCCTGCTGGTTGTTGGTTGAGTACAATAAATGGTATTAAAAGTCAAATTTATAATTGCTTTTAGACACAGAACAATAATAACATTTACCTATAGTGTTATTATATTTCTGAGGGTATACCGGGAGATATTGATAAATTTACGCTTAAAATGAACATATACATATGCAAATATCTACTTGACTATACAACAATAAGTAATTAGTAGACCTACTAATCAGACAAGTAGTCTAGGTGGGATGTTTTGAGGCTTCGTGTTGGTTGTTGCCAGCGCACAGTGGTTGGCATTAAAAGTTGAATTTATAATTGCTTTTGGACACAGGATAATAATAACATTTACAGTGTTATTATATTTCTAAGAGTTACCGTGAGATATTGGTAAGTTTATGTTTAGAAATATTATAACATTGTAATTGTTATTATTGTTCTCCAATCAAAAATAATTCTAAATTTAAATCTTAATGCTAAGAATTGTACTTTACCGCCAACTAGCACGAAGCCTTAAAACATCCTACCTAGACTACTCGTCTAATTAGTTATTAGGTATTGTATAGTCAAGTAGATATTTGCAAAAGACATAAACATAAATATAAACATATATTTATACAATATCGTTCTGGTTGTCGGTAAAGTACACTTCTTGGCATTAAGATTTGAATTTGTAGGGGAGAGTTGCCTAAATTGTACCACATTTTGGTTTTTGGTTGTTACCTGCTACCAGCCATTGTGTATGCTAATATGCATGTGTTTTTTGAATCCTTTAGTTATTTACTTATCATGTTCTGATATAATATTAACAAATCATTTTGTCAAATTTATAAAAAAGAGGATTTTCTAAAGTTCTGCAGGTGGTACGATTTAGGACCCTAAGTGCTTAAATCGTACCACAGGTTTCCCAAATCGTACCTTTGTGGTTTGAAATGTGAACATGCTTGATTATAGCTTAAAAACGCAATGATGTTAGAAAAAACTTTATTAGGTTTACATAAAAGTATCAAAACAGCCTAATCTACCTTACAATCTACACACACAAACATTTCTGTTCCGGTTTTACACCTGCACAGTTTTCATGAACCCATATGCTGCAACGTAGACATTGAATCATGTCCTCGACTGAGATCAATTCACATATGTTACAAAACCATTCATCTGGTGTCACTGCAATGACAACCTCATCAGGCTGGGCCGAGGTTGAGTACGATTTAGGAAACTAAAAGAGGTACGATTTAGGCAACCCGGTTTTTAAGAGAAAGAAAACATTATTCTTAACCTTAAATTCAATTTATTCTTTGTTTTAGCAATACATTTGAACACTAAATTATTTGTATTTTCAATAGATTATCATCAAAACTATGAATTCGTACCTTATTAGCTAATATATCCTTACGTGTGGCCTTCAGAAACTATATCAACAACCTATGAAATCGAAAGAGCTCCGTATAATGGGAGCACGTTGTCACAAGCGTAAATAACTTTTTCCCGCCACTATTAGAGGGCTACATCTACCCGTTTTCACTTAGAAAATGAAGTGGTACGATTTAGGAAGCAGTACGATATCGGCAACTCTCCCCTAATTCTTTTTGGGTGCAGAACAATAATAATATTCACAATAATGTTATATTATAATCCACGTATTTCTAAGAGAATTTACGTATACTGTGAGATATTGATACTTTTACGTTTAAACTAAAAATACATGCAAATATCTACTTGACTAGACAACAACGCTAATTAGACAAATAGTCTAACTAGTCCTTAGCACATAGATCTATTTGGGCTCCTAATACGGTTCAACACGAGCAACACATACCACCTTTATCTATTATACAGTCCTCGCATTTGGCAGATGCGGAACATCGGATGGTAATCGACTGTATCCCTATTTTTTGGAGCAGAAAATCGAGTTGCGATGCCCGCGATGTTAATAATAATTTATCGAGGGGACGCTGAAAAACCTCTTTAATGCGTAATGTCGCATGAATAACCGATACATTTTTTCCTACTCCTTTCGCGAAATTACGGTACGGCGAGATCGAGTTTATAATTTAGTTAGACGTTTTTACGAGCGGCCTGGAAAAAGGTGAAGTCATCATCGTGTTATGTCCAGCGATCTTAAATGTACGCGGATATACTAATGACCACGCGTGCGTTCGCTATATCATTATCCCACGAGAGGAACGAAGCAGAAGAACCACTTACGTCCTATCTCCTCGCGTCGATAAAAAGTGTTTACTGTACGATTCGCCCGTGTGAAAAATGATTATCAGACGCGATCCAACGCGTTAATTGTGTAATTGGGTGCATAAATACCAGAAGTGCAATGACGGTTGTCGCGTGTACTGCACCGCACATCGACCGTAACGTATGGATCGCATCTCGTATGTACCTCGAGGAACCTGATACCTTTAAAACATTTCTGTCGTGATCCTCGATTTGTTTTCGATTCGCGAAACGAGTTATTTGTGTCAGAGGTCGAGTGGTGCGATCGTGAGAATTCTGCCTGCAGGAAGCGGTAATTACTTAATTTTATCGCGGAACTAAATTATAGGCGAATCGAGCAAAGCCACGTGAAATTCGAAACCAGTCTTTTCTCGCCATACGTTTTCGAACGGTATTTCGGTAAAAACTGTAAACGTGACCGTTAATACATATATGATGTATTTGCTGTAATTGTTCTAAATATTCCATATAAGAAAATATCTGTAAAGAAATGTTTTGACATGATTATTTTGTGATAACTTCATAATATTCTGGTACAATTTTGTAATATAGATCAGAGTAGGCAAATAGATTATGTACTCTGACCCATGTAATGTACCTACGCGTAAATTGTGCAGTATCTTTATAGTTCATATAGATTTCCAAATGTATTATATCACCGAGGATATTATGCGCTTTATGAATATGTACTCAGTAAGCAAACATACTTATTTGCGACAATTAATGATTGCAGAATAAAACAAATACAATTTTAAACATCTATACTTACTCAATGTCAAGCAAAATTGTTCGTAAATATGTTGCTACAATAAATACAGCTATTAATTTGAGTAACATTATGATGTAAATTTAAGAATTTATTTAAGATTAGTTATTTTTTCAAATTCTTTAGAACAATCGATTATCGTATTTTGTATAAACGTCTACATATAAATCTATCTGGGTAGGTAGATAATTGTTTAACATTCAAAATTGACGCAGTAGATCAGAAAAAATTAACGCAGTGCAAAGCGACATAATTCAAATTGTTTAAATGTATCATAATCATAATTAAGAAGAATATGATGCATCGGAGGATGATTAGAGTAGAATCTAATGTTTATTAAATTGCTCTACACAAAGTAATTATGAGAAAAATTGATTGGATCGAACAAATATGAAATCAAGTAGGATACATTCAATGTTTAATTATTTCAATGAATAATTAGTTCAATAAATATTCAATTTACCAATTAATTTGTTTAGAGAATCGATGTACATGAAGTGAATTAAATACTAACGATTACTATACCAAAATAGTAAGTACCACATAGCGCATGAGGCTTCAAAAATATTTTTTAAATGTTTTTGTCCCTCATTACATTTTAAATATTTTGTACCGTTTTATAAATGTAATTTTTTAAAACATTTTATTTCAAATATCAGAAATATTCCAAAAATTTGTTTCACGAAACATGTTTTTTGACGCGTTTGAAAAATATAAATATTCATATTTTTATCAATTGATCAATATACATTTTTCATTTTTTGTAGAAATAAAAAATCCATATTGCAAATGTTTATGTAGACCTTCATTTATATAGGTACTACAATGGAGCAAATAAATACATGAAATTTTCAAGTACATTGCAACGAATTAAAAAAAATATTGTTAATATAAAATAACATTAATAGAGGTCATCCTATAATTCTAAAATGATGTAACGAAATCGGAATAAGTAAATTAATGAATGGATAAGTTTTTATTCACATTGCAGGTTACTTGATATAGAATAAAATCACTAAAAGTTACAATAGCCTAGGTCGAGGTTTCAGTTTCCTACGTAGACCACCCGGTTTCAAATCCACGAGAACTGAACCACGATACGAAAAATCATCCCCCTCATCATCATCATTACCCTAAATCACTATTCAGTAATCAGTTTATGGGTGTTTTTTATAAAAAAAAAACTCAGAAATATTTTTAAAATGTCGCTGAAATGTCCAAAACAAAGTTTATGTACAATATTTTTATATTTGAAAAATATTTTTACAATATTTCCAAAAAATGTTAAAACATTTCCGCAATATTACAATCATACATAACAATCTTTTAATAATATCTTTAAAATTTTTTGTGCTATGTGGATATGTAACAATGTCAACAATATTTTGTTGAATAATATGCAGAATAGTAATCACCACTATTCCAATGATAGATTATTATGTACTGTGCGCTGCAGATTATTCAAAACAATATTGTCAAACCTGTCACCTACTAACTATTCTTGCATAGTAATCGTTACCTACTCTTCAATTTTCTCCGTGCAGATTATTATCAGACGTGCAACGGTAATATTATCAACTGATTCGCAATTTCAGAGCGTCTAACATGTACGCCTCTTAAAACTGTCTCTTACAAACACCTTCATCAAGATACGTGATTTACCTCTTGTCTACGAAACGACTAATTCTTGTCAGAGGTCGGATCGTTTCATTGCGATAAGTGATAATTCTAGCCGCAGGAAGTGTCCATTCCCAGGCGAGTCACCAACGCGCGTCGCCCACGCCACGCCTCGACTTTCATGAAAGAGAACGCCGTACCGTTCCGTACAATGACGTCAGAGTAGTGGCTCTCTTCCTGGATCCATATACATTCGCTCGAACATTTGACGAATGCAAATACAAATTGCTAAATGATCGCGCTGCGATTCACAGGTACAAAGGGAACGGTCGAGATACGTTCGCGTGTTAACATCGTTATTGCGTATCGGTTGCCGCAGCCACGACGCCCGGAGGACTGGTTAAAAATCTGCCGAACGCGGAAAAAACAAGTGGAGGAAGTCTGAAAAATCCGGAGCGTTCGAACGATTTATGACGGCCGCCAGCAAAAAGCTGAAAACATAATAGCACTATCCGTTACCGCAAGATTTCTGTGGATACTCTGCATGCTCTGTATCCTCTCGGACTCTGGGCTACGTGGCTTCTACTTTATAAGTTATGACTTAATCCAGTGCGGCGTACGCTGAATACCTAAGTACACGATAATGATCCCCTGCGTGCGATCCACTTCGGTGACCGAGAAGCATAATGCGAACGCCGCGCGCATAAAGGGTGTGTTACGCAAAGTGCGACTATCGCGATACCGATCTCTTCGATTAAGTAGTCACGACGGCGACACGGGCAGACGGTGCGAAGGAGAAGCGAAGTGGCACTGCGCGGCTCGACGGAATATCCTGCAATTTCACGCCTCCGTGTTCGCTGATGTCGAGCTGTGGCAGAAACGAATCGAACCTGTTCGAGGAAGGCGCGATCGGATGCAATGTATCCGTCATTTCAGAGTCAAAGCTGGCCTGGGGTCTATAATCCAGCCTAACTTGAGCATTCTATTTATAGAGGAACTAGTCCGAATATGGGTTCTGTACTTAATTTTGGCCCCTAGTTTATTTACCTAACAAAAAACGCTATTTCTCCGAAGGTGAGTATTTAAGCTAGCATGGCTACCACACAAACATCGCCCGTTTTTGTCTTCATTCCACATGGTGTTTGTCCAAGGTGCGGGTTTGTTTGTTTTCTGTTTACCAACAATTTTGCAATGTAAGTTTAATTCGCTTGATTTTCATATTTCCTGATATTAGTTCATAACTTCTTTTGCTTAATCTAATAGAAAGAAAGGTCAAACATGAATTCTTGCACATGTCCTCATCATATAAAAAATAGTATCTATGTTAATAACCTAATTTTTAAATTCGTTGTATATAGGTATGTGGGACATAGAACCCCTGTGTTAATTGAATATGGACAATATGTTCCGGGACAGAGAAGAACGCCTATGTGTACGATTTTTGTCACTACTTTGCAATATTTCTATCATTTTTCACTTTAGAATATGCTTACGTATATGTTCTTCTTCTAGAAAGAGTTTAGCTTTAGTTTTTTAAAGGGCCCATATTTGGTACCTTCTGACCCAACTGAAGAAAGTTGCATCACTTAAAAAATTTTGTTGTCACGTATATATATTTCATATTTTTAGATAAACACGTTTGGAGTTATATTGCCAAGTCCTTATACTACGTGTAAACGTTTTTAAACAATATCTAAACATAATAATAGCCAATTTATTACGAAAAAACAAAATGCAGTCCCACATTCGGACCCGTTCCCCTCTAACGATATTAATAATATACACTCAGAAAAATAAATGAATCCAATAAATGATTTTTTGGCACTATTCATGCCGACAGCTTACTCGAGTCAAGTAATATTTGTTTGTATTAACGAAAATTGACTAAATCCAAGCAAACATTACTTGACTGGAATAAACCATTGATATAGCTAGTGCCAACAAAACTACCTACATATTTACTTCGAACCATAACTTATTTTTCATAAGGGGGGGGTAGGGTCTAAAAATAAATTTTTTTTATTGCCTTTTCTTATAGTAAATCATTTAGGAATGTTGTGTCAAAAATTCAAGTCACTCGGAGCAAAACTCTCATTCTAAGATTTACATTCTAAGATAGACCTTTAAGTCTCCGCTCCCCTAATACTGCGGAGCGGCAAGAACACTCGGCGCTTTAAACGCTTGTTTCTCGAAACCAAGTTTTAAAAGTCCGTGGACATCGTCATTTAAAAACTACTGCACCGATTCTTTTCAAATTTTGTATACACTTTCTACATATAAAATACCAGACCCCTACGTTTTTCTTTTTTTGTTACATATTAAGGGGGTTTTACAGCAATAAAATGACAGGTTTTTTCGTGAAAAATCGCAATTTTTACTTCAAACAACCACTAAAAATTTTAAAATGGAAAAAAAATTAAAGAAAAACGTAGGGGTCTAGAAAAACATCTGTTTTAACTAAATTGATTTGATTTTTTGATTTGAAATAATTCTACGCTGAAATATAGTGTTCACCGCAAATCATCTTTTTTAAAAGGCGTCCTCGAAAATGCTTCGTCACCGGCTTATTTCTCAATATTTTTCTACAAAAAAATTACAAAATGTTGTTCAAATGATGCTTTGTAACATGCGAAACATTAGAATATATCTACTTCAACAATAGCTCTAAAAAAAATTTGTAAAAATAGAGTTATTTTCCACGCGTTAGACCCCCCCCTTAATGTTTGAGGCAGCTGAGAGATTGAAGAATCATTTTGCTCTAATACATATAGATATGAGTACTGATAGAAATTAACGTTTCAATTATGATATTATAGTTAATATGACAATATAAAAGATTCTTTACACGCTCTTTATTAAGGACTAGCAGCCCGTCCCGTCTTCGCACGGGTAGATTGTGGATTGATTTTAGTCGTCATTTAATGAATTTTTAGCAGATATCTGTACTCATAGGTAGGGAGCCATGCTACGCTAAAAAAACACATATATTTAATTTAAATTGGAAAGTATATTTCTTTTATTAATTTATCTTAAGGCCAGCGGATAGACAATGTTTTTTATTTTTTTATTTGGAGTAAAAACGTGTAAATTTTTCGGTATACCAACTCTGGAGCAAGCCACATACAATTGGCCGTGTGAAAAACATGAATTTTCCAAATTTAAGCCAGCAATAGTCAACCATTGACCTTGTGCTTTGTTGATGGTAATAGCAAAAGCAAGACGCAAAGGGAACTGGAGCCGATTGAATTCGAATGTTAAATCGTTGGAAATCATAGGTATGCGTGAATGAGGACGTCTTCGCCTTTGAATTTGCCAGTGATGATTGTTACCTCGATTAAATTTGGTTGGCACTAAGGGATTTTTCGTGTAACTGATTTGGAATATTATGTCAGATGTAAGAGATTCCAAATGAAGGTCATTGTCAAGGTCAAATACAATATCACCATTGTACAGCCACTAAAAAATCCTAAATCCTACTATCAAAAAGAATTTGTATAGGGCCCATAGCTTTCATGGTACGAAGCCGAACTGTGCTTGACCTCAATTTGACCTCCGCTGACCACAAAGGTCACATGGAAATAATGGTCAAGGACATATTTGAACGTGAAATTTCCCGCTCATTTCATTTCCGGTATATAAAATAGAGGTTCGGATTTAAAAAAATCAATTTTACCTAGAAGGTCATTGTCAATGTCAAATCCAATATGACCATTGGGTATCCAGGGAAAAATCCTAAAAGTTTTATATTAAACGTTTTTCTCTAAAACGATTTTCTGTTGAAATAATCAGCTGTGCCTGGACTTTTTGGACACCCTGTATAAGATTTACTAACTCAGAAACCTTCGCGAGCATGCGTCCAACCATTCCCCAAAGTTTCATCGCAATCGGATGAACGGTTTAGGAAGGCATAATTATCGTCCGTACCGCTACTTTTTGAACACCTTGTATACGATTTACTAACTCAGAAACCTTCGCGGGCATGCGTCCAACCATTCCTCAAAGTTTCATCGCAATCGGATGAACGGTTTAGGAAGGCATAATAATCATCAGTACCGGTACTTTTTGAACACCCTATATAAGATTTATTAACTCAGAAACCTTCGCGGGCATGCGTCCAACCATACCCCAAAGTTTCATCGCAATCGGATGAACGGTTTAGGAAGGCATTTGATATTACCTTAAAGGTCACGGTCAAGGTCAAATCCAATACGACCACTGGGTAGCCAAGGGAAAATCCTTAAAGTTTTGTATTAAACATTTTTCTCTAAAATGTTTTCCCGTTGAGATAATCGGCCGTACCGGGACTTTTTGAACACCCTGTATAAGATTTACTAACTCAGAAACCATCGCGGTCATGCGTCCAACCATTTCCCAAAATTTCATCGTAATCGGATGAACGGTTTAGGAAGGCATAAGAGACATACAGACAGACAGACAAACATTCATTTTTATATATATAGATATGCAAACACTCTCAGAAGGGTTATGCTATCTTCTAAGTAGAATGAGATACAATAGAATCTTTTAGGCGAAAGTATTTCTATTTTTGAATCTGAATAACTTTCATATATGAAAGCATTTATAGTATTTCGCTTTACTTAAGAGTAAGCTTTAGTAAGCTTACGTAAGAGTATAGCTTTAGGTAGGTCTTTAGAGGATTGGTTATATCGGAGTTTCCAAAGAAAAGTTGCTTGATTTTAAGAATTAAAAGCTTTTGTACAAAAGTTATTATTGTATTTCGTTTCACATAAAAAATACTTCGAAGAGGTAGAATTAAAATACAACATTACCGGTTACAACGATTATCGGTTATAACACCGCATTTTCTCGGTCCTTCGAAAGTCGTTATAATCGATTTCACTGTAATTACCACTAATTCGAGTCTAAAGGGCATAACATATGTGTTACCACTAATCAAATAGATGAAATACTTTGTTTTGCTTATAGCAACAATAAGACTGGACGAATAGAAGATAGATGGAAGAAGAAATTTAATTTAGTTTCAATCCCTTACTCGTTTCGCTTTGTTTTTGTCTTAGTCGTGCTCATTTAACGTTTGCAAGTCGACTAGCGTCAGATGAGCGCGTTGATAATACAATTAACTAAAGGTTGAAGGAAGCTGCTAACCTCGTAATTGAAATGTCGGACCAAAAAGTATTTTCGTTTAGTTTCACAACTTATATCATTCTTCAGTGTCAAGATTCATTAAGTAAACTGAAACGCGGCTCTTCGGAAGGTCCGTAATATAATTAAAATTACGAAATATTTTTATTCACTCAGAGGGATTATTAATACCGTAAAACGAGGCTACTTGATAAAACTTTCTGAAAATTTCATTCTGCCAGCACCACAGCATATAGTTTTTTACAAAATAAAAAATATTGCAGTTGACTTTCAAGCCTAACGAAGCTTCTACAAGATTTAAACAAAATCTGGAGACCTCCAGTTTTGAAGAAAAAAAATGAAGGGGTTATTTTCAAGTCGCTCCATCATGGGGCGACTTGAAAATTAGCTAAGAATCGCTGTTGTTTTCATGTATGTGCGGTGCTGAGGCGCAATGAAAATAAATACGAGTTCGTAATACAAGTTTTAAAAAGAAGCTATTTATTCCGAGATCTGACGAGGGTCTAGTCATGATTGTAAAAAAAAAGAAGTACAGTCAGCTTCAAAATTGAAGCTTAGGTCAAGTAGACCCTTGGTGACCACAGAGGGTTGAAATCTGTATTCTCTCTCTACAAATAAGTATTTTTATAATTTGAAAAAAAAAATCGTTATAACAACCATTTCTGTTACAACAATTCCAATTTGGTAAAAAGTACTAGTTCACTAAAGTGGTCACAACTATCATATTTTGCACCTAATGGAATTAAAGAACAGTTGTGAAAACTATACTGAACTGATACTGACTACTAAACTCGAATAATTGTGACAAAAATAGTTTTCATAACATCTTCTTTTCTTTCTGTGTAACTATATTTTCATATAAATTATTATATAGTCGTTCTAAAACTGGTTCACACTTAAGATATACATTTGAACAATTCCGAAAATTTAACTTTAACGTCAAATTGCCAACTGCTACATAGATTTAGGTAAATAGAGATAAAGGAATATTTGGCAAATTCTACGGAAATTTTAAGAATTTTGTGCCGAGTAAAAATCGGAATTAACTTTTTTTTGATTGCCTTGATACTATTTCTCATCGAAAAAAAAACAAAGTGTTAAGATACGTTGCACTAATTTGGGGTGTAATCATTTCTTTTCCGCGTATCGCACGTAATTCTGCGAAAGAATAGTTCTCCGATAAGTCACTAGGATGGGATAGCATTGATATCTTGCGTATCTGACGTGTATTATGATAGGTTCGCAGTATCAGTTTTAAGAAGAAGCTATTCATTCCTAGATTTGAGGAGGGTCTATAGTTATGATTGTAAAAAAAAAGAAATTGAAATCTGGGTCAAGTAGATCCTTGATGACCACAGACGGTTAAAGCAAAAACGGGTGAACGATAAATTACGACGTAAAAGTATTACCTCGCCCCTCGCACACTGTAAGCGAGTATCATTTCGAGCAAAGTTTATCGAACTCCACGATAGGTACTCGCCTATAGCTATACGGAATAGATATCGCCACTTAAGTATACAGGTACACGTACTTCAGCATTACAATCTCGGCACTGACCATTCCACCCCCAGAAAAGTCGGCGATATTTCATCCCGCGGCCCCTCGCGAGCGCGCCGCTGAAAGAACGCGTAAAATTTCACAATCGCCCCCGGGGTCGCGATCGATCGTAGCCTCGCGCGGTCGGAGGGGGGACCGTAGAGAGCTATACGGTCGGTCGGTCGCGCACCGCCGCGCCGAACCCATATACATCGAGTTTAATCGCAGTCTCGTCGCATCGTATAATGATCGCCGGATAACTCACTGGGGCATAGAAATAGAACGAGCCTAGGTGGTGTCGTTAGGGCGCTTTACCGATGCGAGCGTTACATTTGCAATGGTCGACCGCACGGAGCGACGCGCGGAGTCCAGCAGGGTTTACCCGTCGTGTCATATTTTATACGAGGCGCCTCTCTTGCTGAACGTGGCTACCGTCCGCTCGAACGGGTCGACGTTAACGCTGCAAGTCGTACACACGCCGGGGGTAAATTGGTCTGATCGCGCTGGGTTTCATTATCGCGCAAGCCTGCGAGCCGTCGCGGGTATCGAGCTTTGGCATTACTTTGCGCGACGCTTCGCGCACGGATATATATGTATGTACATATACCCGCGATAATTCTTACGAGGGAGGAATATATAATGCGGACGCGCGGACGAAAGCACGTACACAGTTGCTGCAGCGTACGCGACGCGGGAGGCAAGGATCGTCTATGCGTTTCTCTCTCTCCCTCTCTTACTTTATGCGCCCATCCGCTCCCACGTAGGACGAGATAGCTGGACAGGTAGGTAGCGAGGTGCTTTCGATACTTTTTTTTTCGCACGAACTGCACCGGCATTTCGAAATTTCGCGTATCCAACGTTCCGCGTCGAGGCGACGCGACAGTGGTGACCCGCACGGCGACAATTATAACCGACGTTGCCGCGGTGGCGCGCACGGCGTACCTCATTTAAATATATGAAATTCAGTTTTAAGGGCGGTATTAACGTTTCGACCCCGGTGAGTCCGCCATAATTAAGACAATGGGACTGCACAATGGTATCATTAGCGGTCATTAAACGTACGTTCCGCGGAGAGAGCGCTCTTTATTCGCTCGGCTATGATTCACGCTCGTGTGTGCTAATTCTCTTGCCATTCGGCGCGGTCAGCCTTTCGGCGGCCGTCATCAACACGAGAGCGCGAATCCGCCGAGCACGGCCGAGGGCGGACGATCTCTATGCCGCTACGCGCGTTTTCCGTCCGACCGGCGCTTTTTGCGCGACCGTCCGCGAAGCGTATGGCCGCCGACAATAGGTGGCGCGCGCGATGGACCACCTTCGTCGATCGCTCTTTAACGCCATATCGACCCGACTCCACGGAATCGACCTGCCGCTGTAAGAAGAGGAGGGCATCGGTTCCGGGTGCGAACCGTGAAGGCTTCACGCTACTAGAGAATCACGCTGCACGTATCCGCGAGACGGATCATTCTTCGTGTTACGAGGAAAAGGGGGGTAGAGGGGCGTTCCACGCCGTCGACACGGACGGGACGAACGCGCGGATAGACGCGAGTCGAATCGTTCGTCGAGACTCAAAGCACGCGAAGAGGAGGGGAGCGGATCAGCTCTACAGAAACCAACTCTCAACTCTACATATGAAAAGCCTACAGAGTTCAATTCTACATGTCGCAACTCTACATAAGTATTTTGGATGGGTGGTTCAATTCTACATACGGTGCGCAGCGCGTCAACTCTACAGAATAAAAATGCAGACTGGACCAACTCTACATACGATCGGGAGTGGATCAACTCTACATAATAGAAATGCAGGCTTTGGAGCGACTCTATATATCCCAACTCTACATACGGTCGAGCGCGTCAACTCTTCATAATGGAAATGGAGGCTTGGACCAACTCTACATATCCTAACTTTACATATGATCAAACGAGTCAACTCTACATTATGGAAATGCAGGCTGGAGTAACTCTACATACGGTCATGCGCACAAACTCTACAGAATAAATGTACAGGCTGGGGAATACCCATTTAGGGCCACCCCTTAGTAACGAAGGTCAGTTAAAGGTAAAAAAGGCTGACTCTGAGTGCATCTATTTTAGGTTAGGGTAGGTTAGGCGCAGTCCCCCGGGAACAATATCGTGACAGCTTCACGCCATATTAACCCTTAACTGGCGAGGTGCCGTCTCACAGACGACAGCAGCACCTCACAGACGGCGCGGCATGTGTTGCTGCCGTCTGTGAGATGGCACCTCACCAGTTAAGGGTTAATACAGAGATCGGGTGCGATATGTAGAGTTGATCCAGCTTGCACTTTTATTTTGTAGAGTTGACGCGCTGTGCACCGTATGTACAGTTGAATCACCCGTCCAAAAGACTTATGTAGAGTTGCGACATGTAGAGTTGAATTCCGTAAAGTTTTCATATGTAAAGTTGGTTTCTGTAGAGTTGATCCTCTCTACGAAGAAGAGGTGTGCGCGTCCCGTTTATACTTACGGGGATCATTCGTCGTGCGAGGTCCGGGGGAGGGGCAGGACATCGAATTCGGAAGTTACGCCGTTGCTCGACCATAAATTTCCGCGAGACCACGCGGCCGTAGTCGAATAATGTACGATCGCGAGCACTTAGCGAAATAAATAACGCGGAGCGCGACGACCGCCTCGCCGACGTCCAGTTTTCCGCCGATCGTCGAAGAAAACGTCGGCGCTTCCCGCGGAGCGCACCCCACGAGTCGTGCGACGCATTTATGTCTCTCGTAGGGACGTCGATCTTTGAGCGACGAGGAGATACGATTGCGTGACCCTTTTCGAAGTTACGAGGTCAAAGGTTATGTGGGGAGTGTAATGCGACGAGCACATACGAGTACATACCGCTCGCACGCACCCATTTGCAACCGCAAGTAATGGGTCACACGGGGTGGCGCACATATTTCAGTGGAGAACGCGCAGTGCCACGTTGCACGCAGGTACCACCCTATGAGACACGGGCTAATTTGTCACGGCTCGCTGGGGAAAAAAAAAACGTACCGCCACTGGAATTGCCGACAATTGAATCAGCGCGCGGTGTGCTCTCGGGCGTTTTAAGTTCATCGCAGTGGAAGTCGACGTCGTCGCACTGTTATCTTGGTGAAGTGGGGTGCTTGTATACGAGATAATTCATGATCGGGGCGCTATTTATTGGGTGGAGGTATTCAGCGCGAAAAATGGGAATTCAGCATACAGGCTAGCAAATATACACTGTAAAGAATTCTGTGGTGTGAATCTACGTACTTAGACCATTTTTGGCGTTAGATAACAATGGCATAAGACTGAATGACACCAAATGTGGTACATACACGGAAAAAACTAATTTCGTGTTAGTAACAATATCGGAAATCAGTTATTATAACAACATTTTGTTATGGTAATAAAAATAGTTTACTGTTGAAATGAAAATATTTGACAGGTTTCCTTGGTTACAATCAAAATTATAGCTTTTCTTTCTTTTTTCCGCCATCACAACAAATCGATTTATTAGAGGGTAATAATTTATTAGGGGAATTTAGAAGATCGGGACATGTTCCTTGATTTTAAGAGTATAGTTTCTATTCATGAAATTAAACAAATTGTTAAAAGAAACTGAACGCTCCGCTGTCCTAGTAGTCGATGTAAGGAAACAGATAGTTCTAGAGAAGTATGGAAATGAATAAAAATCCACGTTAAACTACTAGTATAAAAATCCTATTTTATTTCACAGCTCAACAGATTTTTCCCAACTCTTGCATTCCTTCATAAGCAGCGCTTATCAATGAAAATAGGTTTAATGAGATATAGGAACATCTATGGATCGAGACAAGTCAAGAAATATCAACGAATATCTACTTTTAATAAATGTTCATATTTGGTTGAGGAACTATGGAAATGGAATTATGAAACCGAATGCGATTGGGAATTTTCATTAAAGTATAAAAAAAATGACGAGAAATTTGGGATTCTTGCAAGTATATTAACCCTTATGTGACTGGGAAAAAAAACACCTTCTAATGACGCTGTAGGTACCCGGGTACCAACTATGATTTAAGTTGAAATTAGCTACTTAAAAAGTTTGTATTTACTATAAATATAGTGGAAAACGTATTTGTAGTTGAAAATAAGAATTTATTACAAATTTTTGTATGCACGCTGCTGATCTCAATCTTGCGCAGTGCTTTACGCACTGAAAGTTACGTAGCCAACCTTATTGTTAGACCCGTCTGAACAAGTCTAACGGTGACCTGTCTGAACAAGTCTAACAGCGAACTGTGCGGGAGTCAGTAGTGCGTCTTACGTTGTCGTGTAAACAAGCTGGGAGAGAGTGGTCGTAATAAGTAGAAATTTACTGTTTATCGTTTGTCTCAAGATGGCAGATATTGATGCTGGCCCTAATCAAGAGTCTAGTGCAGTACGACGGCGGAATAAGAGGTAAAAAATAAATCACTTTATTCATTTTGAATACAAATTTCTGGAAGGAAGTAAAAGTTGAAAAAGTATTTTTTCTATGCGGAAAATTCAATTTTCCACACAGATCTTAATGTGAACAATTTATTTTTCAGAACTAGTGCGGAAAACATTTTCCACGTTAAGATCAGTGTAGAAAATTGAATTTTCCGCACGCTTATAGAAATAAGTTGTTCCTAACGCGTGTGGAAAATACGTTTTCCACACTTGCAAGGAAAAATTCTATTTATTCAATATTGAGATTTATTGAAAAAGTTGCTCTGGTTTAGTTGATCAAAACTAAAAAATATCTTATGACAGAATGCTTTTCAGCTTTATTCTTTTCTTGCGAAAAAATCTAATAAATGGCAATAAATAAAGAAGTCCTATATAAAAATACCTATTCTCTATGTTGTTGTGACTTTGTGACACATCGAGAAGAAAAGATGGCGGTATATGAAAATATTACTGCCAAATTTTGTTAGTACTTCTAATAAAGCAAAATGTTTTGTGTGACAATTTTGAACTGGGACATTCTTGCAGGTTGACACCTGCCGAAATGAGGGCGATGTTACAAGAATCGGAGTCTGAAGAAAAGAGCCATATGTTGCTTCTGATGACGAGGGATATATTCCAGAAACAGCAAGGATCGAATCCGAATATTCTGATGCCGAGAAAGAGCCTATAATAGAAGAAGGAGAGTCGGATTCAGACGAAAGCGTCGAGGAAGAATCAGAATTCGCACAACCTGAAAATTTGAAAGGCAGAGACGGGACCCCGTGGTATACCGCTCCATTGCCCCAAGGTCAAACAATTAGTCGTAATATCTTGCGCCAAAAAGGCGGGACAAAAGCTTGCAGTGCTGTTCTCACAGCAAAGGAAGTTTTTTAATCTATTATGTCTACTGAAATGTGTGACATAATTCTAAGAGAAACTAACCGAAAAGGCAGAACAATAACTGAATATTACAATAAGCTACTCCAAAAATATCCAGATCCCAAACGATCACAGCCAAAAATGTTCGAACAATTAACTGAAGAGGAATTCGATGTATTCCTCGGTATTCTTCTAGCAAGTGGTGTGCATAGATCCAATAAAGAACACATATCTGAAATGTGGAAGTTAGAATCCTTCCCTCTCTTATCCGTGCGGCCATGTCTCGTGACCGTTTCAAACTATTTCTGAGATTTATCCGTTTCAATAATCAGAGTACTCGTGAAAAACGCAGTGCAACCGATAAAGCTGCTCCAATACGTGACATATGGTCAATGTTGAATTCAAATTTGCAAAATAACTATAAACCACATGAATGCATCACAGTGGACGAACAACTGTTTCCTTATAGAGGACGAACAAAATTTACTCAATACATCCCATCAAAACCTGGAAAGAGTATGGGATAAAAGTATTTTGGGCCTGCGATACAGCTACAGCTTATCCATTGCTAGGTGAACTTTACACTGGGAAGCTGCCACATACTGAGCGTCAAGTCAATGTTGGTGAGAATACAGTTCTGAGGTTAGTTGCCCCGTATAAAGGCTCTGAGAGGAACGTAACAACGGACAATTTTTTAACAAGTTTGCAACTAGCGAAAACATTGAATTCCTGGAATTTGACCTTAGTAGGGATCGTCAGAAGAAACAAAAAATTCTTGCCACCTAACATGCAGCCATCTAAGAACAGAGCTGTTTCATCTACCAATTTTGCTTTTAGTAAAGAAGCAACTGTATGTTCTTATGTACCCAAAAAGAGTAAGTCGGTAATTCTTTTATCATCAATGCATATGACAGGCGAAGTAGAGCAAACAGCGTCTGCTAAACCGGCTATTATAAAATATTACAATAAAACAAAAGGAGGCGTCGACACAATGGATAAAATGTTAACAGAGTATACTGTAAAGCGTAGAGCGAATCGTTGGACATTGGCATTCTTCTACAATATGGTTGACATAGCTGCTTTGGCTGCATACATTATATACACAGAAAACCATCCCCAATTATTTGGATCTACTGACCGACGACGCAGATTTCTAAAAGAACTCGCAAAACAACTATGCATGCCTGCTGTGGAAACTCGGAGCAAAATTCCTAAAGTAATTGGAAATCATTTTACACGCAATTCCATAGAAATGGTACTTGGCCATCAAATAATGCAACCTGTCGAAGTAGACAAGGATCGGCAACTTCGTCACGCATCTGGACGCATTCCCGTTGTTGGAAGTTGCTATTTATGTTGAGAGTTGGGCCACAAACAACGCAAAACCAGAAAGTCGTGCATTTCTTGCATAAAGCCAGTTTGCAATGAACATTCTGTGAGCAAGACCGTTTGCGAAACTTGTAATCTACAAGCTGATTAGATTTTTATAATAATTTATATATTATTTTTATATTACATACTTCTTAGCCAATAAAAATAAAATGAAAACATTTTATTTGTTTTTTATATCATAATATTATTAATTCTGTAGAAAATACGTAAAAGTACCCCGGTACCTAAACCGTCATTAGAGGGTGTAAACATTTCAAATAATAATTTCTCGCTAAAATAATAATTGTAGTGACCAAAAAATGTTACATAATATATTAAATAGCTAGCTTAGAGATCTCGCAGAACCACCACGCACAACAGCTCTTAATACGCAAATGAACACTGTCTAAAAATACAAAAGTTACCCGGGTACCTTCTCAGTCACATAAAGGTTAAGAGGTGACCCTTTTGAGATTTTATGCAAAATATAGATGCCATGGCTGTTTCGGCCAAAGCCCTTATGTCTCCATTGTAATTTACACGTCATTATAATTTTTAAAAATTAGGGTTACATCGACGATTTTACGTTAACGATTTTGACAGTTTTGTTGTTTCTCACGCTTGAATGAATATTAACCGCACGTGGTTTGTGCGTTAAAAAATATGCAATAGGCTACGCACGGACTTACGTACACTGAGAAAAAAATGGTATATTCAATTAAATTGGCGTTTACGGGTGGGGGAATGTAGAATTATTTGCTTCAACTAATAAATTTGGTTATAGCGATGAACGGCTATTTGAAGGAAGCTGGCTGTAGTTCATTCAAGTCAATCATTAGTCCGAGTAACTAAATCTGCATTCCCTCATCTGTAACCGCCGATTTAGGCAAATCTATTGCATTTTTTCTCAGTGTAGAATTAACATCTACTCGCGAATGCGAAACATAACGAAATAGCCAAAGTCGTCGACTCGACATTACCCTGACGTCGCGCTCGTCGTTGAATTAAGAGTCGAAACTTGGTTGTAATCTCAAATTGCACTGTTAGCCTAAGAACATACTGAAGCAGAGAGCAAAGCAGCGATGAGATCGGTAAGTAAAGCGGCGAAAACAAACCTGTATTTTTTTATTGGAACACGCATAATGAATCGCATCACCGCCATGCAGCTCACTATGCGTGTTCCAATAAGAAAGTACAGGTTTGTTTTCGCTGCTTTGCTCTCCGGTTTTATCGCTGCTGTGCTCTCTGCTTCAGTATGTTCTTAGCCTTATAGTCCTGGAGCCCGTGTACAAAAATCGCAACGATTTCGGGCAGTTTCTTTATATTTTTATTCGATTGTACCCACATTGTGCAGATACGTTTGAGGTGTCAGCTGTCTAGGTGACGGTGGGGGTAGTTGCTAAGGGGTTGCAAACACATGAAAAAAATCGTGGCAGGAATCAGTCCCGGGCAGCACGAAACTTTTATGAACGGAAAATGATGTTCAATAATGAACATTGAACATTGTCAGCTAGCTGGGGGGTGGTGGGGTACTTGCCAGCTAGGGGTGCGAATGAGTCCGAAAATGCGAATTTTCAAAACGATGTCGGGCAACTTGAAATTTGGGTGGATACTAATATTTTATATATGAATCATGAAAAAAAGTGTCAGCTGCTCGTATGTCGGTGGAAAAGTTGTCAGCTGGGGTCACAAAAGATTCTGGGCGTAGACGCGTTGTTAGCTGGCACGCACGACCTTTAATGCATCGGCTGACAATTTTTCCACCAACATACGAGCAGCTGATACTTTTTTTTTTCGCAAATATTGCATTAAATATTAGTATCCAATTAAATTACAAGTTTCCCGAAATCATTATTGATGATTTAATCATGAAAAACATGCACGGGGCAATTTCGACTTAACAACTTCAGTTTTACATAATCAGAAATTCATTTAACTATCAATGGATAATTATTTAGTGCTTAATTATAATGCATTATAATACTGTACTACATAAATTAATAGTCAATTAAAAAATTGCAGATTAAAATATTCCGTATCGATCTTTTTCAATATAATATTGAACTGAATTGATATCCTCTGTTTTGCGTGCCGGATCGATACGATGGATCGGAACATCCCTACCGTTTCGGCAGGTTTCGACCGGCCTACAGTGCTCCCCGGTATATGGGAGACTGGACAAAAATAGAAATTCCTCTTGACGGTTAATCAAACAGTAAATAAATGATTGTTAAGGAGGTTTTTTGGATCGCTGATCACGAATTTGAAGTCAGATTTCAAAAATGGAAGATGGTGGATCCAATATGGCGGACGAGATTTTCGAAAATCGACGAAGTCATGTCAAATTTGGTAGGGGGGATTGCTTGGGTCGCTGATTACGAATATGATTATATTTGCAAAAATTCAAAATAATAAACATTTAAATTTGGTTCTAAAGTTCTTTGTTTGTCTGTTTACTTATTTCTTTTTACTTTAAAAAATACTTGTGATTTTTTTGTTTGTAATGGGATGTTGGGGGGGGGGGGGGCGGTGACCCCCCCCCCCAACACCTCGCCTTGAACCCCGTCAACCGCGTATTTGACACTTAGTGACAAAAAATAGAATTCATCATTCGGGCGTTTCGCGCCCTCATAACGAAAATATCTATAGTTTGGTTTGAGCAGCCCTGAGCAAATAAAACAATATATAGGTATTAAGAGGAATGTACAAGCTTTAATAAAATACTAAACTGAAAAGGAGGTTTTTGGAACTTTTTGAAAAATAGCCTCCGCAATCGTATGTGTAAAAACATAAGAAATATAAGTTTTACGAATATTTTTTTTAGGTATGTCAACCCTTTTCTTATTTATATAAAGTGAATAAATATTCAATAAAATAAATATTCCAATCGAACAGGAGATTGAAGACTCTGATGATGCCGAAGAAGAAGACGATGACGAAGCTTGAGACTAAATATCGACATGTTAAGATGATTTAATATTTTTTACTAATAATACGATTTTGTATAGTAACATTGTTTACTATGTTAATTTATGTAGTACAGTATTATAATGCATTATAATTAAGCACTAAATAATTATCCATTGATAGTTAAATGAATTTCTGATTATGTAGAACTGAAGTTGTTAAGTCGAAATTGCCCCGTGCATGTTTTTCATGATTAAATCATCAATAATAATTTCGGGAAACTTGTAATTTATTTGGATACTAATATTTAATGTAATATTTGCGAAAAAAAAAGTATCAGCTGCTCGTATGTTGGTGGAAAAATTGTCAGCCGATGCATTAAAGGTCGTGCGTGCCAGCTAACAGCGCGTCTACGCCCGGAATCTTTTGTGGCCCCAGCTGACAACTTTTCCACCGACATACGAGCAGCTGACACTTTTTTTCGTGATTCGTATATAAAATATTAGTATCCACACAAATTTCAATTTGCCCGACATCGTTTTGAAAATTCGCATTTTCGGACTCATTCGCACCCCTAGCTGACAAGTACCCCACCACCCCCCGGCTAGCTGACAATGTCTAATGTTCATTATTGAACATCATTTTCCATTCATAAAAGTTTCGTGCTGCCCGGGACTGATTTCCGTCACGATTTTTTTCATGTGTTTGCAACCCCTTAGCAACTACCCCCACCGTTACCTAGCTAGCTGACACCTGAAACGTATCTGTACAATGTGGGTACAATCGAATAAAAATATAAAGAAACTGCCCGATAATCACATTGCACTTTGTACACGGGCTCCAGGACTATTAGTGAAGAGCCGACACTCTTTCATGGTTAGGCCAAAGACTTTGTCCTGTCTTACTAATAGCTCTAATAGATGGAAAATGGAGCTTGATAGAGCCTTTCTTATCGCCATCTCATACATCCAATTCAAACTAACACTACCGATGTAAAATTCAGGAGAAAAGTCTAGCGTAGCCCTGCTCGGTTTACCGTTGGACGTACGGAATGAATATGTATTATATGTAGGCATAAGGAAAGCAGCGCTGTCAAACTGAGTTTCTTGGTGAAACTCGAACGTGAATTCTTTATATGTACATGCGCAACACAAATAAAATATACGCTTGGGGAAGTAGATATTACATATGTTGCCTGAGAGAAATGGACATATAAGACTGAGAGAAGTGGATCGTTGTGTGTGGACAGTATAATTCTACTACCCACACACACAAGGATATTGTAAGACAACTATTGTGAGTAGTATATGCATTTCAACTAGTAGCACATCTGTATTCTAGCCGAGGTAAGAAGAATAGATGTGTATTGCTACAATCTCTCATGCTTAAATATTTAAGAATAAGAGGTTAAAATGTCATGACAGTTTCGATGCAGTGATTTGCTCTGCTATTAAAGAAAAATTATGCCTGGTGGTAGAGGCATCGCAAAACACTAAGAATAATTTTACCCTAACGTTTAGGAACATGAATTTCTAAAATAAGAACTCGTTTCGTAGCAAAAGAATATAAATATTTGTATTAATAATTAAAAGTTGGGGCATAATTTTATCAGTACACAGAGAGAAAGAATTGATTAGATCTACAGAAAATTATTTGTGGGGTCTCAAGTAGTTATTAAATTTATTTATATCAATAAAATTTTTTAATACATCAATTAGATATCTCTTCCTTACAATCACAAGAAATACTATGTGATTGCAAGGGAGGAATACCAAATGAATATGAAAAAAGATGTAATTGATTTAAATAAATAATTACTTGTGACCCCACAAGTAATTATTAGTAGATCCAACTAATTCTTTTTTTCTATATGTATCCATTTTTTTCAGTCTACAAGTCATACGCGATCCATGTTTAATCATTTTGAAAACATTAGAAAAGCAAAAACAGCAATCGGGCTCGTTATCCCGGGAACACGGATTCTGTCGCTGGTGACTTTTTAAAATGTCATTTTGAAAAGTACTAACCAATCAACAATTCATTCTCATGCTCTCGTTAAATACGGCGGCGCTTGATCTGGTTGATGAAAGCATGAGAATTGATTGATCATTGGATAGCACCTACGTTTAAAACTGACGTTTTAAAAAGTCACCTGCGACAGAATTCGTGGCCCCGTGAGTACCTATTCTTTGAGTCGCTATGGTCCGGTTTCCTAATCGAATGCTTGAAATTTGAATTTGATTTAATTAGAGAAATAGCCAACGAAATACTGGGATTTCGAATTAAACGACATTTATCCTTTAACCTTTTATCGTAGAGTCAAGTTTAAATCTTCTAATCTGCTCATTAGAGAAAAATAAATCTTGGATAAATGATCGTGATATTATTGTAACTAATGTGTCGACGATCATAACAACGCACGCTTTTTGATAACGCACGCCTAGTAAAAATTGTATCTACCACATGACGTCTCCTTTGTTTCTAAACGACTTTTATTTACATATCTAGTCATCTTGAGATTGTCCTACTTCTCTCCACATCCGTAATAATTTCTCATTTAAATCTAGAACATCCTGTGTGTCTATAAGTACGTCAGAAGACGAGAGCAAAAAGAACCGCAATTCTCTTCCATTCCTCATTTTCCTTCCTTATTGTTCGTCGGAGTTATACGTTTGCAATGGTGGACACAGGTGCGCTACGGGAGAGAGAGAGAGAGAGAGAGAGAGAGAGAGAGAGAGAGAGAGAGAGAGAGAGAGATGCCAGAGGAAATGTCTTTACTCGCGAATGTTAGCCGATAGCACTCGCGCCGACGAACAACGCGAAGTGCCGAACGGCAATCCGAAGAGGAATTCATTCGAAAAGAATCGCTTTGATTATCGGTCCCCGGGTCTTAGCGCGTTCGGATCGTAAAAATCCTCGATTTTTACTCGACGACGCGCTTCGTCCGAAGGAACCAAAAGGAGCGCTATACTCCACTCTCCTTACATTATCACTCGCCCCGGCGCGAAAGGGATTTCGCGAGCGTCATCGTTACTCGTCGCTTATTTTCAACGTATCTCTCGGACAATTTGCATAATCCAATCTGCCCGTGGCTACGTTTCGTTTTATTATTAACGGGAGATGGAAAACTCGCGGAAAAAGTGTGCCGAGCGCTTCCATCGAGGCTTCCGCCCCCCCTACACCCCCGTTTCTCTATTATAACATCTCGCCAATATGCCCCGCGCTCGAGATAACGGACCCCGTCGATTACAGTTATCCATCCGTCGGAATTGGGTAGTTGATACTAAGAAAGAATCTAATGTAGTTTTCATTAATATAGTAATTCAAGGTTCAACGATCACGGAAAACAACATTATTTTGTATTTTAAGTAAGATTGATTAATATTTTTAAGAAGTAAAATATGAAAAATAGAGGCCTTGGCCACGTGACATCGAATGCCAATCAGAGCGCATGATGTCACTGGGTGGTACTGTCGTACTTGGTTAATGCAGTTGTTTGGATGAATTACGAATATCGTTGATTTTTGACGCGTTAATACAAGAATACGGTGATAACAACAAGTGTTTGCAATGGAGAATGGATTCACGAAAGCAAATAGCAGTAATTTGCCGAAAATTGACGTGGTTATGCTGGGAACGTTTTTCGCCAATAACCTTGATTTCTGCTCAGCAGAATTTCGGAATGTCAAAAGCTCTGTGTAAGTATACAACTACAATAATCAATAATAATTTGTGTGGAAGATTTTAATACAACGATAGGTTTTGTTGTAATAAAACTTTTTGAGGTTAGGTATCGTAAAATTATGCTCTATGCTGATTTTATCACAACATATTTTTATAAAGAGCTAACGCCTAAATTTTATTTCAGATCCTCACGAGCGACATATGGAGATGATGCCGTTAGCTATGTGCAGCTAAGGCGCGATGACAATCTTTGTACCGTGAAATGCAAAATATGTCCAGAACATAAAGTTCGTGCAAAATTATATACTGCCACATTAGTCATCGATGAAAAAGACGACCTCATTGTTTCTGCACAGTACCATGATTGTGTCGCTTCCCAAGGAGGCTGGAAGCATGCAATCGCCTTTGTCATGTGGGTCCATCGCAGGAGCGAAGAAGCATCGTGTACTTCTGTTGAGTGCTACTGAAAGAAAGCTAAACTATCAATGGTTGGAAGTAGTTTAAAGTATATTACAGCAAAAACTTTGGCCAAGAGTAGTCCTGCTCTGCCATCAAAATCGCAAGTCTTCACAAAGTTCTTAGAAGAGGGAAGAAAAAGTCTCCATAATTATTGTAAGTTGCTAAAATACCAACCAACACTAAATGAAACTGCTAGTGCCTCGATGCACCAACTTGTTTTTAAATATAAGGAGGAATGTTGCGAGTTATTTTTGGAGAAGGTTGTGTTAACCGATGCAGTTATAAAGAACATTGAAATAGAGACTAGGGAGCAATACAAAACCAGTCTCTGGTTTTAATTAAGATATGGGCGTATAACTATATCGAAAGCATATATGAAGTGAGCCATTGTAAAACGACAGATGGTACTCTTATGTTAATAATCATGGGTGGCAAAATTCCTGACACTGTACCTACATATGAAACGCGGTAGAATGCTAGAGGAAACTGTAAGAGAAACTGTCGAGAAACAGCTTTGGGAAAAAATTAATAAGTGTGGTCTAATGTTAAGCAAAAAGTATGTTATGATTGCTGGTTCACCTAATGGCATCTGTGAAGATGGAATTGTAGAAATTAAGTGCCCGGCAAATGCGAAAACGTATACAAATTATATTAAAGACGGGAAACCTTCGCAAAAATGTTATGCACAAATGCAGATACAAATGTATTTGACTGGGATGAAAAATTGTTTATACTGTGCAGCTGATCCTGATTTTAATGAAAACCAAAAAGTAGACATTTTGAATGTGCCATTCAAAGAAGAGTTTGCAACAAATATAATCAATGATCATCTCATTCAATTCTGGAGAAAATACGTGTATCCATTGCTTTATCGGTCTACTAAAAGCTAACTAAGATAAGACTGACTTTCAACTGAAAAGTAAATTTTTTTTCTGTCGTCCAATAATTTGTTAATGCTACCTATTTACTGTATATCTTGTATTAAAATACTACTAGCGGCACTATACAGTACTTGTAAAATTTAGCATTCATTTAGACGAATTTCAAAACACTTTTTCTTCACACCTTCCTTGATAAATCTGTCTGTTTACCACCCAGTGACGTCATTAAGGACGCCATGACAGTTTAACGCGTTTTCGTACGAAATTTGAAACGGGTTTTTAAAAATCAAAATTAATTAACTAAATGCTTGTATTTTCTTAAAATGCTTATTTTATGGGTAAAATAGACCATAAGGCGTAATATTAACCACTTTCTCAAAAATTGTCAACTACCCTATTATGTGGAATTGGAGCTACGTAGTGGATACACTTGCATGTGCAAAGGCGAAAGTGCCTCGGGAAATAAGACGTATTGTGCAAGATAGGAAAATCTTCGTAGGAAACGTATACATCCTGTATATATATATATATATCTACTTTTTTATCCGTATAGCCGAAGAGACGCTTCCCCGTGACAAGCCCGTGGCTCGACGGAAAAGGGAAAAACTGGATTCACACCCGCCGGAAAATTTGGAGAACCCTTCGTGTATTATCAAACCGAGTCGTGTCATGGGGTTCACGTTCCGGAATACATTGACGGTCGTGTACCTATGCCGGTATATCGGTCATATGGGATCCCGGGGGATCGGAGCATCTGTCACACAGTCGAGAGGGGAGGACGAGTGGTAACGTATAGAAACGTCAGAGGAACCTAGAAGCGAAAGGGATGTAGGGGTAAAGTAAGGTAGTTCGCGGGGGTTACGACGGGGCTTGGCTGGTGGCTTATATTTGTGGTATCGAGTTCCTCCCGTAGAGACGGTGAACCTGCAGCTAGACGCTGTTTCTCCGCGAAGCTATTTGGACGCAGGTCGTAAAACACGTCGAGCTCCGTTTCCCGGGTGTATACAGTTCACGTATACTCGCGTCGAACGATGGCTTAACGAACACGTATATTAGCTGCAGCCGCGTTGCATTTCGATGTCGGTTGAGAGACTATTCGAAATTTGGAAACCCGGGGGAAGCCCCGCGGAGAGGCTTCGAGGCGGTGCGAGGCGACTTTCCTGGTTTTCACGTTTGTATCAACCGTACGGTATTTGCGACTATAGTAAGATCGCCAGTCCGGGATGATCTGTTAATATCGATCGCGGGATACGTGATGCGATTCTTCGTGAAAACTATGAGAAAATTCAATGTAAAAAAATTTTGTGTATTTAACAAGAGATTATGAAATGCAAAGACCCATGAGAATGGGGTATGAGAATACATAAGCGTAAAGTTTTACTGCAATAGTGGCAGCGGAAATCATTAGCGATGATCAGTTTCGAGCGAAAACGTTATATACCCGGGTCGTTTTTTGACCTGGGAAGTCCTTGTAAGAATACAATTTTGCAGGACTAAATGGAACATATCAAGTCAAAAGAAAAATGTCTCTCATTCATATTGAAAGCCTTGTTTGTCCGCTAAGATCCTAGTTATGGTCTTAGGACCATAGGGGGATCAAAGGGGTTCGTGGGTTTAAAAGGGCTAAATGTAAAACCCACAAAGACCTACTTTGACCTGCCGAATTGACTTTTGGAAGCACTGATTAAGCCTAGACAATCCTTACGAAAATGTAACTATTGCCCCTACTCTAAATTCCCCATGTGATAATTGTTTATTTTTATATATAGACAAAATCGTGTTAAAAATTATCTGTGGTGAACGAAAAGAGAAACTTATAATAAACTTTATATTTCTTAACATCGCTTTGGCTTTTCACTCTTCTTTATATTTACTATTTGAATCTAGTTACTATTTTCTGTTTTTTCCTGTAGTTTAGGTAAGTAATGCTGAAAATAAAAATCTTCGCACATTGGAATTACTTTTTCCAAAAACTTTTCATTCCTCTGAACGCTGATACAACAGCAACCTTCTTTCACAGGAGAATATATAAACAAATCGCATTCAGTTGGGCAGGGTAGTGCCCAACGTGGCGGGAGAGTTCTATTATATGACAAGGGTATAAGAAAAATGCCAAAGCGCATGTATCGATCGTAACGGTGATTACGTCGAAAAATAGCTGAAATTCCAGCCTTTCCACTAATGTAACATTCATTGCCAATAAACGTATTTTCTACGTGAAAAAATAAATTAGAGACCTTCTTTTACGAACACGCCTCGTGCAAAAAGGACATTTATTCCACCTTATTTACCGACTTGCGCCCGATAAATGTCGCCATCCCAAACGCACGGAGCGAATATAGTAACTGCACCGTCGCACACAGAGGGGTATTTTGCCTATCTAGCCGAACAAAATCCCATTTCTCAAAACTATTACAGACAGAATATTAAGCTACGTGCTATGAGCCAGGTAGTTAGTAAACAAAGTGTAACCTTTCCCATCGCCCTCTGTTGCATCCGGTACATTAGTCCGGTCAAGTTAGCCTAAAAAATAGGGGTACCCTTGCATAAATTCCCAAGAAGCAGAAAAATTACATTAACGTTAGGGATACCATTATAATGAAATTGTGAAAAGTCTCCATCGATCCCGCGTGTGCAAAACATTTTATACAAGGTCAAAGTTCGCAAAAATGTTTTTTTTTGGATTTATTAGCGAAACAGTTAGTTTCATGATAAACATAGCTCAGACAAAAATTGCAGATCATGCAATTCTCTACAAAAATTGTTGTTACACTTTTTTCCTAAGATTCACCATTTCTGAGAAAAAGCCATTCTAAAGTTGTATTCTCCATAATATGCGTGACTACGCTGCCTATGTACATCACATTGGACGTATAATATAAGTAAAATTATTAGTCTGCGTGACTAATACATTAATATTGAGTGATAATTCTAAAGGCGCGTCCTCACTGAGTCGAGAGAGTCGATCGAAAATGTCGACTCAGTGAGGACGCGCCTTTAGAATTATCATTCAATATTAATATATTAGTCACGCAGACTAATATTGGGTTGGTGCATAATTATTGCGGCTTTTTTGGCGGCTTCATTTTCTTTGAAAATTGGCATTTTGTTTATTTTTTTTTAATTAAAATAATCTTCTCTATTTAATTAATAAGATTCGTGTCGAGAATCATGTCCATATTCGTCATATTATGCTCTACCACTTCAAGAAAGATGGAAGGCGGCACAGTCATTTCGCGATCTCAACGAACTTTTCGGCGAGGGAACAATCAGCAAAAGCCACCTCTGTGCGTCGTTGGACTACCGAGAGCCGAGAGCCGGGGGCCAGGAGCCGCGAGCCGAGGGCCGAGAGGGTCGGCGCCATCTGGCGTCAGGCCGCCACAGCGTGACGAGTCGCCACAGAGCTATAGAGCGAGAAGAGCTAAATAGCACGTGTTAGGTCATATCAGGACAACTCAGGTTTTAGAGAAAAATCCCTTTACAGGTCTTCTTAGACTTCACCAGGTCTACTCAGTTTTAAACAGATCTTAATATAGGTCTATTCAGAATTGAACAGCAAAATATTCGACCCGGGTGCTGTTAGATCTTACTAGGTTACTTCAGGTTTTGCCAGTACAAAAAACTCGATTCGGGGTGCTACATTATTCAAATTCAATATCAGCTCACACAATATTCAATACATGTACCTATGTTACGATATATATTTTAATACATCACGAATGTCTCGATATACTAAATAATAATTTCTTTTCCTTTCGTAAATATTTAGCTTCTTTTTTCTATAAAAAATCATATCTCTTCAGCCAATAATTTTATTCAAATTTTTAGAAATTCACACATTAAGACTCCTAATTTAGAGGCTGATTTTTCTTAACATTCAAGTACCAGATGATATCACACGACACGTTAGGCATTTAATTGTACTAGTCGAATTCGCTGCGCGCTTTCTCGGCTACGCCACGCCACAAACTCGTATACGGAGCACACTTCTTACGGTCGCACGAACGAGCGAAATCGCGAGCGTGGGCATAACATACGTTGGAAACGGTTGTAAAAATGGAAGAGGCAATTTGGGATATAAATAGTGGCGGGAGGAGCGTGCGAAACGTTGGAGTGAAAATTATGTAGTCCATTGAAATATCCCCTATTCACCTTAAATTAATGTATCGTCGATATTACGGCGATGTATCAAAACGCCCCAAAAATGATGGCATTGATGTATCGGGACCTCCGTGGGGCACGCCGCGGCGAAATGTATTGCGCTCGCGCTTCGGCGTAAAAGCGTTCCACTTTTTTTTTCTCACTTTTTCGGTTAGCGAAATTTGAGTAATTAATTTGGACGTTGTACGCCCACCGAACGAAAATGCATCGCTGCAACGCCGGAGCCACGTTTACGATTTTCCAATTTGCAGCCATGCCTTCACCCTCCCTTTAACTCCCTCTTCGATTCGTTATATTTTTCGATGAATAATCGTGGTACTACGCAACTTGAAATCGAGAGCCTGCGGAGAGGTGCCAAACGGGGGAAATTGGCTTATCGAGTGGGCGTTAGCGAAGAAGGTGTACGACTGCACGGACGACTGCAGCCAGCTACCGAAATAGAGAACGGACCCACATTCCTAATTCTTTGTTAAGCCGATCGCGTCACGGTTTTCGGGCAATTAAAGAAATGGCTCGGTAAGTCGGATAAATTGTTAGGTATCGAGGTGGGCCCTCCGTGGGCGCATTCGGCGCGCCGACTTCGCGTCGGTATATTCTGCAGCGTTGCATATTTATCAAGTCTGCTACGCAACTACCAACAAACGGCCCGACTCAACCGTGAAAATTCTAAGAGGATAGTTAAATTTATTCTTTTTCTCGAGTTCCTCCACCACTATACTTCCATTTAAGCACCGTTGGGAGAGAAGTTTAATTCTCGTTTCTTTTTTCCCTTCAGCGACGATTTACATTATGCAGATCCTTTGATAAGCTTCGAGAATAAAGGCTTAACGCGGTACCTCCTTGCAGTTCGGCGAACTACCTACTGCACAAAATACAGAGTACCGAAGCATACGTACATTATATATCGGTTCTCGATCACTCGACTGATTTATTGATTATTCGAGAAACGATAGAAGCCTTAAAGTGTGAAGTTTCAGGATGTAAAGTAAAATAATTTGTTGCGTAAAATTGTAGCTCTATTTTATTACATATATATCTGATATCGATAAGAAAACGTAAATATTAAGAGCTCCTTCGTTAAAAGATAAAACTAGAATTATATCAATTATTTAACATAAATTGAACGATTTTGCTATGTTAAGGCAATATTTAATACCTATGTGTTATTTTAACTGATTCCTTTATTTTCTTTGAACTAAAGAAACGTTCGAAATTAATATAATATTAATTAATATTAGTTAATGTAACTCTTTCTTTGTGTGATATACAGTTTTTGTTGATTTTTAATTCAACGTGTTTTTTACAGGCACGATGAGTAATTTTTTTTAGGAACAATACATTTCTTTAAACAAATTAACACTTGGATAGTATAATCTTAAAAACAACATACGATCTTGTAGTTTTCTAACATATAAATAATGTAGTTTCGATCTTGTAATACACATAAATTACATTTAAAATGTGTTAAAATGAATCATTGAATGTGAATTGTGTTAAAATAACATACGAATGCATCTCAAATTTAATACAAAAATTTTTACAAACATACTTCTTACCAAGAAAACACTAAATCTTTAACTGTGCCACTACAATGAACCCTAGAGCTCCGAACTCGGATCTTACTCGTATATATACATATGTATGTATAGCTATATATGGTTTTAATCATATTATGTAGAAAATAAATCAAAGGAATCCTTAGGAATTTCATGCCAACAGATTTTAAATACCTCAGTGGAATTCTCATGTGGCTTATAGAGATTTATAGTATCGAACATCGTATGTAGAAACTGCAACTTTCGAGTCTCACAATGAAATTTGTAGAATATAAATGATAACTGTAATGAACTGAACGGTATTAATGCATTTTAATTTTTACGTAAAACTATGTATGATCGAACAAAATTCTCGTTGTCCTAATTTTCAATGCTTCGCTGTAAGGTTTAATTATTAGATGAAACAATCTGACATTTGATTAATGATTTAAGTTAACATATGTATAGTTACTAGTTTCACATCTTTATTATAGTTTTGTTAAATAAGAGACTAACATTGTTTTTCAAATAAGTGATTCAAAAATTGCAGAAAGTTGCATATAAATATGGTTGATGGAAAATGAACAAAGGTTAAGTACTGTGTGAGGAGCAATTACAACACAGATATATGGCCTTGGAAATTTCGGTTCGTCGGTATCGAAAGTTAAACGATGGTAAAAGACCGTTAGAGTTAATTGGCTGTCCTGAATAATGTAGGTATACATATACGTGAGTAACTATACTCATCCCTGGTAACTGTGCCATATACGCGCGTTCTACCTACATCATACCCGATAGAACGGATTGCCACCATTTTCATTGCGAGAGGAGCATTTTGATTTACATGGAAATTATATTGACCGATGACAATATTCTTTTTTTTATACCCATAGCAAATTTAAATGAACCGGGTTGTGTACTTTCTCCGATATTGAATGCCTATTAAATATCGAATTTTGTTCCGAAGTTGAACCATTTCATTTGCAAAGAACTTTCGAAAAAAATCACAGTTAAAAATCGCGAAAACTGATTATTCGTTAATAGCTTAGTAGAGGGATTAACTAATATTCGACTGTACATTATAATTTCGAATAAACAGTCGGTACCTATTATGTAGCATTTAAAAACTTGTTAAATTTCATGAAGCAGTCACTATAAAAATGTTTATAAAATACAACACTTATCTTTTCGTTTAAATAACGATGTATTCAAGATCACAAGTCTAGTCAATTCAAGATATTACAATAGTTTTAAAAAAGTTTGAAATAGGAATAACAAAACTCAATATACGTTAATAACAGAGGACCCGGAAAAGTTTATAAATTCCAATTTTTCAAGAATAAAATGAATGGATAGAATATAAAAATCGTGCGATAAAAAGTTTTAACACTTTCCGAAACTAATAAAATGATAAACAAGCAAGTGAATTTCTCCCTCATGATCGCATACTGTCATTTATTTAACCGCTGGCTACAATTCTGAGAAAAGGCACAACTATAGACCGTTTGCTTTAGTTTGTAAACTTTTATCTGCACACTTTTTGAACATTCAGGCGAAGGAGTCTTCAGATACTTTCTACTGTGGATAAAAGAAGCTAGCAAGAGCATTTCTTTAAAGGAGTGTACACATACTCGTCGACGTACCTTTAGTTCGCCTTTAAGGCGGCTTTGTTGCGGCAGCTGCCTCTCAAATAACGCAGAAGAATTGGCAATGCTAAAATAATGGAGTGTTTTGCTGTTTTCGAGTTTAAACTTTAACGGACTACAAAATTGGCTATTGGAAATGAAAATTTGACTAAAAACTCGAGATAGAAGTGTAAAAGCTAAAATGATGCTGTGACATGACATAGTGCATGATTTCGAGAACATTCCAACATCTTATGCATCCAATTTATACCTTCGATGACGTAGAAGCCATTTTTCTTACACATGCAAAAACGTGGCAAATCCACAAATCTCGACATTTTAAAAGTGTTGCGACTGTTCCAGTCACGTACAGATCTCAAAACTCTGGGTGGATGAACCGACACATTTTTATGGATTGGTACAGAAATAATTGTATACCTCTTGTCAAAAAAGAACACACAGCAGATGGCATAATAAGAAAGGTATTATTATCGTTGGACAAAGCTCACTTTCATCCTGATGTTAATGAATTAAATGCTGTGGATGGCCAATTTTCTGTCGCATATTTTTCCTTCAATGTAACTTCCCTCATATAACCCATGGATCAGGGGATTAAATAATATATCAAACAGCTGAAAAGGTTGTATCGAAAAGATTGACTCCAAACCTTATTGTTCGACAAGGATCTGGATAATCATGAGGCATTGCGAATAAATTTAATTTAAAAGATTGTTACGACAAAATTGCATTAGCATTTGCTTCCATTTCTTCATCAACACTGAAGGCTGCTTGGAACAAATGATTATTCAACGAACCGGTGGATTCCGAAATAGAGAAAAATGAACTGATGCCGAGAAAATATCAAAAGAAAATCAAGATATATTCTATCAAATTCCAAGTGAGCACAGACTTCAACTTTTATGTTTGAATTTTCTTTAAATATTTTCTCAGCATACAATTTCCTTATTGACCAGTACTAGAAAAAAAAATGCACGTAACTTTCCTTTACCATTTAGAAAGAGCGTAATTCGCAACTTTCAAGATGAAAGCCAGTAACATTCGGCTATTGATATGAAACCTTGCAACTATATGCTGCCAGACTAAAACTCTTCCCATGGCGGTACAGAGATACTTGGTTTTAGTTGGGCAGCATATAATTACAAGGTTTCTCATTTCGATAGCTGAGAATTACTGGCTTTCATCTTGATACCTGCGAGTTATGCTGTTTCTAAATGGCAAAGGAAGGTTATGTGCTTTTTTTTCTAATACCGGTCTATATGTACACTATTGCAGCATGACTATAATTTCCTTCTCTGAATTAAAGGCATACGAATTACGCTCATTATGTTACGTAAATACATACATAGCTATCATCGCATAATTTTCGTGTGTCTTTCCTGATTTCCTACTCTCTCTCTTTATAGGTAAACCTTCTTTACCAGTATGGTATTTTCTTTCTCACTCTAACGCAACTCCAAGCTTATGCAACCAACACTATCTAACGCGAACTGCACATGTACCCCTACCATTCACTAGCCACACCTCCAAACGCTTTTTCAATTACTTCGCCAGTCCTCCCGTGGGTGGCGAAATGATAGAGAGTGTATCTTATTCGAAATCATTGGATCGGAACGAATAATCTCGAGATAATCATTTGGAGCACTCGACAATGCCCGTCGCATATCTCGAGTTCGAGTGGCTACCCGAGTATATCTACCAACGAACGACGGGCAGGAGAACCAGCTGACAAGCCCTTAACTCTTTAGTCGTCCCGATATTCCGGTCGCGGGTAGTTAAGCCAACCGAATGGAAAAGCTGAAGTCAAGCATAGTTCCGCAAGCGCCTACTCGCGTGTCCAGGACTACCATTATAATTGCTCCGAAGCTGCGGTTACGCGGTAGCCAAGGAGGGTTAATGACGACACGGTACGTTAATGGGTTAACAGTACGCTGTAAGTTTTGCGGTTAAACGTTGACGTTGCGTTTAATTTACAGTCGTGGGCCACTTTGAAAGTACGCTTGTTTAGTGGCACAGCTTGCAGCTGCGTGTATTGTGATATATAGGTATCCGCGTTATGTGTGCGCGTTACACGACAACGCGTATATTTACCGCGAGATTCGAGAAACGCGAGGGGGATGGAGAATGCGGTCGAGAGTCGAAACGGAGAGAGTAGGGGTTGGAGTAGTTTCTCGAATCGAGTCGACTCGCGGCGGAGGTGACATAACTGACACCTCGTAATACCGAGACTTGGACCGATGCCAGCTTGCATAAGAAGTGCACATCCGGCGCACACCATACGCAAGCCAACCAGCAAACAGCAACCGGAGCGCAACCGACGTGGCAGCCGTTGCTGGATATAACCATTCGATAGTCGATACTACCTGGCTCCACGCATATATTTTGCGCCATATGCTGCCCGATAAACTTGCACATAATATGTAGCATGCGTTGCGCTACTCGCGGAAGACAATACGATTCACGTAAAGGAAACGCGAGGACGTTCGTTAATTTCTAAGAGAAATCAGCGCACCGCATTCGAACGATAAGTATCGAGGAAACGTATATGGTATTTCATATCGAAGCTCTCTTTCACTGCTCGGGTCAAGGGAAAGCATTTTCAATTAGACGAAGTAATCGCTTGTATGATTGTCCTGCTATAATTTCAGGATATCTAAACGTGAGAGACGGGACGGGGAGGGAAACGATCCCCCGATGACGATCCGCACATCCGGTGCGCGAGATCCGCAGCCTGGATAACCAGAAATATAGCAACAGCAGTCGCTCGTGGCTGGGCATCTATTCGACGCGGTCAATAGTATGTGACCGCAAATTACCAAGCTCGTAACCTAGCCGTTATGTTCGTGCACTGTCTGATGCGTTGTGCGCAGACAGAAGCAGTTTGCAGCTCTTGTGGTGTCATTATAATTACGCGCTGCGATATTTCGGGGAAACAATATATCACGGAAATTCAGCTTTTCAAAATAATGAGGTATAACTACACAGAAAGTATGAAAGAGGAAGTAGATAAAACGCTGTATCAAATTGTAAGATCCATCTGCATTTTAATTACTTAGAAGATTAATCGTTTTGACACTCGTCGCTACGTGCTACACACTTATTTTTTATTAGCGAGCATTTAGTTTCCCTTGGATAAAATTCATATTCAGCTTTCGAAGCAAAGAAAAAATGAATATATTACCGCCTGAACAAATGAACCACGTCAAGCTCTATCTTGGTCTTTAATATTGTTTCCTTTAGTTTGCATCGTTATTTCAACCACTTTTTAAAATTTCACGAACTATGAATATTCCATATGTTTGTCCAAAATCTGCCAAACTTCGATGTTAAAGCTAAATCCAATCTAACTACGTTTAATTCAAGTTATAATAATAAAATGTCGATCGCCGATCATCAACATGAAAATCGCGAGCGACCGCGAATGATATTTTTGGAAAATGAGTCTCTGTGCGATCCCGCGTTAATGATCAACGTACAACGGCGACTAATTCTCCCTGATCTCCGCTTGAAACCGCGTTCTCTATCTCGCAGCAGTCTTCACACGAGCGATAGCCGATGAATAAAATACCGATTACAGAATTTACCGAGCGTGTTATTTATCGACTATTGAATTTCAGATCGTAGATTTTCCCCTGCCAACTCACGGCGCAGCTGCGGCTTATCGGAGAAACAAATCCTCGCAATCATGCAAACTAGATTATCATAAGGGTTCCCCACCTATTTCCCCTGTCCGTAAGCCGCGACAGGTTGATGCTATCTTTCCGCTGCCGTTGCTCATCGCGCCACGCATTTGTTTTACCTGTCAATTGGCACTGTCAGTCGGGCTTCTATACGGAGCTGGGCGTGATTTTCACTTCTCCTCTTGCTACTCGATCGGAACGATCGAGATTTCGACCCGCGATACACGCGGCCGCTACGATTTTGCCCGCCGCCAATCACTCGCGTGTGATGTTTTGGTTTTTTTTTTACAACACTCGCACTTCTATTTGAGGCTGGAGAAAAATCACCGGCCACAAACAGGAGGAGCCGTACCGCGCCGCTGTATCTTTTGATCGTATGCGCGTTACGCGAACGTCCATTTATAATCGCTCGGGAATTACTCATGCATGATGAACACGTTCGTTTTCGTTCGTTCAGTGGAGCACACGTCTACGGCGACGTCGACGTTAATGAACTTTCAAATGAGAGGAACCACGCAGGCGCTCGCATTTTAGCGATAACAATTGATAGGCACGATTATTTACAAAGAAATCGACACGGTAAATTTTACCGTTTATTTCAGCAAGACGAACAGTCCGCATGGAGTTTGTATCGATGAAATTTACTGGTCGAACAGTAAAATACATTAGATCTTAAGGTGCCTATCTCCAGGTTTTCTCGTGCCTTTATGGTGGCAGCAGGGTCTCGGACATACGACCTAATAAAATAAAAACTATGATCTAAACGATATCACCATTTCCGAAAATTTGTATATACTCAAATTATTTTTCATCAATTCTACACGACCATTAACACATCGTAATGCAGCGTTTCTTTTAAATAAATGGCTAGAAAATTTGAAATTGAAAACAAAAAGATCCCTTTTCACTCAATGATATACGGCGATCGTACATATGCAGTGACTCAATGACGTCACATGAAAAGTGTTTGTACTAACAGTTTTGAAAGCAGATGTTTCTGAGGAGATACACCTGACAGTACGGCATCTTTGTTAAACGATAACTCGCAATAAAAAAATATAAACAGTGAAGTGAATTTTCCTGTATGCCTGAGAGTGGCTCGCGGAACGCAATGCAGCCAGATTTTAGCGTAAGTGCTCAAGAAACCTAATATTGCTAAAAGTATCGCGGCTGTCAATTTGTTTGTCAACTTTATCTTGATTTTCACAATTGAATAATAAATTTCTTATCCATTTATTTACAAGAAACGCTACATTACGATGTGTAAATGGTTGTGTAGAATTGATGAAAAATAGTTCAAGTATATAAAAATATTCGGAAATGGAGATATCCTTTTAATTATAGGTTTTATTTTATAATATTAGGACGTGTGTGTGTGTGTCCGGGGCACTGCTATCACCCTAAAGGTACGAGGAAATCTGGAGATAGGCACCTTAATAGCAAAATTGACTATTTGATTGGAAATTTTACCAAAAATTATATTACTATATGTAGATTTTTGTACTGCCGAGAATGGTAAAACTTAAAATGCACGGATTTCTTCATACTGTAGATATATTAAAACGGAGTGATACTTTGAATAGTCTATACACGGCGTCCCGGAAATGGCGGACACGGAGCACGTGGCGGTATTCTTCATGAAAATTTAGACCTTGAATATGCATTAAAATCGTCCTCTGACCTGCAGATTTTACACAGGATCAAGAAGTAGTTGTATTAGAAGGTTGCATTGAAAGCCTCTGTTCTCCTGTAGATGGCTCTAACTACTTATGTATGTTGTGCGCAGCGACTAATACTTCTTGTATCGCTCTAAATTATGGACATTTCTCATTAAAATTCAGTTATTAAATTGCCATTTTTGGTTAATATAAGTCTATGTCTATAACCAAAGAAAATGGAACGCGACATTTTGTTTTTTCGATGTGTACTTCTACACTACTTTGATTTAAAAGAAAGTGCTGTTGCATCTTATAAATTACTTGTGCAAACTTATGCTGAATTTGCTCCACCAGAAATAGTATGTAGAGACTCGTTTCGTCGCTTCAAAAGTAGAAACTGTGATTTTTACGATAAACAACGGCCAGGTCAAACAAAGAAGTTCGAAGATGAACAACTGCAAGCTCCATTGGAAGAAAACCCTACTCAAACGCTCAAAGAATTGGCTCAACAGTTTGAAGTCGATACGAATCTACAATTTCACGACGTCATCATGCCATGGGAAAGATTAAAAAAGAAGGAAAGTGGCTGCCACATGAACTGATCGAAAATGTCATTGCTAATCGTCTGAACATCTCGATTTTATCGCTTGCGAATCATAAAAAGAAAAGCTTTTTATGGCGTATCGTAACCGGTGTGATGAGAAATAGATCTATTTCGACAACCCGAAATGCAAAAAATTATGGGTTGATCCTGGCCAACCATCAACGTCGATACCAAAACGAAACATCCACGGTTACAAAACAATGCTTTCAATTTGGTAGGATATGGTATTGGTTATAATGTATATTGGTTTGAGAAGTTAGGCTGTTCTGCTAGGATCTGCTCTGCTATTTGACTGGCATCTTGGTACAAAGCACTTCTTCTATGGCACTGCTTTATTTTCACTCATTATTTTGCGAAGATAAAGATTTTCTTGCTGGTATATACTCACATAAACAATCTATCAACAAGCTACTGAAGTACCGAAATAAGAAACACTTTCCAGCTTTTTAAATTGCACGGTGCCGCAATATGAGAATCACTTGGGTTGTCCGCTGATTGGTTGAAGCGGAGTGACAGTGCTCAATGTCAGAAACGCTCATTTAAAATTTCAATTTTCTTCATTTTTCATGCTGAAGTGGGGCGCACCGAATTTCTTTTAAGTATTGTTCTAATATCGGAATAACACGCAGAACCGGAAAAAAGATTAAAAAATCATACAACTCCCCCATTTACAACAGTCTTTACTTATAGTTACCTACATACATATCGATACTCATTACGGATACGAAGATCGAAGGTAAGGCGTTCCCTGTTTGACCCTTTTAATCTCGTAAAGAAATATATAAAAGATCTAACAAATCAGTCCCTCGGGAATATTGCGGGTAAAGGAGAAATAGGAGGTACGCGCGCGAGAACCGCCGACCGGCAAATGCGGTTGAATCGTTAGCGCGAGAGAAAGGGATCCACCGCGCGCACACCGAACGTATACGCCAGTGCGGTCGATGTCGCGGCTGCAGTCTTGCTTGAAAAATAGAACATATTTTCAGACGAAATGACTTGTGCGCGTGCGTGTATGTGGAAGGCGAGAGACCCGACGATTTATAAAAAAAAACGGTGATATTCGAAAAACGCAAGCGCTCCCAGAGATACGTGAATGAAGTTAGGATATTTGAACAAAAATGGTTCACTAACCATATAAACATATTTTATTAACGTTATTTAACGTCAAAATGCAATTAAAAGTGCTACATTTCAAACGCAGCTATAGACATATTATGATTGGTCGAACACGTGGTATGTCACAGCTTTCCATCGTACAGTTGTATTGTTCAATCGCCGTTTCGGTAGTCTAACGTAGACTTGCCGCAGCACCGTAATCGCAAGTAGACCGCAGACGCTCTGCCCACTTGCTAAATTCAGGCCTGTACCATTTAAAATGATGACCAGAGGCTCCCTTGATTATGAAAACGACTTGAAATTACATTTCTTCATATCTGCACAATCTCTTATCGATTAAAATGTACTTTCTCACATAGTCATGTCTTCATGTACTATGTTCTATATAAAAATGTGGACCCCAATATAAGTAACAAAAATGTTCATTACCCAAAAGTAAGAAAATATTCGTATACTCCACTGATGAGTACATCCTACGTCATTTTCTTTTCGTATTTCGTTTGAATTCATTGTTCTTAATTCGTTAATAACTACGGAAATAATGATTTTTAAGCAAAATCCTCTTACGGAAATGTAAACTTAAACATAAACTATTTTTCCATAAGAAAAAAAAATTTCATACTCTAACCCCATTTTATCTCGGCACTGATCATTCGCTCGAAAACAAAAAAAATCTCCCAACACAAAGCGCAGATATTAATCTCAATTGCCAGAAACGCATTCGACGTAATCAATTCGTATACCATTATCGCAGCCGTCAGTTATGGCCAAGGATCTAAAATGAATCCCTATCTCGCGGCCCCTCGTTTAATTCAAGGTGATTCATCTCTACACTACGGCGTGGGATCACCACGATAAAAGATCTCGCTCAAATCACTATCTCCTTCTCGGTCTAACTTCATTAATTACATCGCTCGCCCTTTGTAACTCGGCGAACTTTTTACGCGACCGGGCCAAAAACCTCAGCGGCTTTTATCCACGTCGACCGGGAAGAAGCAGTAATTACATCGATTTGAAACTCTTGGCCTGGCGCGGGGGTATATAGAAGAAGTTCCTTGATTCGCCACTCCCGTAATACACTCGAGGCATCGATGAGAGAGAGAGAGAGAGAGAGAGAGAGAATGCAGGCATATAGGGTACGTTACTAACGGCGCAAAACTACATGGCTACGTCTTTCCCGCAATTCCTCGGAGACTCGAAAGTTGGTTCGAAGAAGAGTGCCATTTAAGGTGAGATTGTCGTCATAAGCAGAAGAACTACGAGTTTGTGTTTCCAACTATGTCGAGATTAAACGTGGGAAAGGGAAAGTGAAAATCAATATGATACACTGGATAAAAGTATGAATCGTAGAAACGTATTGTTCAGCCGTGCCCGTGCAGAAAAATGTTAAGAGCAGCCGTAACATTGGAGTGGCCTTAGTAGGGGGGATAAGGATAGAATATCCCTAAAATTAAAAAGACAATATAGCCCTAAGGGGGGGGAGGCCTTAACAAAATGTGTACCAGTAAGAATGCCCTACAAGAATCTGATAGCGCTATCGCATTAGCGCTTAAGAAACATATTTCCATCGCCTCCATAAGAAATATCTATAACGCCCTAAAAATGCCCTTATAGGTATTGCCTAGCATGTGTTAAAAATATATGCTACGTCAAGTAATTTTATAAATTACAGAATAAAAAGTGAGAAAAATGTTTGAAATTCATCAAACTTAACTTACCAGGAGAATCGAGCGAAACGTTAGGGCATTCATTTAGGAACTTTTTAGGGCCGTGTTATGGAACCCCCAGTAAGGGGCGGGAGATGTAAACTCATTACAACCCCGATCATGCGCAAGTCGGGCATTCTGAGAGGGCTATAACAAATTCAAAGAAAATGACATAAGGCCCTTCCAATCTCTCGAACATTTTTTAACACGGGTGACAGCTATCCAAGTAGAAATTGTCTTAGGGCTTTAATAAGGGCCTGATTATTTGGCCCTATTTATAATCGGGCCCTGATGAGGAAATGTAACGTTTAGAGCGCAAAGCCCCTTTTAAGGGCAATTAATCGGGCCGTGATTAAAATGCCTTAATAAGGGCTTAATTGTATGTAGCTTAAGTTTTGATAACAAGGAAGTCTTGAAATGTCCCGACAGCCCCTGCTAAGTTTCCATTAACCAAGCCTGCTTATTTTTTAACAAGGCATCCTTATCAAACCCTGAAGAGGCCCTTACAAGTTGGCCTTGCTAGAGCTTTACAATTTAAAAATAAGGAAACTTTAGAAAGCCCGGATAGGGTCCTACTAAGGTAGGTCTTATAGGGGCCTCTTTTTAATTAAGGCCATCCATAAAAAATGTCTACACGGATATATTTTCTAACTATCTTATATTTATCTACTGTTAGCTACGAAATATTGCTGTCATAACAATACTGGAGTAACTATTAGATGAGATGTATGTCAGGTATACAGATAGCGCTATGAGGTCTATCTACGAATCACTCTCTTGAAGTATTCCGATAAGGAATAAATAGTTATATTTTTGGAATGTCATAGTACTATAGGTATCAGTTGAAATTAGTAACAGAACTAATATTGTTAAGTTAAGTACGCGATTTTATACATGAAACTCTCTACTTCTAGCTTTCTATTACATCGCTGTAGGAGTCATACTTTTTTCTAGTGCACTATAAATTAGTAATCTCGTATATAGCCTCAAATTTGTATTTTGAATGTAATCTCTGAAGTCATGACGTGATCGGATTATCGGGGAAAGGAAAAGTATTAAATTGAGAATTTTGGAAGGGTTACTTAACTCGTAAATATTCATTAGTTCCTTGTCGAGGATTAATTATAAGTTAAGGATTTTGATACTTCGTAACACTACATTGCAATTTAGCTCTCGCGAAGATCGACTGGCGAAACTTTCGGCTATCTATCAATCTTCCTTCGCATGTTCCGTATTTACACTGCATTTCACCACACGAATGGGGTAAGAACGCTATTAACTCTTGAGTCTCCAATCGGAACACTTAATCGTTTTATTTTTCATACAGATATTCATTTGTTCTTCATCAGGAATTAATTATAAGTTAGAGATTTTAATATCTTGCGCACTGAGAAAAATAACCTAATGAATTTAATAAAAATCTTGGAGACTATAACCAGAACGTTTGGTGAATATGGATTACTCTATCTGTTTAGTTAAATTGACCAATTTTTGGTTAGAATAACTAAATGTTTGGTTGAAATAACTAAATAATTGGTTAGAATAACTAAATATTTGGCCCAACTGATTAGTATTTTAGTTAAAACAATTAAACTTATTTAACCAGATGTATTTTATCATTTTATCCAAGTTATTTTTCACAGTGCAGACACGAGATATTGAAATTTCGTTTTCACAAAGATTGAGTGATAACACTTTAAGCTTATCTATCAATCGTCCGTCGATATTTCCCTATTTCTCGAATATCTCACCACACGAATGGGATAAGATCTCCATTACTCTTGAATTTCGCCCAGAACACTTAACCGGACTATTCCACGCGTTCACCCCCGTTCAAACATGTTCGCAGAGTCTCTTTATCATTCAACATTCCGGATAAGTGCTTCCCTTCGGGCCAATAAGAACCCATTCAGCCTCATACCTAATTTAATGCATCGCTTTTCACCGCTCCCTCATCCTTTCTGTATACCGCCGATTCTCTCACCGCGCCGTTTACGAGGATTCGAGAGGATATAGCCGCGTACCGTACCTATTTATCTGGAATACCAATCGAATCAACCGAATCTCGCAATTTCCGTAATAATTCCTCGGATTGCAGGGTGTACATACAGGGTCTTTGTTTAATGTACGCCAGTGCAGCGGGTTGTATATCGGTTGGCGCACTCCATCCGCTGCGATTTCCTGTAATTCGGTGGTAATACCGAAAGCCAAGAAAAACATTGATCATCTCATTTCACCACTATTAAGATGACCGATGTTTCTCAGACTGATACGTCTATTTGGTTCGGATCTTGGCTGTCGGTATTACCACCGAATTACAGGTAAACGCAGCTGATGGGGCGCGCTAACCGATATGCAACCCGATCCACTGGCGTGTATTAAACCAAAGACCCTGTATATAGGATGGGTACCTATACTCGAGCGTGCGTGCCTATAAACCTCTGAAACATCGCGCGATAAGCATCTACAGAAAATGCTTGCAGATTCCCTGTACGAGTAGGCGAGACCGAAGACATTCCCCAGTCTCATTGACGTCGATACGATAATAAATAAAGTAATGGTAATATTTTACGCCAACACTTTTATCAGTTAGCTCCAGTAGCGGGCCGTCGACGTTCCGCTTCCTATACGCGCGGGTATTAAAAATGTATGATTTACCTCTACGATACATCGTAGTTCCGTATATCTCAACGCGGGGGACGTATGAGCGTCGGGTAGTGTGCGAGAGCACCCTGGTCTCGGACCCCTCGGTACCACTGAATAAGAAATGAATCGTTTCGCACCTTCCCTTACCTACGTGCATACGTAGGTGGATCGAAGAAATATGGTTGTAAAGACTCGCACGTTCATCATGTTTGGGAGGATTCGTACTCTACTGATGGGGGAATACATATGCTAGTTTCATATGTAACTTGCTCATAAAGTCAATGTCTAAGTTTGCTGGGTGAGTCGCTAGAAATTGCCGTCTGAGTTCACTTCTTAATTCGTTAATTGAATCGTCGAGTGCAGAAGGAAGCCATGTGCGTTGATTTTCACTTGGTCTCCAAAGTGACTGAATTGTCGATAATTCTAGAACCGATTGAAAATTAGTGTGACCCAATCTTGTATCCGATTGTTTAAATAAATGAATGATAGGAACTTATTTGTAGGGAAATAAACGGGAATTTTGATAAGAGTGCCGCAAATTTTCATCAATAAATCGTAGGATACTTATATATCAAAGGTACACAGTTGGAAATTTTGTGTTGAAATCGGATCACCCGGTTTTTGTATGCTACAATCGATTATTTTTTTGTATTAATTAAATATTATTTTGTATTGATTGGAACATTTTAGGCGTTAATTTTAACAAAAAGATGTTAGATTAATATGAAAAATGGACTGGTTCTAAAATGCAAAAGTGGGCGGCTGAGAGAAAAAATCGTTTGATATAACTAAATGTTGAGGTTACGAGCGGCGAACTAAATATATATTATCCCAACAAAACCGTTAGAATAACTAAGATTTAGTTGAAGTGACTTGATACCTAGCTGTTTCAACCAAATATTTTTTCAAACAACTGCATATTTAGTTGATCGCCCGTAATCTCAATATTTGATTAAATCGAACGACTTTTTTCTGAATTTATATAAAAATATGCTGAGAAAGTTTCCAAGCAGCTCTGAGTCCATTTCGTACCAATTGGACCGATCCTAGCAATAGAATTCGAAAGTTTCCGTAATTTCGGATCAACCGTGAGTGAGTCTAACTTCTAATGGACTAGGTAAACCTAAATATATACGGCGAGAGAGTTGGAACTTCGCAGACCGGCTGGACAACCAGGGTGAAACAACATTCTCGAGAGTCTATTCCAATGAATTTACGAAATGTGGAATCGATAGAGAGTATATTCCATTTTTGTCACCCAGTGTCAAAAACCTCGGTTTTTCGATCGACCTCGACGCTTGTGAAATCATGTTTCACACACTGAAGCTGCTCAGTGTGTGAACAACCTGCGCAGTGCGTAAAAGTACCTGCGCAGTGCATGAACACTTTGTTCTGCACTAGAGAAATAGTTGTGAAGTTAACAGTCAGTGAATCCAACCGAATGTCCAACACTGCGCATGCGCCGAAAGACTACACAGTTGACAGAAAGCCGGTACACATAACCACAAAACGGTGAATTGTAAAGTTTTATAGTGTGAAATAAATAAAAACTCGTGACAATGGATCCCGATTCTATTCCTGAAACTCCTGAACAATCTTCAGATAACGATGAAAGTATTCAAAATGCATAAATAGTTGCATTATGTTCTTCAAGTGATGGAAATAAAGAAAACTCGACAGTTCTCACGACGTATTTGACACAAGTGATGGCGAGAATGATGAAATTCCTGAAGACATTGAACAGTTAATTAAAGAAGCGATCAGCAGTCTCATACCTCCAAAATCAAAGCCAACATACGATAAGACTTACCAAAAATTCATAAACTGGAAAAAGGATAAAAAAATTCGTCTGATAACTGGAAACATTCTGCTTGGATATTTCAATTGGTTGACCAGGAATGCGGGTCCAGCGTCATTGTGGCCAACTTATTCAATACTAAAAACTACTCTGAATGTGTACAATGGCATTGACATTAGTCAATATTCAAGATTAAAAAATTTGATCAAAAACAAAAGGAAAGGATACGTTTCAAAAGTTTCACGTGTATTTTCCACTGATGAACTGCAACGATTTTTCAAAGAGGCACCTGACGATAAATGGTTAGCAGTAAAAGTAAGTAAACAAAATGATCGTGGATTGTGCCAACATGTAGTAATAAATGATACTCTTCTTTTAAACATTCAGTTATTAAAAATTTTACAAGACCTTTAACCGCCTATTAACACTTCTATAACGATGTCAAGAAAATTTTTAAAATAACTCAAAAATCATCATTTTTATGGAAAAATTTCAAGAGACCTTTTTTCTGTGCTTGAAATTAATTATAATTGAATTATTTACAGGTTGGAACAATTTTTGGAATTTGTGGAGCTTGCAGGAGACATGAACTGCACGATCTTGAGGTAAATAATGTGGACGATCACAATGATATGCTTTTGGTCCAACTCGGAGAAACAGAGGTTGATGGTGAAGTGCAGATCAATTCTAAAAATAGCGAAAAACGCCAGTTTGTTGTCACAGGAGATTTCTATAAAACTACCAAAAAATACATGAATTTACGGCCAACTGATTTCGAATCCAAGAATTTTTTTACTAAATACCAAAACGGACAATGCCATCGTGCCAATATTGGCATGAATACAATCGGTAGATGGCCAAAGGCCATTGCTACTTTTTTGGGACTTAAAAACCCAGAATTGTATACCGGTCACTCGTTTCGTCGTGGTTTTGCCACTGTGTATGTCAATTCGGGTGCTCACATCACCGATTTAAAAAGACATGGAGCTTGGAAAAGTATACTACTACAGCTGAGCATTAAATCGCAGAATGTAAAATTCGAAAGAGACAAGTCGCTGCACAAATCCACAATGCTATATTGGGTACTTTTGAAATGACTTCAACTGAAAGAAAAAGATCAAAAGCAGACAATGAAGCCATCCCTTCAACATCATCGTATGAAGAACCACGACCTTCAACAAATCATAAATCTACTTCTAGTATCAATGGATTGTCGATGAACTTTTCCAACTGTCCTAATTTGCAAATCATATTTAATGATAAAGGTTTCGAATTTAAAAGATAACCATACTCAAAAATGATAAGGCTTATTAAATGAAGAAAAAGTCCTTTAAAAAATACGCTTAAATTTTTATGCATCTTAATCATTTTTAAATTATCTAGTTAAAAAAAATTTTTGCATTTGTAATGTTTAAAAAAATGTTATTATATTTGTATACCAAATGTGAATAAGTTTTAATAACTAGTTCTAACTGGACGCTGTTAAGCAAAACAGTGTCAACCAACAATGGAACCAGTGTTGGTTGACACGTTATTGCTTATCAGTGTCCAACTATGAATTTGTTGATTTTTTGTTGTTGTCCAAAAAATGCATATTTAATTTTTTTTTTGATATTGATAAAAGTTTATAATTTTACTCTAACTTTCAATGTGTTAATTTTTTTTCTTTTCTTTTAAAAATATGTTTTATGATCTTTTTTTGCCCCCCCCCCCCCCCCCCAACCTCCTCCACCGGACCTCCGCCCCGGACCCCGTCCGCGTCCACGCTCCAACCTCGGTTTTGACACTTTGGTGACAAAAAGTCAAATTCGATATTCGTGCGTTTCGCGCCGTTCTTAACTCGTGTGATTGCCGAACTCGCTTCGCTCGTGCGGCAAATTTCACACTCGTTAAAAACATGCGCTTCATGCACTCGTATCGAAAATAACTATTACACATCGACTTTCTGAAAGCTCGACATCGAAAGAGAGTAGGAAGAGGAGTAGGGGAGAGGTGGGATGAAAAGGACATTTTTTCATAAGACAACATAGTAAATAATCTAAAGAACTATTTTAGTTCTAACTGACAACATTAGAAGGGTTACTTATCTGACAATTACAACACTTGGTAATAATAAGCTTTTAACTATGTAAAACGGTTGTATTGAAAGAGACAGTTTAACAAAACTTATACGTTTTATAACATACCTTTATATTATCAAAAAAATTATGAACATTGTGCTCTTTACAGATAATGAAAGATTTATTTTTAAAAATCCCTAGAATAATCTAAGTTACCTTTTTTCTTTGTTTTCCATGAAGTAGGTAAGACTTTTTTAAGTTTCACAACGCACTGATATGCCAGTTCTCTGACCAGATTAATATTCACTTCTTAATACACTATTACTAATGTATTTAAATAATTTGTAAGGGAACATTCTGCTCAAAGTTTTGCTATATCCCATTCATAAATATGACAACTAAATTGGAAACCTAATTTCTAAAGCTAAAGTATTAAGTAAAAGCTACCTAATATTTTAAGTTCTCGTTCTTAAATAAATATTTGTTCAAATATAATAATAAATATATCAATTAATAGTAATAGTACTTCAGAAAACGTTTTGGAAAAGTACCAAAAACGTTATTTTGCAGTACGAGAAATTGTAATTGCATATCCATCAGTTCCGAAACGACAGCAGTTGAAGGGCCCTCAGTCAGTTCTAGGGACTTCGAAAATCCGTAGAAGAAACTTCTCGCGCGACATTTAAGAATGACTCGTTGTCGGTAAAATAATGAAACTCATTGGCATAGTAACGCTGCAGAGTATATAATTCTTGAATATTATGGTTACTCAAATTCGAGAAAAAATGGATCATTATTACGTCTATAAGTGACATGTAGCGCTCGTGCGAAACGTCAAAAACAAAATATTGACTACATGTCAGAAAAACCATCCGCTAGCGCATCATCTGTGCCCTGAGTAATAACGCTGTGTGATAACAAGATATCACAGTGAAATATATTGGAATCAATAGTGCGCAGCGAACCACAGGTCAGAAATTACCTCGCATTCTCCGTAAGTACATAGTATGTCTAATCTAGCTGAAAATCTTGGTCCCTGTCAAAACGATTTCAAATATTCTCAGTTATGATAGTCATCTGCTCCAATTCTAATAATCAATTAATAAACTTTTAATCATAATACTTTATGAAAACCTATTTCCAACCTGTAAAAAATCATGCCGAATGGTTTCCAAATTATTTTGCTGCAAAAAATAATTAGAAATTAACTGAGAACGTTTCGCGAACTTTTTTTAATACTGCCAACCGTAATAATGTTGACAGAGGGACGAAATTAAAGTTAGGCGTGGTTGAGCATGTATTATTGTTAACACGAAGCAATAATGTTTTCATTGTGGAGAAATCCTTTGACTCTTAGATAATTACTATGTCTCTTTCAAGACGTATCCCTTTAATCCTACCTCTCCTTCATTTACTTCACGTGTACAAATTGGCGAAAGTTTCGTTCGTTACTGAAACATTTTTTTGCACCTCCTTCCAGTGTCTCAGCACTGTATAAACCGTCCCTACTTCGTCCGTAGTAGTCAAATTCATTAGCAAAAACCAGCGGGGGCGGGCTCTTAACATTCTGTAATTTCACTTTATCAAGTCAATTAGAAGTCCGGTGCGCGTGAACGGCTTTAAAAACTTTTAACGATTATATTATTTGGCATCGGCGAATGGGAGGAAAGAGGGAAAAAAAATTGGATAAACAGTCTCGGAAGCCGCCACCGTCCCCGGTATCGCCCGTACTTAAAGTTCCGTCCAGCCCTGTGAACCATTTAAGTTCGGTGCCCCGGAAAACTTAGCTAAAGCGGCGCTCCCAGCCATTAGAGTTAGTTGCTGTGTAGAGCTTAAATTACGGTGAGATCTTAGGGGGCCATTCAGGAACTGAAACACTTTGGGCTCTGGAGGCGCTTCTATTACCCTGGTAATTCCTGTTAACAGGATTTCCGTGGTCGCGTCCGGTCTGAGATAAAAAAATCCATTAAATCCTTAACTCTAACTTGGATGCGAGTTTATGCACCACTATATAAGCACAATTGGAGAGAATTATTTTAATTAACAGTTACGTCGCATAGAAGTAATAATATAATGATTGTTACGTAACTATAATATAACAAATTCGTAATATCTGTTACGAGCAATTATGAGTTACGGACATGATTAGCAGAGCAACGTAACATTTATACAAACCAACGGTAGTAATGTTACAGTTATTTGTAACAAAAATTTAGCGCGTTAATAAATATCATTCTTATATGCACTGAAAAAAATATTTCACGTCATTTAATTAAATCAGGATTAAACACGAGAAATATTATAAATCGACTATCCTGAAGAAATTCTTCATTTCCATCATCTAACTATAAAATATATTGTATTAAACTCCAATTGTATTAAATTTATTCAAACTTTTTCTCACTGTAGAGACGTACAAGGCAAGACTGATGTCGTAAATGTTATTGGTTCACAATAAAAGGGGTACGCATAACGGTTTTGGGATATTCCTACTCTGCCGTGTTAAGTTAAAAGGGCGTACCTATCTGATATTTTTACAGTTTTGAGATATTAGGGTTTTTCTAATTCTTTTTGTGCCACACTGATAATGAAATACAAAATAAATGATAAAATATTTTTCTTTCTGGGCCAGATACGACCTTTTTAACTTAACAGAATGACAGAGCTCGTGTCAGACTTGTATAAAATATAAACTGAAAAATGATTTTTTTTGTAGATACGCCCTTTTAACTTAACACGACAGTACTGTGCTGAAGAACAATTTTTTTCTTTGAAACCAGTGAATTGTAATGCAGAAAAACTACCGTGAAAAATATTTTCAAAAGAAAAATTACTCTACCGCATTGTAAAAACAGCTGAAAGCCTCCATGTGTATCATTTTCACTGTATGTACAGTATGTAAAATTGATTGTGCCGGCCTCTTCGTTTAGGAGAGATTGTTGCCAATTGCAACAGGAACTTGGCCTCTCGTTCCCATTACTCCTTACGACCACGAGGGGCCATCTTCGTCCTACAACGGACCTCGGTCTCCCCTACATCGACGTTAGGGCGGACGTGATCTAATCGAACGTAGGAGACACCCCAGTGAGAAGTCTATCCGCCCAACACGAGTATTCCATTGAAAGCACCCCTGTTGCATACCCCGAACGGACAAAGAAATACGCGAAGGACCAGTAGCGTGCGGACAGGACACCGCCAACGCGACGAATCCGTGTGTCGCGGTCCACGTTCAGCCCCGCATTCACATACCACCTACGCGTATACGCCAGGCGAGGTCGCCGTACGTAGCCAAAAACGTGGCGAAAATAAATTCGAATGGATTCCGTGGCGAAGCGCCAGGTGCGCCGTTTATATACACATCGCCGACGCCGCTGGACGAATCCTCCGAAGGTCTGTGGAAACGTACAATTTCAAATTTCCATCGAATCGGAGAGTCAGAGAGGCGCCCGCCACTTTCCCGAATTGAAATTTCCGATCGAAAAGTACATCGCGCTCTTTAAACGTCGCGCGCGATAACGGCAGGGGCGCGCCGCGGACCCTTCCGATTCGAGCGACGATTATTCGCGACTTCCGCGTGCCGGCGGAAGGATCGTATACGCGGAGGGGACGCGCGACGCTCTTTCTCTACCCGTGGCGTATATATACAGGGACAAAGAGGAATCCTTCCTTCTCCGGGCCGCGGGTATCGGCTCCTCGCGATCAAGGTCGGTGGACCTCGAAGACACGGCTTCGATTGAAACGTCCCAGCGAATCCCGCGGGGAGCGAGCGAGCCTTCGGTTTGCGGTAAGCGCGGGCTTCCCGCCTCTGTTACCCGGGCGCTTTCGTCGGACGCATACAGAGAGACCGCGGTGGCTGCGCGGTTCGGTATGTCCGCATTCGCACGCGCACAGGCGCGCGAGACGGCGAGCGCGTGCATCGTCGTGTATACGCGACGAGGCGACGGGTGGGTATACAGGAAGGCGGGCATGCTCAACCCTGCCGGGGCCAGAGCTACTAGATATACGTGTGCGCAACGCCTCGGTAAGTCGCGCGGATAAAAAGCCGATCGCTACTGCCAGCCGAGAGGCAGCGAAGCATGGAGTCGGAGTGCATATAGGAGAGAGACGCGCCCGGGTGGGGAGGAAGCAGTAAAGGGCGGCAGGAGAGGGCCACGGGACACCGCGGAGCGCCGCGATGTGGGTACAGCTATGCGGGTGTGCACGGCCGACACACCGATGTACCGAAGATATTATCTATCCCGTATACGTGTGGCGAGTTGAGCGCGGATGCAGGATTCATGCCCGTTCGTTCCGCGGCTTTTTATTGCGCTCTTCGCTAGCCGCGCTCGGTTAGCGCGATACAACCATTTGTCTAATTGTTTACCGTTCGCAAGAATTATAACCATTCGTACGAGGGGTCTTAGCGCGCGCAAAGCTCCCGACCCTGCGTAGTGCCCCGCGTTATTATTACCGTTATTCGTTTACGCCGTGTGATTTTCACGCACCGTGGGTAAACGCGCCGCCGTAGAGAGGAAGGCCAATTATCGGCTCGCGCGGTACACGTGCGAGAGTGGAAGGAAAGCTTTTCAACGGCGATGCGAGAGAGTTGTATTTTGCATCGCAGACCGATAATGGTCTTTGGCACGAGCTCTCTGGGAGGTATACCCCTGTACACTCTACAGACGCGTAATAATTAAGTATTCCAGGAGCCTCTTACAATTATAAACGCACGTATGGCTACGCGTTTCGCTTCTAATCGTCGCATTTGAAGGGAAAATCGCGCCCGCGTGGGTCGAGACATGGTGTAGTTGCGCGCCATCGACGCACAGGGTTATTCGTATTGTTGCCCCGCGAGCGGTTCTCATCAATTTTGAGAAGATCGGAAGTAGGGATCGGGTGTACGGGGTCAGACCCGCATGCGAGGGGCAATGCGGAGGATATATGCGAGTGGAGGTGCACGCGAACAAGGGCCTCTTAATTCTATGCCTGCATGCGAGCGTGCGTGTCTGGATATCTAATAATTTAATAAAACACACCGGAATATATAGTTCTCGGCAATCGTGATGTAATGTCGTATCCTAGGAAAAATCTTTCGTTCGATTCCGCATGCATAGAGTATTCCGTTCGTATTGGACGCAAATAGTTTCGCGATAAACCAGGCACATGGAGAACAAATTTCGCAGTGACGGCAAATTTTTTACTAACTACTGCAAAACTGAGTTACTTTGAAATTATGTAACAAAGTATTTTTGCAGAATTAAACGATTTTTTTCCTCAGTATAGTTAACACAATACTTCCACCGTTCGTCTGGCAAAAACTTATGTTGAAACAAACCAACTCGAATTGATTTAACAAAACAGTGAAGTTTAATAATTGATCTCAGTCTATCAACAAAACGAATTTTATTGAATGAAACGATACAAATTTAATTATTCCAATTATATACAGTCCAACCAAACACACCATAGTTAATTTGACGAAATTTAACCTTCAACCCAAACAATTTGGTTGGAACAGTGAACATTTTTTCTGAGTGTAGCTGTACAGTCCCGATACTGACTGACCCACTCTTTAGGCATGCCAGATTTGCGTATTTGTACAGGTGGTATCTAATTTAAATTTAGATCAATGTGTAATCAAGTTACAGCCTTGAGCAGCATCTGAATACTGTTATAAAAATAAATTCAGGAAGAATTCCAAAATGCATATCTGAACGATTATCGCGTAACATGATTTGCAGTACGTAGTTGGAAATGTGCTTAAATCGGTCCGCGCATTTTTGTATGTTAAAATCAATCGAATTTTCGCAGGGGAGAGAGTGGCCTAAATTGCACTATCACTTAAATTGTAGTACCATTGATATTTTATGAAACAGAGATAGCAGAGCACTTTGTTTTATAGAAAATCAACGGTGGTATGGTTACCTTCCATCATTGATTTTCTGTGAAACAAAGTACTCTGCTATTTCTGTTACTTGAAATATTAGTATGGTAAGATTTAGGCAGTAGTACAATATAAGTAACTCTCCGTATTAATTTAAGATTATTTGTGTTAAAATTAACAACACAAAATTTTAAGATTAGCACAAGGGAATTTAAAATTAACACAAAGAATGTTAAAATTAACGCAAAGAATCCGTTTATTTTAACGCACAACAACGGGTGGACCGATTTCAATGCAAAATTTCCAAATGCGTACATAATTTTGACATTACAGTCGAATTCGATGACTCCATGAAATCCCTTGAACATTTGTCTCCCGCAAAGCATTTTTAGTAAAATATTGTTGGACGTTTCCACGAATCGATTCATGCAGTTTCAGCGATATGATTTTGAAAACTCAATATACTCGTAATTTTCGGGTTCTCGGTTACTCAAATTTTCCTCGCTAGACACAATTTATATAACTCCGCCTCGATGTAGCTCCGAAAGAAAGGCAGACGAAGAGCGTGAAGGGGGCCGACGAGAAACACAGTTACAGACAAAGACTGGCGAGAATTCTCCCCGTCGCGTTTCATACCCCGAAGGGGCCACGGAAAGAGAACGTCGCGCGAAAAGCACTTTTTCCAGAGCTGAAAGCAAAGTGCGAAATTCGGGACCGCTCTCCCTCGGTTTCTAATTTCCCTCCAGCAATCCTCCGGCGACGACGGGTTGCTACAGGGGGTCGGGGAGTAAAGTCGGCGCGGGAAAACGCGGGAAAGAGTGGCGCGCGGAGCGAGGTTTAGGACGATGGGGGAGGCCAGACCAAAACAGCCCGCGGACCGGGCCAAGAATTAAGTCGTCACACGCCGGCACGCCGTACATTAATTTTCCTTAACCCGGCATTTATATTAATACATTGTAATTAATAGTAATTAAATACGTTCGGTCGTTAGAAGTCGCGGAGGGCGGATTTTGGTGCGTCGTGACGGTGGAGCGCGCAAAGGAAGGGCACAGGGGGAGGGGGGAGGGGGGGAGAGAAGAGGTTCAAGCGATACGGCTGCGTGCATCGTACCCCGGAAAAGCGCACGGCTTGGCCGGGGTACAGCCAAGGGTGAGGGGGAGGCCAGGGGTTGCGGAGGAGTAGAGGACGGCATTAAATTACATTTAGTATGTTGACTGCGAGCGGATGGGCGGACGGGTGTACTCTCGCGTTGACATCAAAGCGGGTGAGAGAACGGGTGCGATGTGCGTGCCCCGTTGCCGCAAACCAACCAGGGGTAGCAGGGGGGGCAAGAGAGAGGAGCGAGAGCGTTGCACCGAAATCCGAGTCGAGTGGTACACGGTACACGGACGATCGTGTACCGGGACTCACATGACATCGTCGCTCGTCTATATCTGATATTCCTTGTCTAACGGGGGAGAGAACCTCGATGCTATGCGTTCTCTCTCTCTCTTTCCCTCTCCCTCTCACTCGTATACAGGGTGTTCATTTTAAAACTTACCACCCACGTTATCTGCGTAAAGAGACATATTTCTGAAAATCGCCGAGACACGTCAACAAAATTATTGAGGGGGAACATTTTTTATAAAAATTCGACGCCCCCCCCCCCCCTCAACCACCTGACTCCGGGGGCGGTAACCCCAATATTCTTAAATGGAACAGGGGGTCGAGTGATACCTCATTTTAAAGGGCTTTTAATTGTGTACATTTTGACGTCCTACTTTTCAAATTTGACGTTACCTTGCCCTTTTGAATGTTGAAATTCAAGATTTTAAATAATAATACTTTTTATTTTTCAAAAGAAAACTAAGAGTATATTTTCGTTGGCTAATTATTTTAATGAAACTAATAAATATTGTACATTTACGTAATAACTAATTAACAAAAAAGTAAACAAATTAAATGTAAAAACTGAAACTTCTTTTGCAACAATAATTAGGACTAAAACATACGATGAACACAAAATGTTCCTAATTATTATTTAATGAACTGTTCGAAGTGTTCACCATTGACTTCTAGACAACAATACAGGCGCTGTTCAAATTCTTGACGAACATTTTCAAATGTCTCTCTTGTTATAGCCCTACACGTAGCTGTAATACGATTTCGTAATTCTTCAATGTTTTGGGGAACGGTTTTATAAACTACCGACTTTAAATGGCCCCAAAGAAAAAAGTCGTTCGGACTAAGGTCAGGTGACCTTGCAGGCCATTCTATTGGCCCTCTTCTTCCTATCCACCTATCTGGAAATCTATTATTAAGCCAATCCCGGACAGGTCTGGCGTAGTGAGGAGGTGCACCGTCTTGCTGGAAGTGAAGGTACTCTTCATTAATTATTGGGTTACCATACTCGTCCCTCTGATTTTCGACTTCTTCTGTTATAAGGGCATCAATTGCTTCTTCCAACATGTTTAGATAAATCTGCCCCGTCAGATTTTCATTTAAAAATAAAGGGCCTATCACAGCATTGCCGAGAATTCCCGCCCAAACATTAATTTTCTGGGGGTACTGCGTATGACCCTCTCTAAAAATATGTGGGTTTTCATCACTCCAATAGCGGCAGTTGTGTTTATTAACAGTTCCGTTTAGAAAGAATGTGCATTCGTCTGAAAAGCAGATGCTTCGAACCAGATTTTGAGTTCTGTTAATAAACTGGGTCATTTCTTCACAAAACTGAATCCTACGATCTGGATCGTCTTCATTTAATGCTTGTAAAATTTGAATCTTATATGGATGGAATTTGTGAAGCCGCGTTACCTTATGGACTGTTCCAACAGATACACGAGTGACAGCAGAAACCTTTCTTACTGAAGTAGATGGATCCGCCGCGAAATGTCCCAAAACTTCAATTTGCGTTGCTTCGTCTAAAACCCTTGGACCAACACGTTTTAAGTTGGTTACCGCATCGGTAGCTCTGAATTTTTGAATAAGTTGCATCACATAAACGTGTGATACATTTTTATCGGGGTGTCTCTCATTGAAAACAGTGGCAGTTGTCCGTGGAGACTCATTATTTACACCATAAATAAACACAATTTCTATTCTTTCTTCTAAAGAGTAAACCATTGCTAGAGAAATTGTCTAAATCGAAAACGAATAACTGCAAGAACAGATACTATTTATGCTAAATCCAAAATTGGCAATGACTGATATTTGACTAAATGTCTAATTCGTTTTAAAATGTCATAATCCAAATAATGAGTCTCCACGGACAACTGACAAAAGCGTTCTCGAAACAAATGAAGAATTACGAAATCGTATTACAGCTACGTGTAGGGCTATAACAAGGGAGACATTTGAAAATGTTCGTCAAGAATTTGAACAGCGCCTGTATTATTGTCTAGAAGTCAATGGTGAACACTTCGAACAGTTCATTAAATAATAATTAGGAACATTTTGTGTTCATCGTATGTTTTAGTCCTAATTATTGTTGCAAAAGAAGTTTCAGTTTTTACATTTAATTTGTTTACTTTTTTGTTAATAGTTATTACGTAAATGTACAATATTTATTAGTTTCATTAAAATAATTAGCCAACGAAAATATACTCTTAGTTTTCTTTTGAAAAATAAAAAGTATTATTATTTAAAATCTTGAATTTCAACATTCAAAAGGGCAAGGTAACGTCAAATTTGAAAAGTAGGACGTCAAAATGTACACAATTAAAAGCCCTTTAAAATGAGGTATCACTCGACCCCCTGTTCCATTTAAGAATATTGGGGGTTACCGCCCCCGGAGTCAGGTGGTTGAGGGGGGCGGCGTCGAATTTTTATAAAAAATGTTCCCCCTCAATAATTTTGTTGACGTGTCTCGGCGATTTT